>VMDR010000534.1:0-213322 GCA_007922815.1 Macrotus californicus
TCTCTCTCTCTCTCTCTCTCTCTCTCTCTCTCTCCCTCTCTCTCTCCTTTTAGGATTCTCTGTCATCCTCTCCTGATATAGATGTGTCACCTGAGAATTCCCTTCGCTTCTCTCTGTTGGATACCCTATTTCCCAGCTCCTGTGTTTTCCTATTTCTTGGTCTGATAAAGCACGTTCTCCAGTAGCCTCCTAGAAATGGCATAAAGGAGCGAAATGTTTGAGACCTGCATGTCTGGAAATGTGTTTATCCTACCCTCCTTCCCTCTTAATTGATAGTTTGGCTGGTTATAGAATTCCAAGTGGGTAATCCTTTTCACTCAGAATTCTGAAGACATTCCTCTGCCGTATTCCACTTTCTAGTGTTGCTGATTAGAAGTCTACTGCCTTCTGATTTTAGGATCTTATTTTTTATGTAACTAAAATTTCACAATTACGTGTCTCCATGTCGTTGTTCTGAGAACCCAGAGGGCCCTTTTCAACAGGGAAAAATCATGTCCTTTGGGCCCCAGAGATTTTCTTGTGTTACTTCCTTGAAAACTTTCTTATTTAATTTTCTGTTGTTTCCTTCTAGAATGCCTACTAATATAATTACAGGTCTTGGAATGATGTTCTGAGTTTTGTATTTTTCTGTATCTATGTCTTCTAGAGCAGGGGTCCCCAGCCTCTGGGAGGCAGACCACACTGGTCCGGGCCTGCTAGGAACCAGGCCACAGAGCAGGAGGTGAGTTTGAATACAATGTCTTGAATCATCCCGAAACCATTTCCCCGGTCTGTGGAAAAAGTGTCTTCCACAATACGAGGTGCCAAAAAGGCTGGGGACAGCTCTTCTAGGGGATTTCCTCTATTTGTCTTGCAATCTTAAGTTCAGATTTGAATTTGATTATCTTATTTTTAACTTCCAAAAGCTCTTTTCCATTTTCTGAATGCTCATTTTATAATTTTTTCCCCCTTTATGGATGTAGTATCTCGTGCCTCAGGTGATATTAAGTCCAGAATATTTTCTTTTATTTTTTCCTGCTTCTTTGTTACTAAAATCCTGCTACTAAAACCATCTCTTGTTGGGAAAACGTTCCTCAGATGCCTGCTGATTCTCAGCCATCCCGTCGTATTTCTGAGCAAGGAACAAAATGCTGGTTATGTCTGTAGGCGGAGCTTGCTGACCGGTGGGCTTCACTGCAGGGCCGCGGGTCGGGGCCGGCCATTCTGTTGTGGGATCAGCGCGGAGCATCTTTTCTCTGCATCACGGGGTTTCTCTGTGGAAGAACCTTCCTGACCGAGGGATTCAGTCCTGGGTGTTAGTGTTCTAGGAGCCGAGGAAGGAAGGAAACATAGATCTCACCTTCAAAATTGAGGATTTTTCACTTAATCCCCATTTCCAAACCCTTCACTAAATCAAAAGCTAGTAATTTGAACAGAGGAAAATTTAATGTGAAGAAATGTTAACTAGTATAAAATGGTTACCTACTTTAAAAAGGCCTCTAAAAGCTATAGAAGTAGCAGTGCAGAAGAAGAAGACATGAGCTTTAGACTGTTTAGACCGAGGGAGATTGAGCAATAAAGGAAATGGGACTAGAAACTCAGAAAGGCACGCTACTCCCTACTCCCCTCCCCACCCCCTCGAGGCCGAAGTTGTCTCCTCAGAAACCACATAGCTGCTACAGGAACACAGAGCCTGCACGTGGCACAGAGACCTGCCAGAGATGACCTGCAGAAGTGGCCTATCACTGCCGAACATGTGGCTGGGCTGAATGGCCATCAGGTGGAGAGGCAGTTTCCGGAGGGCTTAGCGGGAACTGCTGGGCAGAGACAGAGCAGACGGAGCATGGGCTGAGTGTGGCTGGAGCTGGTCTCTGAGGGTCCCTGTGGCGAGCACCACCGGGCCTCCCACATGAGTCTACTGTCTCCCTCACTGAATAAGATGGTAGGAGAAACAGAACCAGAAAGGAAGCCAGCACCCTCCTGCTGCTGTCAACTGCTAGTGTCACCCTGGTACCTTCTATTGGCAAAGCCTAATGTCAAGCCAGTCAGCAAAGAAGAGCTGTTCACAGGGTCCAGCTCCAGGGTCACAAATCAGGGCAAAGAAGGGTGGGGTTAAACGTGAGAGGCAATACACTGGTAATAGGCACACTCGCCCTCCAGGGGCCAGGTGTCTCTGAGTTTAGAGCCCCTTTGTCCCTATCTAGAGCACAAATCTTCTGTTTACTTGTGGGGTGGAGGAAGACACCTGTGGTCTGGCTGCTGCTTACACAGAATATGAATGAACTCTCCTCTTTTCAGCCCTACTTGTCATCCCTAAGGTTTCTAGTACCTCCGGTCTGCAAGCCTGTGCAAGGCTGACGTGAGCAAATTGGCTTCTTGTTCCTGCTTCCCCACTGCACATGGAGATTTCTGCTTCCTCCATCCTGTTACACTATTTGTCACGTGTCCGTCCACTTGACGACTCCCAAGATTTTGCGGACACGTTGCCTTTTCTCCTGGTTTTCTTGACTCTTGCGGGTTTATAACTCTTACAAAAATTCACTTACTGTCCTTGAATTGGAATTTCAGGTGTTCACCCACCAATCTTTTAAAGAAAGTTGAAATGTTTATTTCGAAATGAAGTAGAACTAGTTAGATTAAGCAGTGATGAATGACAAATAATTTTGCCTTTGGAAGTATTTAATTTACATCCATGTGTATGAATTTCTTCAAACCATACCCTGCAACTGTCAACGATCGGCCCCAGAAACACAGCATCAACATCAGCTTCTGGTATTTATTGAAAATGCACATTCTGGAGCCCACCCTAGAATTGATGTATCAGACTCTGAGGGGTGAGCCCACTAGTCTGCATTTTAAACACATTTCTCAGATGATGAACAACTCTAAAGTTTGAGAACCACTGCTCTATTTTGTATTATTTATGAGTGACAGAATATTTTGATTTGGCATTTTGGTGAAAAGCTACATTTTATTAGGGAAAAAAAAAACATTAAAAATGACTCAAATGAGTAATGTCTTGTTTGCTTGCTTTCTAGCCGTACCTGGCTAAGCCTCACTGATTGGCCCACACAGCAGTAAATGAAAGCATCCGCATTAGTCTGTTGTTTGTGACCTGAAATTGAATAAGAGCCTAAATCCATAGACCCCCCGTGGACCAGCCCCACAGATTCAGACACACGGAAGCAACGACAAATGTCACCACCTCCATTAGACTGTGGATAGAAATGAATGTGTGTCCCAAGGCCTTGATGAGCTGAACTAATTATGCAAAGCAAAACTCCACGTCAGACTTTCGTTCCGTGCCTACTCTCTAGCTGACTGTGAACTGGGAAATCAACCTGCAGCGGTTCCGGGAAAGCCTGAGCAGGTACCAGCGATGAGCTACCAGCACCCACGGCCCGGCCTCCTCCAGGCCATAGTGGCACGGCTGCCCTGGAGCAAGATATTTTGCAGTCAAGATGATTTCCTTTTCTTTTCAAACAATAGCATTAATGTCCTTTCTGCTTATGAAAGTAATATCTAACTGAAGTAATGCTAACTGAAGAAACATTAGAACACTGAGAAAAATTGAAAAGAAAATAAAATTGGCCATAATCTGAGAGATAACGGGGGTGAATCTGTTTGTCTGTTTCTCTCAAGTCTTTTTTCTTCTCTTATGGATTTTCCTGGTTGAGATAAGGCCTGGGAGCTGGTTGTGTGCCCTGGTTTTTTTTGCTTACGATTGTAAGCCTACCTCCACAGAACTAAAGTTTCTCATAAACACTTTTAAATCTTAAATAATGTTCATTGTACAACTATATATTCATTTAGCCTCTCTCCCATGACTGGATATTTATGTGGTTTTCAACATCTTACTGTTATGAATAGCATGATATGAGGCTTTGTATATGTAAATTTGGCCCACATTTCTAGCTTCTTCCTAAGGATGCATTCCTAAAGGTTATAGATATTTTAAGGCTCTTGATAGCTGTCAACCTGTTTTCCCAAAGAGTCTCAATACACTTCCACCAGCAGGGAGTGAGAGTGTCTTTCTCACTACAGTTTTCACAGGTCTGGATATTATATTTTTAGTCAAAATAATATAGGCATATTGTTTAAACATAAATGTTATCAAAAGACACACTAAAACCACTAATGCCCTGACTCACTGTCCTCTGCCCTCCTGTCCACAGCCCCGGGGAAACTTAATCCTTACATCTTTAGCTGTTGTTTTAGGTGCTCACCACTGATAACATGTTTCTCCTGTAATTTCAAAATGTCATATATTATCTGTTCACTTAACTGCCACGGCAAGTTAGGGTTCCCTCCCACCAGTTCCCTCCTTCCCACTTTCTATTCCCGCACCCTCCCTGTAAACGTACATGGCTGCGTTTAGTTTAGCCAATAAGAAATCAATAATTAATTATTAAGCAATATAATAGCATCTCATTGTGATTCATTAATATATTTCTTTATAATTATTATGCTTACTGTAGTAGTAAATTATGGTAAGTGCATAAATACTATTCAACACAGACCCGTGTTGTATATTAACATTACATTTACTTTCCTGTTCCTTTTTGTTTGGACTGGGATTTCTAATTGTCCTTTTCCTCTTGCATTGTCTTCTTTTGTCACTGTTCACATTTTTTTTTTAATCTTTGCCTTAGGATATTTTTATTGATTTTAGAGAGACAGAGAAAGAGGGAGCAAGAGAAACATTGATCAGTTGCCTCCTATATGGCCCTAGACCAGGGATCAAACCTGCAACCTTTCTGGGTACACAGGGCCATGCTCCAACCAACTGAGCCACCTGGCCAGGGCACTGTTCATGTTTTTAAACGCACCATTACATCATGTATTGTATTGAGTCTCCCATTTTCCAAAAGATCTCCCTGCCAAAGTTCTGCATGTTCCTGAGTTAAGATGGATCAGGAATCCAATTGTTCTTTTAAATGAATTAACCCTCTGGTTTTTAATTCTCCAAGTCTCTTTTTGCCCTTTTTGGTGCTTGGCGTTTCTAAACCAAGAGATGCCACAGGGCAGCCAGCTTCATGTGTTCTGCACTTTGTGCTGGCTCTGTGGGCCCACCAAGCCACGGCTTCCTCCAGCCCTCTCAATCCGAAACCTTCCTTCAAGAGTCCTGTTGAGATGCCTCGCCCTCACGTGCTCTGGCCCCACCAGCCCCGATCCCAGAGGTTCTCAGTGTCCCCCACAGGGAACATGTGGCAATATCTGCTGACAGCTCTGGTTGCCACCACTAGGGAGAGGAGTGCTACTGGCCTTTAGCGGGCAGAGACCCGGGATGTTGCTAAGTATCCTACAGTGCACAGGACAGTGCCCACAGCCAAGAATTATTATCATTTTAGTAGCATCTCAGGAGGGAAAGGACATCAATTTATATTCAAACTGACACCTTCAGAGCACTCAATCTCCTAGAGACTGTTTCCTCATTCCTAAAATGAGATTGATGCTTGGGACTATTTTTGGAATATTAGGACTGAATGAGATGATGTGTGAACAGGGTCCAAGGCATAAAAATTCTTCAATACTAGTCACAAGTTATAATTTAAAAAAAATTGTTGATAGTTTTCCAGATTTACAAATGCTACCTCATTTAAATTTTTATTTCTTTTTCCTGGAGAGGCTGACGTATTATCATAAGCTAACTTTACAATTTGCATTCATTCTGCTGTGATTGGCTGGTTTAAATCCTTTATTAAAATTTATTGGCATTCTAAGTTTAACTCAAGTGCTCCAGCCCCACCAGCTTGTGACTGTAAAATGAAGTCCCATTTACTTTAATACCCAAATCACCACTCTGAATCTCTACATCCCCAATTAATAAGAAATTCTCTCTTTTCTATGGTTGCTCTTCCCAAGTATTTGAGTCCCCTGAGTTATTTAAATGCCTGTCCTCATCAGTTGCTGCCCCCTGCTGGGAGAGCAGGAACTTGCATCCACCCTACACCAGAGGGGCGGGGCTCTGTGGTTGTGGTAGCTGACCTCTCTGCAGCACCCTCTGAAGGCCCCACCCACTGGCCTCACGTGCCTCCCATGCCACCATCCCCCCCCCCACCCCCCACCCCCAGTCGCTGGTGTGCTGGACAACATGGTGCAGCCCTGTGGGCCTGCAAGGGTGGAGCCCAGCTGGGCCCCTCCCTCAATGCTCTTGTTTTACTGCCTCTGGTGCAGGAATTGGCCAACCCTCCCCCAGGAGGAAGACCTTGATGTTCAAGTCCATAAGGGGGGTGTCACAATGAAGCTGCCCAAAATCCAAGTGAGTCAGCTCTTTAGTGATATATGTGTACTCAGTAACCACATTCTTGGAACACTTCCTAGGTAGCAGATATGGTGTTCAATACTTTACGTGAGCCATTTCATATTTACTCCTCACACTAATTTAGGAGCTAGGCACTTTATTATCATAATTCCCACAGAGGCAGGTAATTTGCCAAAGACATAGAACCACGACCCAAACTCAGAACTGTTAGTCCTCAAGGCCCACATTCAGCGTGACTAAGGTATTCCTTTTCTCAGTTTGCACATGTGTAAGTCATTTCCTCCCGGGCAAACCTGGGTGCAGTAGGGAGCATCTAGGTACAGGTCCTTTTCTCCCCAAAGCTGTGTTTACCCCTCAGGAGCCACCATAGCTAATTCTTTTACTCTAATCTCAATCAGAGCCACTCAAGTCCATCCACACATGTTTATATTTTTGAACTTCACAGTGGGAGGGGGTGAGGGTGGGGTCAAGGTCCTAATCTTCTTCTCCCAAGAGAAGACTCTCCCATACTTAATAAACTTCACACCTAAATAATAGTGCTCCTCGCCCCCTCGGCCCCTTGTCCCCTGCCTCTCCCAGGCCCTCATAGCTGAGTGCACCCCTGTTGCCACCCATAGGCCCCTTCTGCCCCGAGCCAGCTCCTGACTGAGATTCCTGGGTGTCAGAGGCCTCAGCACTCTCCATCTGCCTCCTGGGGAAATCATCAGGGAATTACACACCTTCTCAGACCCCGAAACAGAAGCAGGCATTGGCTCCTGTGTCCTCCCTCACCTTCTCCCAAGCAGTACCCCCAGGTCTTGACTGCATGTCAGCCGTCTAGGGGTCCAGCTCCCCCTGTTCCACACTGAGATCAAGCTGAGCTCCCCACACCTGCCCACCTCCCCATGTCCCCACCTTGTGGAATCTCAGGGAGCACAACCACTATATATATAGTCTTGGAACCTGGTTCTGATATCTCAATGGTTATGCCTCCTGGAACCCTGATCCCTGTCCAGAGCAAGGTGTGGGCAGGGGATCCTCAGTGCCCTATTTTACTGTGGCCATCTGGACCCTTGTCCTACTGTTCACGAATGCTCGGATCTCTGGGTACCACCTGCCTGTCTCCCTGACCCTGAGGACTGGCAACTGTGGTATCTCAGGTCTGCTGCCCATTCTTCCTGATGGAAATCCTGAGTCTAAACTACAGTATTTCCTGGTCAAGCCTGAACTCACCCAGTCTTTCAGGCATTGTGATCCCCTTATTTACTAACTTATCCCTGTGACCAGACCATTTCCCCTGTCCTGGTACCAAGTCCTGGCCTCTTCCTTGCTCTGTCCCATCCTCCAGTTGCCCTTTCTGACTAAGCCTCCATTCTGATGTGGAGTGAGTTTAGTTAAGAAGATTCCAAGGGGCTAGAATAACCAGGTCCAGAGAGGATGCCACACCAGCGTAATGTATGAATTCTAGCTCGTAATTGGAAAAACCAGGTCTTCTTCAACTTTGTAACCTGAGTCTCTTGTGCGTTCACTGGATAAATTAATATTTGTTTGATGAGAAGGCATAAAAACAAATGAGCAAACAGACTCGAGGGAGCTTCCCACAGAAGCCCACTGGGGCCCTTCTCCTTGACCCTGTCCAGTTCAATGTCTTCATCAGTGGCGGCATTTTGTGAACATCCAGTAAATGGTGCTATGGAGGATATGACTCTAAATTGCAAGTGACAGAATGTGAGAGTTTATTAATACCATATTTCACTAATTCTAAAATGCACATTTGAACATGTCCACAATCAAATGCGTCATACAGTCGATTGCATGCCGTAATTTTATTGACAGTATGTCCTCCTCTTCATGGGAATGTTTTCATGGTGCATCTGACAATTAAAAGAGTCTTTTACTTAGTGAAATACGGTGTTGGCTGATGTAATCCAACCCAGAGACTATCATCGGGAAGAAACAAACGAGAGTGACTCCAACAGGACGGAATTTGGTGGTGATAAACAGTAGAGTCCCGCACTTAAGTTAAAAAATCAATTGCACGAGTAAAAGATGAAGACAACTTGGCTTAAATTCAGTGCCTGTCACGGCAACAGGAATGGGATTGAGTAGATTGCTGAAGAAGAGTCGATAGCAAAGTCTCTGCCCCCAAAACCGAACGCAATCATATACTGGAGTTAACAGAAATATAGTGTCCCAAAACGCGCAGAAATACCTTGTCATCTTCTCTGGTCAGACTGAGTTTAAAACAATTTATTGCTGTATTTTAAGAGGCATATTAACAAACTGGAGTGTATCTTGTTATTGAAATTGGGCTTTGGAGTTAAGACCTAGAGCTGTGTTGAGAGATGACTCTGTAAGAAACGCCTTGAGTGTGTTATTGAATTTATCATAAAAAATTATTGGGTCCATTTTTCATTAGGAGGACTCAGAAAAGTTTCTTTGGTTTCCTGATTCAGGAACAGCTGTGTTTCCTGCTTGCTCTTATGAACACTGGATTGTATACCTGCTCATGTCTCTCTTTTTGCCTTGGTTGCCAGTAAGTTCAAAAGACCTTAAGGGCTATATCTAGGCAAGTTCAGAGTATGGCAAAATACTGTGCACTGTGTTACCTTGGGCTGATATTTCCCGCATTTCTCTTCCCGTCACCAACATTTCCTCCGTTGCCTTCACACACCTGTCGTATCTTTTATGCTTTGCAAGCTCTTTCAAGTCTCTTTTCGAATAAACTGGGGCTATGAATGAATCAACACCAAAATAACTATGTGAAGAACGGATGCGTATTCAGAGGAGAACTACTGGGAAGACAGTGAGGAGAAAATTGTACCCAAGTGTTAGGAGAGAAGGAACTGGAACTATTTGGAAAGCAGAAGATTTATTGGAAAAGAAAAGCAATCCTAAGAATGTTTACAGGCCTGTCACAGTGAAAAGTGATTGAATTTATTCTGTATGACTCAAAGATAGTAAAATCAGTGGAAGTTAAAGGGAATTGGATTTTTTGTCTCGATATGAAAGAAAAACTTACTAAAAACTCAAGCTGTCCAAAATGAGAATGGGTGCCTGGTGAGGCAGTGTGCTCGCTGTTTGTGGGAGTGTTCAGGTTGAGGCTGGATGGCCACCTGTCAAGGATGTGAAGGGTTAGGGGTCCCAAAGGATCTCGGAAGTCCATCTGCCAGCGAGTCAGCAGCGTTTTGTGAAATGGAAGCCGAGGTGAGGAAGAGGAAGCCACCTGCCAAGGGACAGGGTTTGTCCAAGAGCCTTGCACTTCTGGGTAGGGGCCTGTAGGGAGAGAGGCCACTTCCCAGGGAGGGCTGTCTGCCTGCCCCACAGGGACATTCTTCAAGCACACTGACAACTGCACAAAGGAAAATCCAGAATACAAATATGAACACCAAGCAGCACAGGCTTCCACCTGGCCTTCGTGCCCTCCCCTGTCCTCTCACAGAGTCTCACTTGGGGAGCACAGGAGTGTGGCACAGTCAATTCACCAGGGGTCTTTTCTGCTCCCTTTCCTCAGTTCAAGTTCCATCCTTCACTCTGATTGGCTGACAATGACCTCATTGTTTCCTCACTTGTTGGAAAATCACATCTGCCCCCTCGGCCCCTCCCTTCTTGCCCCATCTCTCTTGTTCCAAAATGACAGAGTATTTCCCTGGCTGGGTATTCCTCCCCTCAAGTTCACAGCTCCTCATTGTCCCCGACCTGCGGTCCCAAGGGCTCTCAGCGGGCTTCGTCCTGACTTCATTAACCATGCAGATTTATGCGGCTCTCCTCTCAGCCCGACACTGCCTTCCCTGCTATGCTAATAGTCAATGTTTCCCCTCTCTCAATTCTGCCGCTAGCAGATCTTATTCCAAACTACCTCAGACCCTCTCTCCGAGTTTGGAGGGGGTGGCCGAAGGGGGTGACCACAGGACAGTGCTTGGCCTAGGGGACAGGAAAGCCCCCAACCTGGCCCAGCTGCTGAGATTTTTAGCTGAGAGTAGGAGGGGAGGAAAGAGACAGCCCCAACGGTGCAGACTAAAAACAGAACTGGCCACCTCCGAAGATTCCAGAGATTGAGCCCCTCTTCCGCCCTTCTCCATTCCTGCCGCTGCTCCCAAACAGCTGAACTGCAAATCATTTGTGATTTTCCTGTCAAGGCCGCTCAGGAAGTTCATCTTAATTTCACTTTGACAGATACAAAGAACAGAGGAGGAGGGAGCCCACCGTGTGATGTGTCCCCCCCTGCCTACCCCCAAGCACACCTTGGGCTGGGCCAGCAGGATCTACAGCTTGGGGATAATTGATAGCCTGAGACCTCAGAGGCTGGAACCAAGCCAAGGCCATAAACTTTGTTCAAAGTGCTGTTTGATAGTTTATGGTGAAGGGCAGACTCCACTTCCTGGCCCTGGGCCGGCCCCTGCATTACAGAGCGACCCGCCTGCCGCTCTCCTCACGGGGTTCACAGGCATATGGTGCAAACCACAAATGGTGAGCAGACTTGGTTCCTGTGACCTGGGTCCTTGCACACCCGGGTCCTCACACATGCAACGTTTTACGCACCCAGGTCCTTATGTTCCCAGGTCCTTATACACCCAAGTCCTTACATAGACAGGTTCATGTACACCCAGGTGCTCACACCAGAGCCCTTATGTGCCCTGCTCCTCCCACACCTGGGTCCTCACACACCAGGGTCCTAGCATACCCAGGTGCTCACACTGGGGTCCTTACATGCCAGGCTGTCAGACACAAACACACTGGACAGAGAGTCACAGAATAGGCCATCAGGAAAGGGTATGGGGCTTCTCTGGACCCCCATTTTATCTACTGGGGAAATGGTGTGCAAATGAACTTCAAGAGGAGCCTTGTCGGGAAAAGACCACAGGAAAAGAGGGGTGGGGAGGGAGGGACAGGTGTTTGTGGTGGTGGATGGACTGACCATATAACAAAAATGTGTAAGTGCTTTGCCAGCCTTTGTCTAAACAAAATGTCACATTTCCATTTAAAAATAAGTTACAGGACTCATCCTAAGTCCTTTTGACTATAAGGAAACTTATTTTCCCTCCACATGCCCCCCGTGTATCCCTGAGAGCCCCCCAGGAATTCTTCCCTGCTTTGCCTCCAGCTATGCTTTCCCCACTGAAGGTCCCTCAGCAACCCCTGGGGGCTGCTTCCACTTGACCCCATCCCTCAAGCTGGGCTCAGGTCTGTCCCTCATTCCCTACCATGACAGGCAACAAGCAGATGGTCACCCTTAACCAGATTCTTACCTAAAGCTGAGGCAAAGGGCATCATAGCCCATCCACAAAACCAACATGAACCTCCACGGCGGATGTAGGGCATCCTTACTAGATGTCCTTCTGCCTCCCTTCCAGCCTGATTCACTGAGGAAAACAATAGCCTTTCTCTCCCCACATCTGATCTTTGAAGGCACTCACAGCCCATCTCAAACCTGTCACCCCATCACCCTTCACAAATCCTTGTGTGATCCCAACTCTATGACCTTCTAGAAAAGGCAAGACTATAGATAGTACTGAGATCAGAGGTCGCCAGGGTGAAGAGAATTAAGAGGTACAAACTTCTGCTTATAAAACAAGTAAGTCATGGGCATATAATGTACAGCATAGGGAATATTGCTGATAATATTGTAATGACTTTAAATGGTGACAGATGCTAACCATCTAGACTTACTGTATGATCACTCTGTAATGTACATAAATATCAAAACACTATGCTGTACACCTGAAACTAATGGGATATTGTATGCACATTATAACTCACTGAAATATTTTTAATAAAAAAAGAGATGTCAAATGCAAATTAAAGCCATAGCAAAGCACCACTTCATGCTGAACGGGAGAGTTAACGTAAGAAGACAGACAAAACTAAGAGCTGACAAGGATGTGAGAACACAGGGACTCTCACACAGTGCCGGTGAGGTGCAAAGTGCCACAAGCCACTTCGGAAAATAGACTGATTTTGGCCAACTTGAATGTGAGCGCAGCAATTTCACTTTGAGACACATAACCCAGAGCATGGTTCTCAAACTTTACTCTGCCGTTAGCACACCTGGGAGAGGGGGAATCTTGTTAAAACAAATTGCTGGACCCTTCTGCCGGCATTTCTCATTCAGCGGATCTGGAGGCGGAGTCGAGATTCTGCATTCCTAACAAGTTCCCAGGTGATCTGATGCTGAGGCCGCATTTTGAAAACCAGGGCCCTAGAAAAATCATTGCACATGTGTACAGGAAAGTCCATTGAAACAACCCAGATGCCCATCAACTGTAAACTGGACAAAGAAATTGTGGCATATGAAATACTAATCGGTACCACAAAAGAACGAAACGCAGCCACAGACATCAACATGGATGAACGAGTAAAAATAGCCAATCAAAGGAGGATACATAGAATAGGGTTCAATTTAATTAAAGCTCAGAAACAGGTAGAACTAAGAAAACAGTCCTTAGGGATGCAGGTGTTAAAACTCTAAAGACAGGCAATGGGACCACAGAATTGTCCTGGTGGCTCTGCCTCTGGGGAGGGGAGCTACGACTGGAAGACGCACAGGGCACTTGACCCTGAAATCCGGGGTCTACTCTGACTGGCAACTGATTACGCAGATGCTTGTTTTATGATTACTTTTTAAACTGAACATATCTATTTTTGGACCAGGCTCGGAGGAACACTACCCTAGAGCTTCCAAATGGATCCATCCAAAACTAAAAATTCTACACCAGTACTTTCCCTGCGCCTGGTCCCCTCATTCCTGGAAAGGGAGTAGGACATTGTCTGAGTCATGTCTCCAGCTCCTGGTGGCAGCAGGCTGGTCTGGCCCTCCCCCTCCTGCTGCATCTCCTCTGAGCAGCTATTGAACAAGAACACACATCCATGCCTCCACAAGGACAAGTCATCACATACGAATAGTGCATGGAGTCCCGACCTGCGTTAGGGAAGATACATTTTTCTCCCAGAAACACAATTAGTAGAGATTAGACTTTTCCCACAGAAAATGAAAATTATTTTTCATTATTATGCAATGTAGTTTAGCTCCTGAGAACCAGGCTCTCAAACCTGTCATTCTAGAAAAGGGTCATGGCTCTATATTTGCATAAGCAAAGGTTCTTTAGGGGTGGTTTTCCCCCAGAACAATGAAGCAGTCTGCTGCAAAACTAACCCAAGGCAGAGACCTGCTTCCAACCTTCAAATGAAACCAGAGCATATTGCTACTTCTGTATAGAAGCCTGTGCTTTATTCCTTTCTTCTTCCCTCCCTTCCTTTTCTTCCTCTAAATCAGCAGAGACTTCTTTCTTTATACTAGAGTCATTTCCACTTGTGAATACTCTTGCCCTACTGATTGAAATATTTCTTACCCAGAGCTTTTAGCCAGTTGGTTCTGCTTCTGCCTCTTGGGGCCAGGATACAAATCTTGTACCTCTTCCACATGACAGCCTTTCAAGTCGATTGTCCCTGAATTTTCTTTTGTCCTCAGTCCCTGGGCCATCTCCCATATGGCAGTTTTGAATCCCTTCTTTTCTTGGTTGATGTGTTTTTAGGCTCCATGTTGTCTCTCCCCAACACAAACAGGGGAACCCAGATCTGAAGGCCAGTTCCAGGTGTAAGAAAACAGACGCTGCTTTCCCCCTACCTGTCTTACAGAGTGGGCAGGGGCTCCGCAAAGTAGACTGACATAGGACAGAGTAACAAGAGAACAAACAGCAGTTTGTCAACATGTGCTTGTGCATATGCGTCGGGGTGCTCAGTGATGAGTAACTCAGAGGAGTGGTTAGAACTCAGGCTCATATAGCATCTAACACAGGACAATAAAGTTTCAGAGAAGGGACAAGACAAAGGAAAAGAGTGTTGAGTTTCTAGTGTGACAAATTGTGGGAAGGCAAATATTTGGGGAAACTAATGATACATAAGGACTAATTTCAGCAAAGTCATTTAGATTCCTTTGGTGCTGGTCTCTGGGTTGATAGGGGTTTTGTGTTGTCTCTGGTGATGAACTTCTGTCTTTCCTGGTAGAGAGGGGAGGAGGAGAGGGACACCTTTACAGATTTATGTCCTGCTTTTAGGTAAACAGGAGCTTTTAAAAGCTCCTGCAGGTAAAAAGAGAGCTTTTCTCATGTCTGCTTTGTCTCAATTGTTTCCGCTCAGAATAATCCCCATGCCAAAGTGGCATACTCTGCTCTCGTCACAGCAGGATTATCCACCCCCATGTGCAAGACATGATGTGCCTATCAATGCCACAGTTTTGAGGCCAATATGCATGGTATCAGAAGCAATTTTTCACTGATGCCAAGTGTAGGTACTGGAGGAGAAAGAGAGTGAAAAATTAGTTTGTCTTTTTAAAAGCAGAAGCAATTACAACAATGTGAAATGTTTATTATTGATGCCTCGTTGTCATGCAGCACAATACCAGCTGATGTCAGAACCTGAAGGGCTGCCAAACAAATAAGAGATTTGTCAGATTCCATTTGCCATGCATTGAATTTGACGACAGCAGTTAAGTCTAGATAAGTGGCCCCCGTCTTCATAGTGTAGAGCTCATTGTATTAGAAACAGATAAACCCTGAAGGCTCAGTGATTTAACACAATAAAATGTTATTTCTTGTCTCTTTATATTCAATGTGGGACTCCTGTATGGGTGGCTCTCTCCTAAGCAGAGCTTCAGAGATCCAGCCTCCGTCCTTGCCATTGTCAACAGGCTGTTCCTGAGATTGTCCTGAGGGTGAGAGGCTGGGAGAAGGGGCGCCGATTTCATTCCAACCAGCCAGAGAGAGAAAGAACATGGATGGTCAGCCACGGTCAGCCTTTGGGCCAGGTGTGAGAGCAAAGGACAGCACTTCTGCCTGATACCTACTGGCTAAAACTTGGTCACAGGGCCCAACCTAACCACAGGGAGGCTGAAAAATATAGCTGGATATGTAACTAAGAAGACTTTATTTCTTGTCTCTCAGCAATCTAATGTGGGGGTCCTGTGTGGGTAGCAAATAAATCTTAATATTTATGTGAAAATTATCTGGACCTGCTGGGCCCCTGAAAGGGTCCCAGAGACCTCCAAGGGTCTCTGGACCACGCTCTGAGACAAATGCCCTAGACCACCAGATGACCCTTAGGCGGGCTGATTTCATGACACTACAGTATGGCACTAAAAGGACACATTCAGGGTTCAAATGCCCTTGGTCAGTTCTCTTCCTTCTCCAGGCCCCATTCAAGGGGACTGAGCTAACTGCCTCCCTCCCTTCCATGTTAGGGGCCACTACAACTGCTTGTGGCTTCTCGGTCCTTGATTTCCTCAGCGCTAGGCTCATGTCCCTGATTTACGACCTCTTCCCATGCACCTCAGACAATGTGTGACTCTTCCTGGGACAGATCTCAGCAGCCAGCCCCTGCTGACACAGTCTCCGCCTCTCCTTGAAAAAGACTAACAGAGGAGCAGCGACCCTTGCCTCTAACTCCCAACAGGAAGTCTACCCTGTACCCCTTCGACCTGCATCCCTTCTCCTTGGCTTTCCTGACAGGCCCTGTGTCCCACTCTGCCCACACAAACCGGGCTGGCGCCTCCCCCAGCACTCAGCAGCCGGGGAGACTTGGTAGCCCATGAACCCCTCTCCCCTCCTCATGCCCACGGGGCACGGCCACTCCCGTGCAGCTTCCAGCACTCCAGACAGGAGGCTCCCCACGCAGCAAGGTGTTTCTATTTTATATCCTGTCCCTCCAACTCCTTCAGGTGGGGGATAAGATGGGACAGACCTTACAGCCCCTGGCCTGTTATCAGAGCCTCCAGAACTCTCTCCCTCTCCTCCTGCTAGTGCTCTTTCCTGAGGTGTGTGCCTGGGGTGAGGAGAGCACTCAGGGCAGAAACCACCTCTGCCTGTTTGTGCTTCATTTCAAGTCTCTGGGTCTCACTAGAGATCGTGCCTTTTGAATCCCAAAGTCAGGATTTGGGGCCCTTTTCATAGGTTGAATCTTTGCTTGACAACCACCTCCCACCCAGGGCAAATGGCTGCCTCATATCTCGGGGCAGCGGAGGCGAAAACAGCATGGTGGTAATGTTTCCAGGTATTAGTCTTCTGGGTAGTGACATGAGTATAAATGGGTTTAAGTGGTTTTGCGGCAACAATTAGGCACTTTTGAAAGAGAGAGAGAGAGAGCAAGCTTATTCCAAGGGCATGGCTTTAAAGTGGGCACTCTGGGTTGTTTGTAACTGCTTGCTGGCAGCCCGTGGGGGCAGGGGGTGGGGTGTTTGGAGAAGGCAAGGGAAGAAACAGGCAGTAACTCTGAAAATGCCCTGTGTGGGAAGATGAGAACTAATGGCCATTTTTATCTGGGAAATTCTTTTCCCCCAGTCCCACATCTTGCCCTCGGCCCCCAGTTTGATGACACCCAAGCCAGCCCCCTTCCTCCAGTCCTCCACTCCTGGTGTCATTCCTTAATCTTGCCAGGGCATGGCTGCTGGGTAGAGGAAGCACAGGTAGCAGGAAATCTGAGAATGATGCAACCAGTACCAGTCGGCCCTCGTGCCCCACCGGGTCTCAGGCCCAGGCTGGCAGAAGCACCAGCTCTTGTGCTGTCACAGTACCCAGGTTTCCGAACACTGATCCACACCTGCTCCCTGACAAAGACTCTCTCCTGGACCACAGTCTAGTCAGGCTCCTCTGAACTCTCTTCTCGACCAGGCCCTGGCTTTTGGGCTTCTCTGTTTGTCTCTGCATTACCAATTTTAGCAAGAACCCTGCTAAGTCAGTTTAATAAGAGCCCCTAGCCTTGACATCTGATCATTCTCAATATCTGATTAGGTTTTTCACCCTCCACTCCACCCCCCAAGAGGTGTTTGAGCAGCATGCTGTGCCTTCAGCAAGAATCCTGACATAGAGAGAAAGGGGGAGGGAGAGAGAGAGATCAGTTTGTTGTTCCACTCATCCATTCATTCATTGGTTAATTCTTGCATGTGCCTTGACAGGGAATTGAACCTGCAACCCTGGAATATCAGGACAACGCTCTAACCAACTGAGCTACTCGGCCAGGGCATATTTCACTAGTAGGGGGGCATAATACCCTCTACTCTATGTTTCTCCATGTTGTCACAAATAGCAAGATTTCATTCTTTCTTATGGCTGAGTAAATAGCCCATTGTATATATGTGCCACGTCTTTATCCATTCATCTGTCAATGGACACTGAGGTGGTTTCCATATCTGGGCTCTGTAATAACGTTGCAGTGAACATAGGGTGCACAGATCTTTCTGAATTAGTGTTTTGGGTTCCTTTGCATAAATACCCAGAAGTGGAATTGCTAGGTCATATGGTAGTTCTATTTTTAATTATGCTAAATGAAATAAGTCAGACAGAGAAAGAAAAATGCTGTATGATTTCACTTACTTGTGAAATCTAAAAATACAAAACAAATGAATAAAAGCAGAAACAAACTCACAGATACAGAGAATAAACTGATGATTGTCAGATGAGAGGCGGTTGGAAGAATTTGTGAAAAAGGTGAAGAGATTAAGATGGGCAAAATGCCAATTATGGAGATATAAAGTACAGCATAGGAGTTACAGCCAATAATATTATAATCACGATATGGTGCCAGATGGGTACCAGGCTTATTGGATCAATTCCCGATATACAAATGTATGCATAAATGTATATATAAAAGGTATATAAATGTCTAATCACTCTGTTGTACACCTAAAACTAACGTAATATTGTATATCAGCTATAATTGAAATTAAAAAAATTTTTTGAAGAATCTAGTAGGTCAGTTTAGCTAGAACCTTCCCTTCCCCCAATGTTTCCTCATAGCAGTTCCATTCACTGACGATGCCAGAACCGAGCCTTGGCTGTCGGTCCCTGTTCTTCCTCGTTGAATTCAGAGTTGAGACTCTTTCCCTCACTGCCAAAGCCCGCTGCACTGGTCCCTACCTCTATCATGAGAATGCCCTGAAGGAAGTCTGTCTTACTATGCTTAAGAAGTGCCAAGAGGACTTCTGACCAAGATGGAGGCATAGGTAGACACATTGAGCCTCCTCGCACAACCAAAAGAAGGGCAACAACAAATTTTAAAACAAAGAACAACCAGAACTGCCAGAAAATTGAACTGTATGGAAGTCCGACAACCAAGGAGTTAAAGGAGAAACACTCACCCAGACTGGTAGGAGGGGCGGAGACGGGTAGCCGGGCAGAGAGGATTCGCGGCAAGGCAGCGGCTGGAGGACCAGGTGAGGTGGTGGATTGTGGACTGGGCAGTCCCACATTTGTGTGTGGATAAACTGGGAGGAACAACTGCGGAGCAAGACAGATCACACAACCCAGGGTCCCAGCGCAGGAAAATAAAGCCTCAAACCTCTGACTGAAAACACCTGTGGGGGTTGAGGCAGTGGGAGAAACTCCCAGCCTTACAGGAGAGTTCATTGGAGAGACCTATAGTCCTAGAACGTACACAAACCCACCCACCTGGGAATCAGCACCAGAAGGGCCCAATTTGCTTGTGGGTAGTGGGGGAAGTGATTGAAAACTGGCAGAGAGCTGAGTAAGTGTTACTGCTCCCTCTCTGACCCCTCCCCCACATACAGCACCACAACACAGCGACGTGGGTTGCCCCGCCCTGGTGAACACCTAAGGTTCCGCCCCTTACTGCAAAACAGGCGCACCAAGACAAAAAAAAAAAAAAATGGCCCAAATGAAAGAACAGATCAAAGTGCCAGAAAAAAATACAACTAAGAGATGAAGAGATAGCCAACCTATCAGATGCCGAGTTCAAAACACTGGTAATCAGGATGCTCACAGACTTGGTTGAATATGGTCGAAATTAGATGAAAAAAATGAAGGCTATGCTAAGTGAAATAAAGGAAAATGTACAGGGAACCAATAGTGATGGGAAGGAAACCAGGACTCAAATCAACGGTGTGGACCAGAAGGAAGAAAGAAATTTTCAACCAGAACAGAATGAAGAAATGAGAATTCAAAAAAATGAGGAGAGGCTTAGGAACCTCCAGGACGTCTTTAAACGTTCGAACATCTGAATCATAGGGGTACCAGAAGGAAAAGAAGAGAAAGAAACTGAAAACTTATTTGAACAAATAATGAAGGAGAACTTCCCCAATCTAGCAAAGGAAATAGACTTCCAGGGAGTCCAGGAAGTCCAGGAAGCTCAGAGAGTCCCAAAGAAGTTAGACCCAAAGAGGAACACACCAAAGCACATCATAATTACATTACCCAAGATGAAAGATAAGGAGAGAATCTTAAAATCAGCAAGAGAAAAGGAGACAGTAACCTACAAAGGAGCACCCATAAGACTGTCAGTGAATTTCTCAAAAGAAACCTTGCAGGCAAGAAGGGGCTGGAAAGAAGTATTCGAAGTCATGAAAGGCAAGGACCTGCATCCAAGATTACTCTATCCAGCAAAGCTATCATTCAGAATGGAAGGGCAGATAAAATGCTTCCCAGATAAGGTCAAGTTTAAGGAGTTCATCATCACCAAGTCCTTATTATATGAAATGTTAAAGGGACTTACCTAAGAAAAAGAATAAAATAAAAAATATGAAAAGTAAAATGACAACAAACTCACAACTATCAACACCTGAACCTAAAAAACAAAAAAAACAAAACAAAAACTAAGCAAACAAGTAGAACAGGAACAGAATCACAGAAATGGAGATCACATGGAAGGTTATCAGCGGGGATGGGGAGTGGGGAGAATGGAGGAAAAGGTACAGGGAATAAGAAGCATAAATGGTAGGTAGAAAATAGACAGGGGAGGTTAAGCATAGTATAGGAAATGTAGAAGGCAAAGAACCTATATATATGACCCACGGACATGAACTAAAGGGGGGGAATGTGGGTGGGCAGAGGGTGTGCAGGATGGAGGGGAATAAAGGGGGGAAAATGGGACAACTCTAATAGCATAATCAATAAAATGTATATATTTTTAAAAGTGCCTTGAATGAGTCTTCATTTCAGAGGTAGAAAAATGTGCCCTGGCTGGTCCTACTCAGTTGGTTAGGTCCTGCAGACTGAGGAGTCTCCGGTTCGATTCCGGTCAGGATACATGCCTGGATGTACCCTGCACAGGCTGGACCCCTGGATAGGGGTGTGTGGGAGACACCAATCAATGTTTCTCTCGCACATGAATGTTTCTCTCCTTCTCTTTCCCTTCTCCTCTCTCTAAAAGTAAATAAATAAAAATCTGTTTTAAAAAAAGTTAGAATAGTGTGCTCTGGCCAGGTAGCTCAGTTGGTTGGAATGTTGTCCCAATGCGCCAAAGTTGCAGGTTCAGTCCCTGGTCAGGGCACATACAAGATGCAACCAGGGACTGCATAAATAAGTGGAAAACAAATAAATATTTCTCTCTCTCTCTCTCTTCCCCCCTTCCTTCCACACACTCTCTAAAGTCAATAAAAATAAAAACTAAAAAGAAAGCGTTAGAAGAAAGGTTTTTCTTTAACACCTCATATACAAGAGCTCACATACAGGACTGCTGAAGCCCTCCCAGGGAATAGGCAGATGAGCTCAAAATAAGTCCCCTCTGATGAAGCAGGCTGATGATGCACGCGTTCCTGAGCCTTAGGTGGTTTTGTCCAGCCCAGCAAGAGAAACCTCAACTGCGTCCAGCAGGAGGGCACCAGCACTGCCTGCCCAGCTCCTGGAGCCAGGAGGAACAGAGCCACCAGAGAGAGGCCCAACCCTGCAGGGAGGCTGGGAGGTCACAGAGGCTGGAGGGAGGATTAAGTCAAAACAGGTGCAGAGTCAACTCTGGGAACATGACCACTATGTGGCCCACACAGAAGGGACTTAAAAGGGCAGAACTGGGTTTCCACTCGTGTGCCATAAATGCTGGAGAACCACGCACTCTTCACAGCTGTGCCACCAACTGCAGGTCCCCATGTTCGATTCCGATACAACCAAGGATATGTCCTGCAACAGCAACCATGCATCGGACAGAACGCTGAGCTGAGCGGGCAACAGGGTGTGGAATGGAGCACCTGCTGTGAAAGGGGGCGAGGGCCAGCGGGGGGGGTGGAGACAGTTTCCTTTTGCCCAGAACAATAGAGAGCATTGTCTCCTGAGGAGAGGAGCATCCAGCCAGGGCAGTAAACGGTGGTGCTCAAATAATGACCCAAGATTAAAAGACATCAAAGGACAAGCGAGTGACAGTAGATACTACTGCATTTCTTCGTACACACCAGTCCAAGTCCTAGTATTTAAAAGTGTTCCAGGAGGCTGATTTGGGCATCACAGGAGTGAAGACAATGGGGTGATACAGAGTTCTGCACCAACAGACTTGCACCTTCATGAAGCAGTCCATATTTGGGGGTACTTCTCTATATGACTGAAGAAGTTCTAAAAAATACACCATATTGCTCAGTTTTCCCCAAACAGCCAATAGAGTGGTTAAAAAAAGAAAGAGTAGGAGCCAGGAAATCGAGACGGTCATGGAAGTAATCCCCAGTTGTGAGAATATAAATGATTGTTCCTGGTTTTGTGCTTTCTATACTTCTAGATTTCATCAAAATAAAATGGAAAGGCATACAAACAGGTTTTAAAAACTCAAAAAAATAGGCTGCAACTCCTGCAACACTTTCACGGGTGCAACCCTTATCGAATGCTCCCGACATCTCTGTGGGACACACTATTTTGTCCACTTTCAGATGGGAAAACTGAGGCTAATGCTGTTAAGTAATTTCCTCAGGATCACACAGCTAGGACATGAATGAATCTGGACTTGAAACCACGTCTTTTGACTCTCGATTCCGTATTTTGTTCAAGGCCTTAATTTCAGTTACCACTGTCGAGTTACAAATTACCCCCAAATTTAGCCCCTTAAAATCAACATCATTTCACTTATGATTTTGTGAGCCAAAACTTCAGGAAAGGCATGGCTGGGCAGTTCTCACTGGTGTCTCTCTTGTGGCTACAGGCAGATGTTAGCTGCAGCTATAGTATCCTAAGAGTTCAGTTGGGCTGACCGTCCCAAATAGCTCATTTCCATGGCTAGCCATTGATGTTAGCTGAATAGGCTGTCAGCTAGAGAACCCATGCATGGCCTCTCCAGGTCAGCCAACTCAGGATAGTTGGATGTCATACCTGGTATCTAGCTTCCCCCAGAACAAGCTTCTGACCTGGCCTCGGAAGTTACGCAGGACCATTCCAATACATTCATTTGGTGACAAGTGAGTCGTTAGAGAGACTCTTTTCAGAAGGGGAACTAGGCTTCACCCTTTGATGAGAGCAAGGCAAAATCACATCATAAAGGAGCCTGTAGGGTCAGAGAGATTGTTTCAGCCAACTCTGGAAAATAAAGTCTGCCTCAGTCATTTAATCCAATGCTTCCCAACCTTTGTCACTGCGCAACACACACAGAAAGCATCAATATGTGCGTGTGGCTCATGACACCCTAAATGGGAAGTTCTAATAGGCTAACCCTCTGTGATTAGCAAAGCTCCCTTTCCTTACTGTATGGCTGGTGTGCGTTCAAGGGCAAGATTTCCCACGTGCTTCACGGGACTTTGGGGCCAACAGGAAAGAAACTCCCAGCTCCGATTGCTCTGTGCTGCAGGGATCTCTGCTAGCAGGATTTCTGTGTCCGAAAGCTTTGAGGTAGTTTTTCATCTTATCTTTCATGCACATTAAAGGAGAGAAAATATGGACTCTGTATGCATCGCATCGGTTTAAAATACATGCTGCCAATCCAAAGAATAATAACCGCGATGGATTGAGCACTTCAAATGTGTTAAAATTCATGAGTTCACAATGACTCTGAAACAACAATGACAACAATAGAAATTGTTATGGTAATCTTCAGAGGTTTCCAGAGCACTGACTCATTCAGAAAGCTGGAAAATAAAGGAAAAGGACGAAACACTTATCCTGTCTTTCCTATGAGTACATGAACTATATTTCACGTCATGTGAGACACCAACGCACTGCCTCTCGGTTCCCAGTCCACACTTCTTGGCTCTGCGTCGGGTCACTGGTACTGGATCCTGTAAACACTTCTCCTGATGGCACCTGGAGTAGTGTTAGGCTTTTGTCAGTAGAGGATGCTGGAAGGACATGGCAGGAAGAAGGAGTTTCTTTCGGGCTTCAGTGTGCTTTTCTGCTTGTTTCTGGGATGCACAATGGCCAAGAGTGTGGAGGATACCCCAGTGAGTTTTAGGGGCTCCCCTCCCTGAATCCGGCCCAGCCTAAAGCACTCGGGTGAACTTCCCCACTATCGGACAGGCACAGCCACACTCGTTCCGTCTTTGGTGGGGAGACCCTCTTCCTGTTTGTCGCAGAGCTCTGAGTGCTCTGACTTGGCCCCAGAGGTCTGGCTGTTCTCTGTGGCTGCCATTCCTATAGTCTTTAGTTCCTTCACCCCTTCTTGGTTAAACTCATATTGTTATTTAATAATGTTCTTATTAAAATTTTTCTGTTCAAATCACTGTGTGGTTTCTGTCTGTCGTCTGGACCCGGGCTGATATTCAAATAGTTGACGAAAGAAAGTTCTTTTACATACAAGAAGCCCAGCTGATGAATGTGCAAGGAATGATATGATTGGAATAGTTTGCAGTGAAAAAACTAGATCTAGGCAATGATCCTGAATGGCCGCTACAGCCATTTGGTGAAAGGCTGATGGGGAGCCAAATGACACATGGATCCGGCTGATCCCACCTGAATCCAGAGGCGAATTGATGGGGAGCTGATGCAGCGTCAGCTGCAGCGCCCTCTCATGCATGGCACTCCCCAAGACCTGGAACCTAATTTTGTATCTGTAATTTTGGTTTATTTCTTTTAAAGGACGCTCCTCAAATCGGAAGCTTCAAGGTCCACAGGCCTGGACCACTGGTGAAAGCACCGATGGACTTTCAGATCGCAGACACAGAAACCACCACGCAGGGTGCCCTTCCTGATGTGACGGAAGAGGAAACGCACCATCTGCGAAATGCCTTTGCCAAAAATTTAACCTCAAGCTGATCAAGCCTCCAGATACAATCACTAATTTATACAAACACTTGGGAGCATGTTAAGACACCATCAGAATACCATAGCCAAGTCCAAAATATGGGGGATTTTATAGGACAAATTACCCAGTTTTTTTTCTCAACAAATAAATAACAAATTAAAAAAAAAGTTGAGGCAGTAAAGGAGAGTCACAGATTTTAAAAGACCTTTGGAGAAATATCACAAAAAACCACGTATGTACCTTTTTTGGATCCTGATTCAGGTCAAATAACCACTAATGAGGTCATCAAAATTTCTATGCTGACTGGATCTTAGATGATATTAAGGAATTATTGTTGAATTCTTTTAGATGGAGTACTGGTGCTGTGGGTATATTTTTTTACAGGGTCCTTGTCTCTTAGAGATAAATGTTTAAGCATTTTTAAATGAAGTGATAAAAAGTCTGAGATTGTTTTTAAAAATAATCTCACAAAGGGTTAGAGAGGAGAGGTTATAGATAAAGTGTAATTGACCTCACATTGCTAAATGGTCAAGCGAGGTGATGGGTACCTGGAGGTTCATTATAAATATATTAATTACATCCAAACACACTTTAGTGTATGTTTGAAAATGCCATCATAAAAAGTTTGACGAAATAAAATGTATGCTGCCACAGATGACATATTATCTGCATAATAATAATCAAATTAATATTGCATATTGCAGTTTACAGAGCACTTTTCATACATAACTTAATGCAATCCTAAATGTAGGCTTACAAGACAGGTTTTATTGTCTTCACTTCACAGGGAACAGTTTTAGAGGGGTTAACTCAGTGGCTCAGAGGCCTGGACCCCGGAGGAGGCAGAAAAGGAATTCAGACCCCAGACCTTGGTTCCTGAATCCCAAACTCCACCTGGTGAGGTGGGAGAACAGCTGGATGATCCAGGTGAAGTCACTGAACGTCTCAGCCTGAGAAAAATGGGCACAATAATGTTTCACCTGCCTTCTTCCTAGTTGTTGGAAATTCTAGTCTCATGATTTCTAGAAAAGTGCCTTGTAAATTGTGAAGTGTCTTATAAGTTTAGATCATACAGTAGGTTTCTCTACAAAAAATGGAAGAAAGTGGTCGGTGTTGGGCCATGCAAAGTGGGCTTTTGGCAACTTCTATCTCCCCTCTCTCTAGACCACCTCTGGTTCCCAAAGCCATCCCTTACATCAGTATTAGCTGATAATGGTGAAGATGTTTCTCCTTGTGGCTCACTCGAATGCTTGCCGCTGAGTTGTGTCGCTTGTAGGAACAGAGACTCCACAACAGCTGTTGATAACTGCAAGTTTTCTGGCTAGTTTTTAGGCTAATAAAATGAGTATGGAACTGCGTGGCACCTCCCGCTGTAGTCCAGAATTCTCTTGTTAGATTATTTCCACTAAGTCATCAGTGCCCAAGGAGTTTAATCAAGCAACACTGGAAAACACGTGAGACAAGTGCTTTCGGTTCCCCAGGGGGAAGAAATATCGAGTGACACGATCAAAATGGCTGACATTACATAACAACAACTACAAAAACAAAACAAGAAAAGCAAAACCTCTCTGGGGACTCGGTTTAGAGGCATCCAAACAGCCACGTCAAATGGCAGCTTCCGAACAACCACTTCAAAACATCTTGCTCTGAACCACACATTCCGTGATTGCAACGCAATTGTGCCAGTGAATTGTTTGAATACTAACAAGAGTACTTAAATATAAGTGTTCCCCCTTAGATAAGCTATTTCATTTGTAAGTATTTCTTTTATAGTAATAGTTTCAGCCATAAATAACTTTGGGAGTTCCGTTGCCTTGCTGGGTCGCAATTTTCTTAGCCATAAGTTAGGAAGAATAATAATATTTATCTCATGGGTTAAAATTAAATGAGATCAGATGTGTAAAAATACCTTGTGCTTTGCTCAGGGTCTGGCACAAAGCAGGTGCTAAATGTTAGTGTCTCTTTGAATATAAGTACTCATTAAATTGTGCATTTCAGCCTGTAATTGCCACAGGAACTCAGGGAAAGGGAGTTCCGTGGACACTGTGGTACCAGTGTGTGCCTGCGGAGCCCCAATGCTACTGAAAACAGAAGGCCTGGCCAGGCGACCAAACAGTGTAGAATGTCAATTTTGGAATCTTGGTGCTGAGTGTATGGCCATTCACTGAGCATTTGTTCGACTTTTCTGAATGTTTGAAAAACATTATAATAAAATGTCGGGAGATGAAGTTAAAAATAAAATCTGGTGACCCCTCCAAGCTGTCATGGGCACGAGTAGCCTCGGGAGAGTAAATGAGAAGCAGCTGCCCGGATCTGAGAGCCCACTCAGCAGGCACCGGGAGGGAGAAAGGCACTGGGGGCGGCCGAGGAAGCAGCTCTTTCCTGATGGGTGGACACGGTGCTGGAACCCCAGCTCACAGAGGGGCTTGCGCCTGCAGCCAGGAAAGTTTGCGTCACTTGGAACATCTGTGCGGGACTTCTCCCGCCAGACAGGCCACGATCATTCCCAGCTCTGCTTCCAGCGGCCTGGGGGAGCAGGGCTACAGTCACTCTGCTTTTAAAATGGAAAATTTCAGTCCCAGGATTTCCACGGGAACTTCTGGAGCTTGTGAAAGGTACCTCGCTACTCAGGAGCTGAATTAAATGGTAAAATTTCAGAATTGCTATAAAAGTGAGTCTCAGATGCCCTGAAAACAGCAAGTGTGAGTGATTCATTGGACTCCAATGTCTCGTTTTGGTTTAATGGGCCGCCCAGGACATCTGATAGGAGAGTATGGGTCAACACTTAGGCGGAACGTAGCAGGGGCTGCTGGCTCCAGTGCACAGTTCACTAAGATACAGTTCCCTTAAAACTTAGTCCAATGAGGGTAGACATGTATGTCTTAACTCTGGACAGAGGCTTAAATAATTTAAATATTACAGAAGCTAATAAACATCTGCTGAGCACCTACTATGTACCATGTGACTACTGTGAAGTACAGAGAAGACTGCTTTTTCTATGCTACGTGAATTACGTAATCCCAGGAGTGCGTCATCCTTTTGTAAGCACAGCCTCCTTACCTGCATGTCTCTGTGTGAGTCACTGTCGTCCCACAGTCACACAAGTCTCAAATCAGGGGCAGAATTGAGACTCTATATTCAGCTGGTTAGGAATCATTACTGATTTTCTAAGTGGGTTTCAATGGCGAATGCCAGTGGTTTGGAAGGATATAAACTGAAAAATACAGTTCACCTTCATACAACACCCCCAATCTCGCTCCCCAGAGGTCACCCTGACAACAGATTTTTGCATGCACTTCTAGAAAACTTTATACATATACAAGTATATATGTGGCCCACATGTTGGCTGTCCCCCTCCTCTGCCTGGCTGACTCTCTTTTGGCCCCGTGCCATGCTTGACATAACACTCAGCCCCTTGAACGGCATTTACAAGAAATCTGATCACACCAAATACATTCGGCTGTTTAAAGTATTATTAGAGATTGGTGGGATTCGGGAGAAGGGTCACATTGTCCGGCATCAGCATCTCTCTCTTAAGACTATGTCCACCATGTATCTCCTCCATAGCTTTGCCAGCCCATAACTGGGCGTTCTCCTCTTCGGCCCCTGGTCACTGCATCCAGTCAACACACACACACACAGCCTCAGTAATTCTGGTCATGCCTATCCCAGGGTAACACCTGCTCCAAGAAGCTTTGTGTGTCCATGTGGCCAGTGCCAACTTTCTGCCCTCATTTCCCAGCCAATTGCTTCAAGTACAGTTTGCTCCAGCCACACTAGGACTCACTTCAGTGTGACCTCACCATTTCCCGCCAGGAATGTCACATACTTTCTAAAATATTCTCCCTGCCATCAGGCTCTGTGCATTCCAGTTAATCCCCCACCTACCCCCATCTCAACTCCTATTTCCTAAACTCACCCCCGTTAAAGTGGATTTGACCAGTCCCTTTTTGATGGACTTTGCCATTACTTCTAGTTTTCTCTTCAATAAACAATGTCATAATTAACAGCACTGAAGCTACATCTGTGCACACTTGTGAGTTTGTGGCAAACTCTTAGCAGAGCAATGTCTAAGTCAAGGACACATGTGTTCACAATTTGGATATACCTTAACACATTACTCTTTGAAAAACGACATGAATGTACATGAATGTGCATTCCTATACACCTCTGCTTCCCACACCTCGGCTAACACCGAATGTTACTAATCTATCATCTTTACTAATCTAATAGTGAAAACTAGTACATCATCATTATTTTAATCTGCACTTTTATAATAAGAGGGATTAAGCATCTTTTCATAACTTACTTGCCATTGGGTTTTTTTTGTTCTCTATCAATCATCTCAGCATTGATATTAGCAAAAACTATCTCCCATTAGAAAAGATCTTTTCCCTTCGCTCCCTGGACAGTTCTGAGTCTTTGGTACCTTGTTCGTGTCCCTTTGCTGGCTTCTTTTCTTTACCCACCTCTAGAATGTTGCTGTTCTCCAGGGCTCCTGTCTCACCCACTTCCTTTCCGTCATACATGCTCTCCCCCTGTGGCTTCATCTACCCGTCCTGTAAGAGTTACCTCTTACTGACCACTTATCATGTTCTAGATATTCTACCAGGCATTCTAAGTGCTTGTGAGAATTCTATGCAGTCAGCACTAGTATCCCCAGGTTTTACCAATGAGGAAGCTGAGGTCACAGATGAACTCACTAAGGTCAGACCGTCAGTACCTGGTGGAGTTGGGATTTGTTGCCAGGGCTGATCCTCTCCAACACCCAAGCTCTCCCCGCCACTCACCTTGCCATGTCCTCATTTACCATCCACAGAGAGAGAATCCCAAACCTAGATTCCCACTCTGGACCTCTCCCCTGGCCTCCAAGCCCACACACCCAGGTCCTCAAAAACAATCTCTACCTGGACATCTGCAGGAGCCTCAGATGCCACATGCTCCCCCATGAACCTGCCTTTCCAACGATCCCTTTTATGGTTAACAGGGTCTTCCAGCCTGTCAGCCTCAGCCAAACAGGCACCAAGTCCCATAGAAACAGCCCAGACATCTGAACTTGTCTCTCCTTCCCTTCGCGGTGCCTTAGCCCATGACCTCATCATTTCTTGCTCTGAATGTCACATACTTCCTACACTAGTTTCCCTCCCATCAGTCTCTGTGCCCTCGAGTTTGTTCTCCACTCTGTTGCCAGAGGTAACTTCTCCAATAAGCATAACCTTCTGCAAATGATGATAACACTCTTTATCTTATACAGGGTAAGTGCTGATCTATGTAAAATATACGGCTCATGTTAATTTCTCAATAAATATTAGGACTCCTGCCTTTCTCCTAAAAAGTAAATCTGGGAGTATAAATCTCTTCGGACTGCAAAATGAAGTCTAAAGATCCAATGGCTTCTAAAAGGCTGACCTACCTCCCCCACCACGGCCTCACACCCTCTGCTCTAGTCAACCAAATTCCTCACTTTTCATGTCTCCATGCCTTTGCATAGACTGTTCCCTATACTTGAAATTCCCTTCCCTACACTTACTCCATTAGTGAGCTCCTTTGATTCTTTAAGGTCTAGCTCAAACAGTACTTTCCCCATGAAACCAGGGCCCTAAATTCCTCTGGACAGGTTCCTGGGCCCCTTCTCTGCGCCCCTTATTTAATTACAACATTGCATTGCAATTATTTGTTTACCTGCTTATCTCAGCAACAGTACTGAGAACAAGGGCTGGTTCTTATCAACCTTTATGTCCTCTGTGTGTGGTGCACAGAGGTGCTTTAAAAATGTGTGTGGAATTAACAGGTTCCATGTGTTCAGAAGCACCTGGGGCCCTGGCCAGGTAGCTCAGTTGGTTAGAGCATCGTCCCAAAACACCAAGGTTGTGGGATCAATCTCTGGTCAGGACACATAAAAGAAGCAACAAATGAATGCATGAATAAATAGAACAAAAAAAAATTGATGTTTCTCTCTCTCTGTCTCAAATTAATAAATTTAAAAATAGCACCTTGCACACCCTCCTCTCTTGCGGAGCTAGAGTTATGGGGAGAAGGCCCGAAGGTAAGGCAGCACCATGACAGTGCACCAGGCGGGCGGGAGCACGGCCTCTCAGCCCCCGCCCGAGGCATGAGGCTAGTCAACTGACTCAGACCCTTGCAAACCTGCTGTTGGGACCTGTGTGGGCAGCCTCAGCAGCCACCCAATCAATGAAAAATGTAAGAGGGACGTTATATGAAGGCAGAACGCAGTCAAGCCGCAAGTCGGTGTCGGAACGGGCAGCCAAAGCCAGGGGAGGAATAACCATTTGAGGAAATGGAACGAAACCTGGGAGGGATGCAGACATTGGAGTCAGATAAACTTAGATTCATCGTGCTATCTGGTGCAAACAAACGCACCCTGAAACGTCGCTGACATATCACAACAAAGGGCTGGTTGTACTTACGGGCCATATCCGCCAGGTCTACCACCGGGACAAGCCCTTCCTCCCCTCAGTCCTGGGGGCCCATATTGATGGCGTGTGGCATGCTGGGGCTCCTGCAAAGCAGACTCTGAAAGGAAGTGAACATGTGGGGGTTGTCAGGCAGTGCTCTTGGAATCCACACTCGTGAAAAAGAGCAGACGGAAATAGGGTCGTGCAGAGGGAGAGAAGAACTACAGTGCAGGCCCACCAACAACCTCGGCCTACCCCAGGGGTCTCTGCAGCTTGAATAGCCCTTCAGAGCTGTCCCAGGTTGGGCCAAGATGGCTGGATCCTTATACCTTCGTGTCAGTCAGGGGCGGCCCATGCCAGGTGGCTCTGTGCAGCTGAAGCAATCAATCCCTTCAGGGACTGATCCCTGAAGGCCATCTGCAGAGGCCGGCACTCTCATCTCCCAGGGCAAAAAGACTTTCACGGAAGAGGACCCGAACAATGCATGCGGGAGCCCACCAAGCAGAAGACTGGATAGTAGCTGCCCCCCGGAACACATGCTAAGGTGTCTCACCTTGGATTCTCTCCTGAGGCCCACCCTCAGCCTGGGGCACGAGTACAAGCGGCTTCCTGGGGACTGTGGAAGGGAGAGAGGGAGGAAAGGCAAGCATGTAAGATGCTTCAACGAACAGGAAGCTGCCGGGGCTCTGTGAGACGGCCTGGAACAGGCCGGCCGCAGTCCCACCCAAGGGCAAAGTGGTGGTACTCATCCACCAAAACCTGTCTGGCACACAAGGCTATTCCTAGAGGCAGTCATGCCCTGGCAGTCTCAACACGCCTGGCCCACTTGTGCAGAGTCACAGGTCACTGCAGGAAGGAGCCACAGGAATGGCGGGCACCAGGGGAATGTGGATTGAGCACATCTCCCCAGGGTCTGCCACCCAGGGAGGAGAGAGCCTGTCGGGAGTATCACATTGCCTCAGCCCAGAAGTGGCACAGTCACATGTCCTTGAGCAGAGCTAGTTGCAAGGCCCACCCTTGGTGGGCTGGGACAAGGAGTCAGCCTGGCCCCGGGAGGAAGGGAGAGAATATTGCTGAGCCCTGATAAGGTCTACTGCACCACCTCGTCCACCTAGCAGCTGTGTGTGACTGAGTTGTTGCTTTACCCTCTGAGTCTCAAGCCACTAACCTGTAAAGCGGGGAGAACAATACCTACGTCATAACAGTGTAAGAAATGAAACTAATGCACCTAAGAATCCACCCCAAGTCAACAGTGCTGGTGAGATTCTGGTTCTAACCTTGAGTCACGTGACAGATTCATGTTATTGTTGTACTTTGTAACACAACTCTATTACCTGTATTCTTGTTATGTATCAAATATAGCATTAAAATAATAAAGGATGCTTGCTTGACATTATATACTGTGAAATTCTAACATTATTTCAAATACATAAGCATTTTTATACATTGACGTATTTCTAAATAGTCTATCAGTTTCTAGTACCTATTTGGCAATTAAAAAAACGTCACAGACGAACAATGGATTTGGAGTGTGAGTTACCCAGATCAATAATCAGCTCAAGGAGAGGAGAGATGACCTATGCCTGTTGACTCACCATGTAAACACAAGTCATGGTAATTTACTAACAGCGAGATCTATTTCCTGCTGAGCACTTCCAGCCGGGGCTCCAGAACTAGACACAGGGGAAAAGGTCAAATGTGCTCACATGGAATCTGTTTCCCTTCCCACAGGCTCCTGACCGATGCTTGTTGCAATGTCATCAAAATGAGACACGGAAACTCCTCACCTGTCATAAGCTAGACAGAGCTTTTGAAATGCAAACCATATACATTCTCAGAGGAGAGGGCTGAAAGGGAAGGAAAGTCACTTTCAAAGAATCATCCCCTGCCTCCCTCTATACTCATGCTAAGCACACAGAGCTTTTGCAATGTGCTATGAAAACAGAATTTTAAAATAAACCCTAGGCTGCTCTCTCAAATCAGAATTTAGGGGGAAACGGATTTCTGTAAGGTGAATGTGTTCTCTCCAATTAGTTTCATTCACGCACCTCCACACCCACACCACACACACACATGCATGTCCACAAAATGCAGCCTTCATTAACAGGCCAAATATAGAACAAGCAAGGCCATCCTCAGCAGGAGAGAGACATTTGACAATTATGAGGACAGGCTTGAAGCTGCATAAAAATGAATCTCACAGAAGCCAGCAGATGGCACTTAATCATAATTTTTCCTAGGATTTGTATTAATTGTTAAATATTCTTCATTCTGTCTTTCCCATAAAATGAATGACATGGTAATATGGCATAGTAAGTAATGTTTTCCCTTTGAGATATTAAGTATGCTTGTTAACATAAAATTTCCCCACCTACAACACTAGCCCAAGACCCATTTTTCTCCTGCGCGTATTTATCATATCACAGCATGCATATGCATGCCCATATATCTGTGTGCTTCCAAGCACGCAGCACATTTGATAAATGCATGAAGTTAAGAGCTAACACCTCCAGTTATCTCCAGGAGCAAATCCAAATCAAGGGATTGTTGTCCCAAATCAAGGGGCCTCAAACATTCACATAAAACCCTTTAAACCACACTGTCTGCCACAAATAGAAATGTAGAAATACCTCAGGGAGTCCCCTCTGGCAATATCCTTTAAGGCTTCTATTACGAGCATTAGCAAGGTCAGTGACCCCTTCCAGGCTGTTCCATCTCACCTGCCCATTCATTTACTGTCCCCTCCCACCCTTCCTCCCTTCACTGTGACTGTCCTCTCCCTCCTTCTCCCCACACTTCCGCCACGCTGCCCCCGTGAGTGCTGTCTACTTCCCTTCCTCCTTCTGCTTCTCTGGTTTTCTTCCATCTCTGCTCCTCCCCCTTAAGCACTGGAGTCGGCTTCCTAAGTCTTAGAGGGACAGATGCTGCACCAGTCAGGGTTCTTGGTTTCTGACACCAGAAATTGACTCTGTTAAGCAGGAGGGGAAAAAAGAGTTGGAAAGCAATCAAGTAGTTCACAGACTCGACAGGAAGCATGGAGAATCTGGCTCGGCCAAGAGACAAGAACCAAAGGAGACTGGCACTAGAGAAGACGGCCAAGGTCACACTACTGAAAACCACCCATTTGGGACAGTGCCACTGGCACCATGGCCACCAGCCATACCGCTGCCACTTGACTCTACTGAAAAAGCATGCAGTCGTCCCAAGGGGTTGTTGCGTTCCCTCCAGACCTCCAGCCCAGGCTCATGACTTGCTCTGCAAGAGCACAGCCGCAGTTCTGGCTCAGACTAAAGGGGGGGTGAGGGTGCAACGCTGGGCGCTGAGTAATCCATCTAGAAAGCAGGAGAAAGCTGATCTCAAGAAACACTGGAGATTAGGAAGTACCATGTCTCACAGACACCATTCATTTTGAACCCACCTTATTCCTGGTGCACAGATAGGGAAGTCTGTACTTCTGCAGGGGAATAACTCTGGGGAAAGGAAAGCTATTGGGCAATATATACAAATCAATTATACCAAGTCTGGAAAGACCACATATAAAGAAATGTCGCGGATGCTATAGCTCTGAACCGTGGACTAAGTTATTTCATGCTTTGTCCTAGACAAAGCTAGGAGCTGCCATTGCTAATGTGAACATCCTTTGTTTTCAGGTTCTATTTAGCCAGTTTAAATTCCAGCTCCTAAACTGTATTCCTTTGACCTCCTACATCTTAACCCTTAATGGAACAAGAACAGCTCTACTTTCCAGGGATGAAATTTGTAACATGATTCCTGGCTTGGTGCAGGGGCCTCTGCCCTCATCCTGCCAGCTGGTCCCAATTATGAGCTGGTTTGGGAAATCTGAGAGTGCGGAGGGTATCTGTGCAGCAGGAGCGTTTTCTAAGCACTTCCCCGAGGATCCCGAGCCCTACTAGAACTAATGGATCCTTTAATACTCTGAATCATGAGATGACTTTTGCTGGTTTTCCAAAAAAAGGAAATAAACTATATAAATAAGATCCCTTGATGGCGAGCCTGATAACCACTGCCAACGCAGAGTGAAAAATGAAGGCAGCTGTCTCCGTCACGTGGGCAAAGCTCCAACTTTGCCCACATCTTCTCGGGTGGTTGACTCACTTTTCCTGTGTTTTCACAGTGGGCCTGTATTGCTGCAAGCTTTCTCTTGATAGGTGACACCAGGCAAGTCTTTGGGGAGCTCCAGAGCAGTTTTAAAGGGCCACACACTTATCTGAGCTCAAGGTTATGGTTTTCCAACGTCATGTTTATTAAACATCTATTAGACCAAGGCACTGAAGATTCTCAATTCAGAACTTGGTAAGGCTTGCTACCTAGTAAGATGGATCTCGTCCACCCAAGTGGCACTGCAAGGCGCTGGAGCGTGGAAGAGTCAGCCATTGGCTGGAAAGGGCATTTTGTCACTGACATTGTTTAGAATTGCTGTGGGGCATGGTGATAATACAAACCAGATGGTATTTCGTTGGTTGTATTACTATTCCTAAACTCTCTATCGACTAGTATGGCCTTATTGCCGGCACTCGGGCTGACTTCTCCCAGGGGCCCCCTTGCCATACTCCTCTGCTCCCAACCACTCACTGAGTAGGTGCAGGAGAAGAAAATTATATTTGAAGGTGTAAATGCCACCAGAAGACAAGTGCCCCTAGCTGAGTGGGCCTGAGTTCCACTGGTTACACTTGATCTTTGTGGTGCCTGTCTGAAGCACTCCCCTCACCCCCACCCCTTGAATCACATCATCGGCATTTGTAAGCCAGCTCCTTCTTCTCACTGAGTTACCAAGGGTCCTCGTGTGTAGAGTGTGGGTAAGGAAAGCCCTTCCTAGGCCCTGGCCAGGTAGCTCAGTTGGTTGGGGTGTCTTCCCAGCATGCCTGGGTTGTGGGTTTGATCCCCAGTCAGGGCACACACAAGAATCAACCAATGAATGCCTAAATAAGTGGAAAAACAAATCAATGTCTCTCTCCCTCTCTCTCAAGTCAATAATTTTTTTTTAAAAAAAGTCCTTCCTAGAAGAATTATTGTTTTAAACATGGAAGAAATGGAAGGGCACATGTAAAGCACATGGCACACGCTAAGCACTCAGTACATATGAGCTGTTACTTCATCACCAGTTCATTAGGAGACATAATAATATGGTGCATAATTCCAAGGAACAATTTTTAAAATCTTCCCATAAAATTCAGTTCAAGCTCATGCATTAGAAAAATCCTAAGTGACCAAGAAAGATATGGCAGAGTCCAAGAGGTGGACAAAGGCTGCACCCAGGTCAGCCATACAGATGCAGATGCGACTCCGAGAGACCCTGGCCTGAGCACTTCCAGCCCCACTGACCTAGCAGTGCTCACCAGTGGGAGGGTGTCTTGGGCCCTTTCCTCACTCTGCTGTGACCATTGATCACCATCACCCACTCATGTTTCTTGCCCAAATTACTGCACTGATGATTGCCAAATGGTGACTTTCTACTACCATTATTTCCCTGCATTTATTAGTTGACTTTTTACTATAAGAAATAATATTGTTCACATTTATTTGTTTATATGACTATGTCTATACGGACTCAAAGACTTCTATTTTACTCAATGGTTTGTCATTATTTATTTTGATCCCCAAATTGTCTCAGATTTGGTCATAGAAGCCACGTCAAGACAGTTTCTGTGTCCTTTTGACATGTTCTCATCATTTTTGGAGAAAGTCCCCACATTCTGGTACAATAAGGTGTTCCAGGCTCACCTCATTGATTCCCTGCCTTAGCCCTGAAATTGGCGGTCTGTTCAAGGAACCAAGGTTGTCTGCACTGGAGAGTGGCTTGGGAACGAAGACCTGAGCCCTAAGTATGCTCATTGCTCATGGGATGTCAGTCCTAGGTTCTCTCACTGCAGAGCCAGAAAACATATACGTGTACGCGTATGCACACACACACTCACAGCTGTTTGCATTTCTCCAGCTGTTTCTCTATCCGTCCTTCACCTAGGCTGACACCATCATTGACGCCAACAGTTCCAGTTTCAGTCCCGCTCCATGAAGTTTGTTCTCGTTTCCCCTGGCCATATTTGTGCCCCCACCTTCAACAGCCTCCCATCTTCTCAATCTGCCTGTAGGCAGCCACTCTCCAGGCACACTGGGTCACACCCCCTGGCTCGTTCCTCCTTGAGCTTATGCCCTCTGAACTGGGCACCTACCTTGTCCAGGTTTATTGATGAAGAAAGAAAGCAGGCAAGCCAACAAATGGTTTTCAAAGACAGGAAGATGGAAGAGGAGAAGGGAATGGAAAGGAAGGGGAAGACAGGGGGAGAATTGGGTTACCTTTTGATTTGCATGTTGAATAGAGCACTCCCGGCAGATTTGTAGAAAAAGAATTGAATGGGAACGGGAATGGATTCTCCTCTTACTCACCTTGGCAAACGTCTGTTGCCCTAGGCAGCATGCTTTAAGAAAGGCTCCACGGAAACGTTTAGGGAGTGGAGGAAGTGGGGGCAGGGAGGTGACAAGACGGAGGGATACGCCATGGACCAAACTGTGTTTTCCTTTCCTGAAGTGAGAGTTGCTGCTCTCTGTAGTAAAGGACAGAAAAATCAAACTGAAGTGCGTCTCTCTTGTCCTGGGAAGAACCTCTTCAGTGGCTTCCTGCAGTTGCTTACGTAAATGTAGTGGTGCTGGACCCATTGTCCTGTCGAAGGGCAAATCGTCCCGATTCCTGACTCTGCAGCAAGTCACTTGTCTCTTTCAGTGAAATCCACAGAGGGCACTTTGGTCCTTTGTCCTGGGAGAAGTTGTGCGGGATGTTTCTTCTTTAATGAAACTTTAGACTGGCACTCTCAGCACTTTTCAGTTATATCCAGGGTGAGACCATCCAGCCACTGGGCTCTTTGTACCGTAAGGCCCTCGGTTTCTCCATCACTTATGTCACCTTTCTGGCACAGTCTCAGCACAGCAAAGGCATGAAATAGACATTTACAGCAAGCTGGCAAAGCCAAGCACCGGTACACAGAGGAAGCTGCCAGGTAAGACAGACCTGGGAAGCGAGCTCACTACCTACTGTAGAAACCTCTGCAGGGCTCTTACTCTGTTTTAAAGAAGTTATTTGCTTGTGGAACGAGCCTCACTTTACCTCCATTTTTTTTTTAAAACTATGTGCTACCTTTGCGTCGTTGTTAGTTACTCTGTTTTAATGGAGTTGTGTTCTTCTAAAATGTGCCTCACCTTTACTCCACTTTTTAAAAGTGTTTTTAAACGTACTTCAGCAGCATTCTGAAAACTCCGATCGAGGAGTGGCTGGGTGAAGTACGGCAGAATCCGAGTGCTACCTTGCCCCTGAGTGGGCACAAATGTCCGTGAACATTACAAATGTACCCGAGCACACTCTAACCAAATTTGTAAACAGCTGTGGAGTTTCAATGCCCACATGTTCTCAGTGAAGTCCCTGTAGAGTCTGGGGTATACGAACGACCTCAGGGTATATGCATGGATCACTTAAAATATGGATTCAACTGTACTGAGGTAAAGAGAAGTTGCCACTTAATTATACACAGTTGCCAATGAAGATTTTTATTCAAGCTTAAAGTAAAAAGTAATTTTAGGCAAGAAAGATGAAGTACCAGATCAACTGTAACATACAGGGTCACAATATGATAGGTTTCTTTTTTTTTTTTTATCTTCTTTTTTCTAAAGATTTTATTTTAGAGAGGGGAAGGGAGAGAGAATGAGAGGGAGAGAAACATCCATGTGTGGTTGCCTCTCATGTGACCCCAACTGGGGACCTGGCCCGCAACCCAGGCACGTGCCCTGACTGGGAATCGAACCAGCGACCCTCTGCCTCACAGTCCGATGCTCAATCCACTGAGCTACACCAGCCAGGGGATGATAGGTTTCTTGTTTCCCTTTCCCTCTCTCACTCCCTTCCTTCCCCATATTTCCAGCAGACCTGACAATCCAGTGCCTCCTGCAAGGAAAAAGATTAAAGTTTGTGTCCCTGCTCTCCCCGAGGTTCCAAGTTAGGAGTATATGGCATGGTGGCATGACTCAGGGGCTAGGCAATAAAGTTCCCGTGAGGTTAGAGAGCGTCTGGCATTCCTAGCCCTCAGTATCGAGATTTACCACATGGCCAGATCTCATTAAGCCAGACAGGTCCACCAGGTGGCACAGGCTGGCACCAGTAAAGTGGCTGTGTACATGTGGACAAAAGAGTTGGCTGGAAAGAGCTATAAACCAGTGGTGTTGGCTCATACGAGCTTGCAAGAACCAACTGCTAATATTTCAGGAATTCTGCAAGCCAGTTGTTAAGTATAACCATTTTCAAATATTAAATTAGGTAAACTTTCCATTAAACAATTATATAAAAACAAAGGTAATCAGCCTTGGCCAGATAGTTCAGTTGGTTAGAGCACCATCTTGACCCATGAAGGTTGCAGGTTTGATCCCCAGTCAGGGCACATACAGGGAACAACCAAAGAATGCATAAATAGTTGGAACAACAAATTGATGATCTCTCTCTCTCTCTCTCTCTCTCTGTCTCTCTGTCTCTCAAATCAATTTAAGTTTAAGAAATTTTTTTAGATGGCAGCATAGGCAAACATGGCCTGCATCCTCACATAACCACATCAAAATTACAACCAAATTATAGAACCATCACTCAGAACTGTCAGAAATTGAGTCGAATGGAAGTCTCACAACTATGGAATTAAAGAAACCACATCCATCCAGACAGGTAGGAGGGGCGGAGATGCAGAATGGGCTAGTTCCACATCCAGGTGTGGTGGATAAAAATTTAGGAAGGATATCTCCGGAGGGAGAGTCCCAACCCACATCAGGCCCCCCAGCCCAGGGTTCAGTGCAAGGAAGATAAGTCCCCATAACTTCGGGCTGCAAAGACCACCGGGGATTGAGTTTGTGGAAGAAATTTCTGGAGTCCTAAGCAGTTCCTCTTACAGAACTCATGCATGGACTTAATGAGGCTCACTTCCTCTGGGCTCCAGCACCAGGGTAGCAGCTTGAAAGGCACCAGTGGCCCCAGGCCTGGGGCCTGCCTAAAGCACTCCCCTCACCTCTTGCTGAGTGGCCCCGGATCTGGCACTAGCAGCAGGCAGCCTAGGTTCACAGCTTGGCTTTGCCTGGAAATCTCCAAGCCCAGCATAAGTAGCAGCCATCTCAAAATGCTTTATAGCTCAGGCAGGGTAAACCTGGACAACACACAGGTGGAGGCTGACCTTAGCTTGCACCACCCAGGAAACCCCAGGGCCTGCACACGCAGTGGGCAGCTACTGACCACATCAGAGCACCACCACCCTGCCACTGCATAGCTGATCCCCCACGGAGGGCGGAGGTTGGTGGTCAGTGGTCACAGCTAGTCCTTGCTGCTGACAGGCCTGGGCAAATCCCTCCCATTGATCTGCCAACAGCAACCAAGTCTCAACTAAAAGAGGAGGGTGTATTCAGCCCACACAAAGGGCGCACCTCGAGTACCCAGCTTGGATGACAGGAGAGGCTGTGCCACTGGACCTTACAGGACACCTATTACAATAGGCCACAGTACCAAGACACAGAGTCAAAGCAGCTCTACCTAATACATAGAAACAAACACAGGGAGGCCACCAAAACGAGGAGACAAAGAAACGTGGCCCAAATGAAAGGACAGATCAAAACTCCAGAAAAAGAGCTAAATGAAATGGAGATAAGCAATCTATCAAATGCAGAGGCCAAAGCACTGGTTATAAGGGGGCCCAAGGAACTTAGTGAGGATCTCAACAGCATAAAAAGATCCAATCAGAAATAAAGGATACACTAATTGAAATAAAGAGCAATTTACAGGAAAACAACAGTAGAATGAATGATGTTGAGAATCAAATCAATGATTAGGAACATAAGGAAACAAAAAGCAACTAGTCAGAACAAGTAGAAAAAAAAAGAAAAAAAAATGAGGATAATGTAAGTAGCCTTTGGACAACTTCAAGCACTCCAACATTCACATCATAGGAGTACCAGACAGAGAAGAGAAAGAGCAAGAAATTGGAAATCTATTTGAAAAAATAATGAAAGAAAACTTCCCTAATTTGGTGAAGGAAATAGACATGCAAGTGCAGGAAGCACAGAGAGTCCCAAACAAGACGGATGCAAAGAGGCCCACTCCAAGACACATCATAATTAAAAGGCCAAAGGTTAAAGATAAAGAGAGAATCTTAAAACCAGCAAGGGAAAAGAAGTTAGTTACCTACAGGGGAGTTCCCATAAGACTGTCAGCTGATTTCTCAAAAGCAACTTTGCATGCAAGAAGGGGCTGGCAAGAAATATTCAAGGTCATGAAAAGCAGAGACCTACAGCCAACATTGCTCTAACCAGCAAAGCTATCACTTAGAATCGAAGGACAGATAAAGAGCTTCCCAGACAAGAAAAAAACAAAGGAGTTCGTCATCACCAAACCATTATTATATGAAATGTTAAAGGGACTTACTTAAGAAAAAGAAGATCAAAACTATGAACAATAAAATGGCAATAAATACATATCTATCAACAATTAAATCTAAAAAACAAACTAAGCAAACAAGAAGAACAGAGACAGAATCATGGATATAGAGAGCATTTTGGTGGTTGCCAGATGGGAGGGAGGTGTGAGGAAAATGGGTGAAGAGGTGAGGGGATTAAGAAGTACAAGTAGGCAGTTACACAATAGCCATGGGGATGTAAAGTACAGTATAGGAAATGGAGTAGCTAAAGAACTTACATGCATGACCCATGGACATGAACGATGGTGGGGGAGGGGGGACTGCCAGAGAAGATGGGAGGTTCTGGGTGAAGGGGAGCTAAGGGAGAAAAACTGGGACAACTGTAATAGCATAATCAATAAGATAGAATTAAAAATAAAATAAAATCAATTTTAAAAAAGATAATCTATACTCAAAACTCATCACTTACTAATTAATTTACTACAGTTTACTGTTATCTATGCCCTTGAGGTTATTTACATCTCTTGTATCTGTATGGTGACAACTTTATACGTAAAGGTGAGCTCCTATGCATTCCTAACTCTACTTCAGTGATGTCACACTGGGAACTTGAAACCACTCATGGAGGGAGCATTTACACCATGGGAATTGGCAAACTATTAATTTAGGTTTCCCACTAAGCCCGTAACTCCTCAGGGGTGCCAGTTATTAAACATTTAGCAGCACACCCCCGACTAACCCTTGAGACTTTATCCCTTCATCCTCTGTTTCCTGGCTGAGATGAGTTAGGCTGTGATGTCCTGACGGAGCACACACTGAAGGATCTGGGGCAGTAGACTCAGAACTACTTTGATTCTCCTGGTTTGAATGATTCTGGACTTGCTTCAACTTCCTGAAATTCTTAACTTCCACCAAAATGACTCAACTGCTATTAAGTTTGTGATCCAGCTTTGCTTCTACCAACTTTCTAAGTCACCTTGAGGCAATACTATTCCTTAGCCCAAATCTCTGCTGTTGTGTGTCCATGAGATGCCCAACGTCCCTTAAGGAAGCAACAGAATTGAAGGACTCTAGGAGATTTCTGAGCAGTCCTGGCCATTGGGTTGAGAATATCCACCATTAAGCATAATTCTGGTGAGTGGGCCAATCCTCAGAAAGATGCTATCACAAGACAGGGCAGGCCACCCTAGATAGAACCCGTTGCTGTTACAAAAGGGAGGGACTTTGTGCATGTCTTAAACATGACCCATGTTGGCTCAGCAAGCCTCTCTCTGCCCAGTGAGCTTGCTAAGAGAGGCCTGAACAGGACTGGGCAGCTGTTTGCACTCTAGGATCCCTGGACACAAAATGTTGGTCACAGATTTGGAAGGTGAAATGCTGGCTTCTTCATCGGGACTTCCAGCTACTACCAACATATGGGATCCTGAATGATACCCTCTGGGAACCAACTGTGCTTGTTAATTGCATCTTCAACTGTAGAGAGAGACAGGCTACTTCGACACGAAAAGGAAGGAAGGAAGGAAGGAAGGAAGGAAGGAAGGAAGGAAGGAAGGAAGGAAGGAAGGAAATTAGAAAGGAGCACCAAATATTCCCTCAGAGAATACTTGGTACTCCCTCGTTCTACAGTATCTCCCTTCTCAATTCACGGTATCTTCACTTTCCAGTGGCTCAGGTCTTGGTATCATTCTTTTTTGTTGTTGTTTTTTAAAAGATTTTATTACTTTATTGTTGTTCATTTACAGTTGTCTGCATTTCCCCCCACCACCACTTTGGTATCATTCTTGACTCCTCTCTTTCTCTCCCAGCCCAAATTCAGTCCATCACCACCTACAATTTCAAAATAAACCCGGAATTCAAACTCTTCTTCACCATTTACCACTGCCACCACCAGATACAAGCCACCGTTATCTCTGTCCTACGTGGTCGCAAAAGCCCATTTCTGCCTTTACCTTCTCTGTTTTGAACTGAGTGATCTTATTACATCACAAGTGAAATGATGATATTTTTCAGCTCAAAGTCTTCTAGTGGCTCCCATCCCATCCAGAATTAAGGTCAAAGTCCTTTCTCTGACCTTCAAGGCCCTGCTGACTGGACCCCCATCCTCTTTAACATCCATTCTAGCTGCTTCCTTCTTGTTCTCTGCCCCAGCTACGTGTGCCTCTGTATTTTTGACTCTCCCAGACACGTTCCCACTGCAGAGCCTGTGGAGTCGTAACTGTCATTCCCCAGGGCATCCTTTCCCAGGGAGCCACATGGCTAACTTCCCACTGCACTTAGTTCTTAACTCAAAAATTATCTTCTCAGTGAGCCTTCCTTGGCAAGCCTAACCAAACCTTCCCCATCCTCCCAAACTTCCTACTCCTCTTTTCTATTTTATTTTCTATTTTTGGCTTTTATTCATATTTGTGTATTTTTTTTATTGATGGTCTCTTCCACTAGCCCGTGGGTTCATGAGAGCACAGATTTTTATTGTGTTCACTTTCCAGATTCTAGAACAGTGCTTTGTGGGTGGAAGGAAGGCCGGAAGGGAGGTGTGGTGGTGGGAGAAAAGGAACTGGGAACTTAGAAAGAAATGAGGAAGGGAAGGAGAGAAGAGAAAAGGAGGAAGAAAGGGAGAAAGGGAGTGTAGCCTCCATTCCTGAGTACGAAGGTGGCATGACAGCTGCGGTGCAAAACCCACTCTTCCCTGCCTGACTCTGCTTTCCCCCGTCTCCCTCAAGTTGCACAATGACCTGGCTTGGAAGGAGAAGTTCATCTAACAGCGCACATCAGAACTGGACTGCCCTTGGCAGAATCTTACACTTTGTATCCCAGGTTCAAATTTGAGCCAAGGCAGGTTTCCAAGGGAGAAACAACAGAGCACTAATCTTGATGCAGCTCTTCCCTTCGGTAATTTCAAAGCAGCTTTACAAACAAGCACTATCATTGTAAAAAGAGAGGAAATGGAAGGGAACTAGTAACATTTAGGTGGCCAATGGCAAAGTTATTGAATTAATGTTATAGTGACGTATAACAGGTGATTATATAATGATGTGGAAGGAGGAACAGGCTTCAACTGCATCCAATTAAAAATATAATTTGGAAGAAGTAGAATATAAAAATTTCCACATCAAAACTGAAGCCAATGGGGATTTAAGGAGTTAAGAAATAAAAATAGATTTATACCAAATTAGAGACAACAAAATGTAAAAGCTGTTAGGATACTAAGAATGGATTTGCTTTTTAAAGAGTTTGGGACAGTTTAGTCATTTTCCAGGGCCGCAGGTTTTCTGTGCCAGGTGGGCAATTTTTCCTGAGCCAGCCTGGCATATAGCTGTCTAATGAGGGGGCCCTGCAGACAAGCCTTCTGGCTAAAAGCACGAGAAGTGGGTGAATTTGTGTTTCTGAAGTTCCAGTGCCTCAGCACAAAGGGTTAGGCTTCTGTGTTTCCTGGAGATACTGATGATGCTGTGAATGGTGGTGTCGCAGAACGTGAACTCCCTGAGCATGGGATGCTCAGGAACCTTATGTACCAGGGGATAAGGTCGCATCATATTTACCTCAACCCATGTCCCCTCTGAACCACTTTCAGCCTCTCACATGTGTTCATTTCAGAAAAATTGGGCTAACTCAAGAAGTAATTTCTCATGTATTAGTTAGGACTGGGTGTGGCAGCAGGAGGTTGAATTATCCTTACCCCTCTTTCCTGCCAGAAAAAAAAAAAAAGGTGGCTTAAACAACATAGAAGTTTTCTTCTCCTTCATATAAACATGGATAAACAGTCCAGGGACTGTAAGGTGTTCCACAGTATCGGGAACTCAGATTTCTTTTCCTTAATTTTTTGCCTTGCATAATCTTCAGCTCCTAAATCATCTTGCCGTCCAAAATGGCAGCTTTGGCTCCAGCCTTCAGTCCAGTCAGGTGAAAGAAGAGAAAGACAAAGAGAAAGGAACACCTCCTTCCCTTTAGGAACACTTGCTAGAAGTTGCTCACACTCTTTCTTATATACAATTGACGGAACCTAAAACGGGGTCAGAAAGACTGGGAAGCGGAGTCCTTCCAGAGCATACGCCTGGCTAAATACGAAAGGTACCAATACTATGGAACAGAGGGCAGACAAACGTTTCGAGACAATTATGGAGTCTCTGCCACAATTTATCCCTTTGACCTCCCCAAAATATATGTGTGCCCTTCTTCCCCCTCACAGGACGCACTCCCTCCCCAAAGGAGGAAACCCCAAAATCTTATCAAGGAACCACCTCTAGTTCAAGTTCAAGATCTCTGGGTGATGTGCAGTCTCCCCGTTTGAGTCCAGATTGAGTCCAGAGTCTTCTAAGCCACAAATGAAAAGACTAGTTATCTGCCCCTACCAAGCTGCACATACAGTGGTGGCGTAAAAAGAGGAAAGCCACCATGAAAACCACCATTCAGAAAATGAGGAGCCACCAGAAGTCACAATCCACAGCAATGATCAAACCTGCTGAGCAGGAATAGAGGAGACTGTCCTCTCAAACAGAGGAGGCCAGCCGACTGTCCTCTGGGAGGTGCTTCTGTGTCCATTATCCTGCAAGGGCCACCGTCGCTGAGCCAGCAAGTGGCCAGTCCGCCCTTTGGGGGGTGCATAGCTTTCATAGCCTGTTTCCTGCTGGTGCAAATTTGGAGGCACAGGGGTTGCTTTAGACACTGGAGAGTCACAGGCTTTCACAGGTTCAGCTTATGGTTTCTTTGGCAATGCAATTCCCCAGGACCTCTATGGGCAGGCACCTCTTCCATTTGTCTTCTATCACTTCCATCACAAGTAAGAACAAGCAAAGATCGTGTCTAAAAATAATTTTAAACTTGAAGACTCAGGTCTTTCACTTACACATGTTTGTCCTCTGCTACCCTTCACCCTACTTTAATGGCAGTTAATTAAGGCTATCTAAAACAATGAACTCTGGAAGGAAAACATCTTTAATTGGATAACTGCTAAATTGTCATCAATTGTCCAGCAGAGAAGTTTTAATGGCACTTACCTGAATGGAACTTTCTGGAGCTTTAGCACTGCGGCCTAAGATGGCACCCTTTGGGGGCTCAGAACATTTATATTGTTCGCATTTAAGTTCCCAAACCACAGTGCTGCTGGTCAAGTGAGACAGCAGGCCGGAGGCAGAACGCACATATCCCCACCACGTTCCCTAACTTCTTAGAAGTTGGGTAGACTTAGCCTAGAATCCCATCGCTCAAGGATTTTAGGGTTGTGTAACGATGCTTCCCCACCTCATCCCCAATCCTGGTACCAATTGACGTTTTAGCCAAGGTAGCAGAGTTGCCACCAAAAATAGACCTGAGAGTTTAACCACGCTGATACAAAAGATGCATTTTCCTTTCATGTAACTGTCCAGGATAGGGGCCCCGGACCACGCCAGGCTGTGTCCTCGTAAACCAAGCAGCCCTGCTAGTGCAGAAGCCGGGGCTCCTAGCCCAGACCTGTGCTTGCGAAGAGGTGTTGATGGTGTCTCCCTGCAACTTACATCAAAGGAAAACAAATTTTGCTAGATGCTCAAAACTCAGTTTGCAATTAACAGAGTTTTCTGTGTGTGGCAATAGGGCATCTCTAATACAGATGCTCACTTTCTAATTGAGAGATTGGCTTCCCTCACTCCCCCAATCTGAACCCACAGGCCCAGGGACTCCTATGAGCTTTGCACAAATCTGAATCCAAATATCCCCCGCTACCATTATATACTACCTATGTGACTTTGGGGAAATTAATTACTCTTTCTGAACCTCAATTTTCTTAACTGTAGATCACGGACTTAAAAAAACAAAACTACCTTTATTGTGCAGACATGATTTGATGTACACTTATTATATATTTAATTAAATTAATTTATTTACACTCATGAATATTTTTAAATTATATATATAATGTTCAGCACTTAGTATGTATTTAATAAATGGTAGCTCTACTTATCTGAGGCATATGCAGTTCGGATGTTGGAACTTGGATTTGAATGTGGACGGATCTGGGTTTGGATCCTCGCTCTGCCCATTGCTAGTTTTGTGACCAGGGGCAAATTCTCTCCTTGCCAGTTTCCTCACTGGTTAAATGGGGACCATGACACCTATCTTAGGGAGGAGTTGTGAGGATTATACACAAAAGCACCAACAGCACATGGCATGACGGTGAGTACATCACAGTCATTCAACGTGCAGTTACTGTTTTGTAAATTTTGTATTAATTTCTTATTAAGGAGGTTCAACTAAGTTTGGAAAACACGAAAAGTTGGGAAGGAGAAAATAAAAACTGACTGAATTCCACTACCCGGGATGACGCTGTCAGTATTGTATCTCAAGGATTTCATCACAGTCGTCCTTTGTCTATCAGACTATTATCTGTGCGGCTGTGGACTACAGGGGACCCTTTGATTCTATACATAGGCAGTTCCCCGCTCTGTGTTATGAAAGGGAAGCCAGAGGTCTCTACCAGTCTGGAAATAGAAACAAAAGGGCCCACTTTGTAGACACTGAGTTTCAAGGGGAGAGAGCGTAGCTCTTCCTAAATTAGTCTGGATTGGCTGCCACCTTGGAAAGAACTGAACCCCAGGGGACAGGAGGCACTGGGATCCATCCAGGGGCATGGGTGAGTCTAGGGCTACTGGAGATGCGGGGCCCATTTACAGTCTTGCCTCCGGCGGGCTCTGCTGGGGAACATCCAGTGCTCGCTCCAGTCAATGGGGTATTCTAGTCACAGTGGGATTGTGAGATTTGGCCAAGAGCACGAAGCAAGAAATGCAGACCGAAACACTTAAAACTTGCAACTCGGCACAGGGTAGAAATAAAACCACAATCTCTGGATACACATATTCTGATATACCCAGTTGAACTGGAACAAAGATCAAAAATTTAAAGCGGGCAGCTACCATCAGGATTTATTTCTTCCCCAACTGGCTGTGTAGAATTGGCACTCAAGGACTATTTTTTATAATAATCAGTGATAATCTGATAACAGAATAACAGACCAGTTTGTCATTTTTAATTTCTGTACCTTCCCTTCCTATTATTGCTGCCTAGACATTCTGCATCAGCCTTTAAAATGTAAATTTACCTACAGCTGTTCATTCTGCCTGTTCTAAAGCCTGTTGGAGATGAAAGGAAGCTACACCAAGGCAAGTCTGAGATCTGCGTCTCAATCAGTAAAACCTTCCGTGGAACCTTGCACTACTCAAGCAAGACAGATCTGAGCTCTTGATACAGTTAGAAAATGTGACCTACTTTAAAACCCAGCAGTGTGTGTGTGATGAAATGAAAGTGAATTGTTTTGCTGAAATCTGACACTAAAAATAGGGCACCGGATCCTTCCCCTGCTGGAAAAAAAAAAAAGAGAGGCATTAAAATGAGTGTGTGTCTGTATGTCTGGGAATATGTCTCCATGGCAACCATTGTCCCACCTCTCCTATCAACAGCATTACCCCTCTCTACAGAAAGAGGTCATATGAACGCCTTTTCCAGTGCCGCTCCCACTCCCTTACTCCATGAAATCTAATTAAAGAGTGAAATAAATTTTAGTGATGGTTCTAGAGGCTGGGAGAAGTCCAAGGTGGGGGGGGGAGGAAGGGGGTGTTGAGGGAGGATCTCCGGTTGGGGGTGGCGGGGTGGGGGGGGAGAGGGAGTCCTGCCCTTCCACACTGGAGCAGCAGCACGCAACTCCGCTCTCATTTTTTAAAAGAGCCCCGGCTCCCACCCTGAGGAGCTGCAAGGGAGCGATAAACCTGCCATGCAACGATGCTATTACTTTAACGGATACAGGACTGGTGAGCACTTTATTTCCACCAGGGCTTTTTACATTGTATCTTCTTCCCTTTGCACAGCATCCAGTTTTCCTCAGACATCCCCTCCCCTTTATTAAGGAATCTTGTCCCCATTTCCAGTCCCACTGGGTTGGAGGGTGGGGGGGAAGCATTACTTGAGGTAATAGTCTGTCTCTAGAATGAGGTGTGTGAGACAATCACACTTGTGAACAACCTCCATCTGAAGCACCCTTTTTGTGTAGATTAGAAGCCTGGAAAGAATTGGGGGGTGGCTGGAATGGCGGGGGGTGAGGAAGACAATCTGGGGATGTGGAAGCTGATTTGTGCAGAAGACCCTCAGGGTTTTTGGGGGTTTTTTTTTCAGCATCTGCTGGGAACCTCCCTTCTTCCTTTCAGCAGCTGCCCCCCTGTCCTGCCCCTTTCCTCCGCCCCTTGTCGTGTCCAGTCAGCAGCGGTCTCAGGCACTCCCTCTCCCTCCGCTCTGGCCACCCCTGCCCTTGGCTGTCTGAGCATCTGTTCCTCATTCCTGCATCCAAATGTGTTCTCCAGGTTGGCTATCAGTCTGGCTGGGAGCTGCACAGGGCCCCGCTGGAGCAGAGCCGTCTGCACACTGGGATGGAGTCAGGTCTGGGCGCGCCCGCTGGCAGGCAGGAGAGGGGCAGCAGGAGGGCCAGCGGGGCCTCCTGAGAAAGAGGGGAGAGTCTGTCACACGCAGTCTCTAGCCCATGCCCTGGCTCAGCGGTGGGGGGATGGGGGGATGGGGGGGTTGGGCAGTGTGAAGAGCAGCCATGTTCGTCACGCAGGCCTGGCTTCATGGCCACTCACGTGTGAAAGGTGAAAGCCATGCTTCACCAGGACAGGGTGGCAGGGCACAGAGTAGGCTGGCATGAGGCAGCCGCTGTGTGATGCTGGGCATCTGCAGGGGACGGCACCAGCTGTAGCATCTGCAGTAGCTGCCCCCTCACCTGCCAGCCCTGCAACTTCACCTCCCCGCACCTCCCTGGAGAGGGACAGACAACCAGCCTCTCCGGAGTTGGCAATGGACCTCCAGCTAGGGTGGTGGGGGCTGCCCTCTTGCCAGGCAAGGAGGACCCCCAGCTTGTCAAATACCCCAGAAGCCTCTTGGAAAAACTCAGGGAAGCTCTACAAGAATGAGTCAGGCTCGAGCCAGGGAAATCCCGGTGACTTTAGTTTTCTGCCAGGCTGGTGTGCCTTAGAGCACATGACTTTTCCAAAATATAGTCACGAGAACTAATATTTACTGGGAGCTCACTCTCAGCCAGGAATTTTCCTAAGCACTACACACATACACTAACTCTCAATTGCCTGTGAAATAGATACCATTCTTATCTCCATTTGACAGGTGAGACAAGAACATGCTCAAGAATATAACTAGAAAGCGGCAAAGGCAGGGTTAGAGGCCAGCGGCCAGCCTCCAGCCTCTCAGAGCGGGGTGAGCACATTCACAACACCGGTCTCCAGTCTTCATAAGATCACCTTCCTTTGCATGCTTAGGACTTCCTGGAATACCAAGATCATTATATAAATATTGCAACACCACTAAAAGAATATTTAAATGAGAAAAAAAAAGAAGTCACTGCTAAACCCACCACCCCAAAGCAACCAATTCCCCATAGGCCTGTTCTCCAGCGATGCACTCTCACGTTGCACATGGGAGCACCCGAGTCTGGCTCCTAGGTGCCTTTTAGTGTGAATTTTATTACAAAGATCTTTCCATCGGGTGATTTTAATTGCTGCATAGCGTTTCTTCTAACTGATGTACCATGGTCGACCTAGCCAGTCCGCTATTTTGGACAGTTAGATTGTTACCAGCTGGTCACCACTTCAAAAGGAAAAAAAACAAAAGAAGACAATCTTTGCTTCCATTTTTCCCTCTTATTGAACACTTTGACTGCATCCAGAGGAAAGGTGCTTAACCTGTGCAGTTGGAGCCGTTCTGATAATCTTTGGCTTACTTACATCAAGGTTGACTCAAAGGTTAGAAGTGTGTGAGCTGGAAGGGCTACATCTGGTGCTATTCTCCACTGAAGGACTTGGGAGGAAGGGAAGGGTGGATGGAATTCCCTAGAAACGCCACTGCCGACGTGCAGTCTGAGGACCAGAGTCACAGAAGTGACATTTTTAACGTGGTAACAGATGGCCCACTGGTCACAGCTCAGAAGGCCAGGGCTCCTTAACCCAATAGGATACGGCATATGATTCGAATGCTCTCCACAGCAGAGGAACCGCCTCTGTTCACCTGCCAAGGGCGACGGGGACACATGTGAACATGCAAGAGACGTGAATTACCTCCTCTCCTAACCTCCGCTGTCCATGTTCCTAGTCTCAGATGGAGACTTGTAAAACTCTGAATCACCACCGACTGATTCTCAACTCCACCTGTGCTCAGCCCTCTGGACTAGTGGGAAAAATCTCAGAATCTGGCAGATGCTTAGACTGGACAATTCTGCTCAGACCCTGGTAAAAATGAGCCATCTCCCCTTACCTTAAAAGCTCAATGCTGGGTGCTAAATTCGTCCAGAGAAAAAAAGGGGCCCCTACAGCAAGGCAAGTGTAATGAGGTATTGCTGTCAGGTGCTGGCCCTGAACTTGCATGACTCTGAGAATGCTGCGTCCTTAAGCTTGGTGTCCTGGGCACCTTACATGCCTGACCCTGGTCCTGGTTCTGCCCTAAAGTCACAGCAAGGCTCTGGCTTGATCTCTGTGGCCCTTCTCAAGCCTACCTCCCTGTTAGACTCTGAATAACTAGCTAAACCTGGGCTCCCAATACTGGCAGGTAAAAAAAAGTCACATGCACTAAAAGGTGGCAGTGATGCAAGGGACAGACTGACAGCCGTTCCATGGCCAGTTTGAAAGTATAAGCTCATGGACTCCAACCAACTGCCACCCAGGCCTGTCAACAAACAAGAGGGCCAGACAACCCAAGCTGTGACTTCAGTAGGGACTGGCACTCATGTCGTTAAGCTTGCTGAGAGAACCGACCTTCCACATTTGTGCATACCCACACTACCGACCGCGTACTATACAACGTTGTCAGACATTCCATGAAGAGCAGCAGTCTTGGCCTGCTGGGTGATTCACAAGGTTCCAACACAAGAGAAAGGGAGCTATCAAGATTTTGGTGATGAGAGAAATTGTAGCACATGGTAACAGAGGAAGACAGACCAGGTACAGGTACCGTATTTTGCCGTGTATAATGCATACTTTGGGGCCCAAATTTTTGAGGGAAAAGTAAGGATGCTCATTATGCATGGGTATAATGATTACATGCCATGGGTACAGTAATGGGTGTAATACTCCTGTGTATAATGCACACAAAAATGTGGGTGCGCATCAGGCATGGCAGAATAAGGCTTCTATTTTTCAGGCTGGATCAAGAAAAGCTTTGACAGAGTGAGATACGATTCTCTTTCATTTGAAGTGGTGCAGGTCTACAGATCTCGGCGCAGTTTCTTCAGGGTGTGGCACAATGCTACACGTATTCCGCCCCTGAACAGCTGGGATGGAGAGAGATGTGAGAAATGAGAAGGGAGCCAGGTGAGTTCATGCTTGAATAATAGATTCTCTTGGTAACAAAACCACAAAGAGGACTAGCGCTGTCCCAGGTCTGGAAGCAACAAGCACCTCTCCCTCGGGTCTCCACCAGCTTAGATTCCCTCCTCTGCCACCTTGACCACACCACTCCCAGGAGCGAGACCCTTCCGAGCAACCCCACTGTCCGAGCCAGTGGCCTCCGACGTGGTGTGTGTGCGCACTGGTCTGGGGCACAGAAAAAATGCTAAAATCATCTTTGATAATGGTGTGGCCTCTACCTTAATTTTGTTACTAAAAAGGTATTATAATATACAGCATCTATTAATACAGCAGTGATGAGTATTCATTTTAAGAAAGAATGTCAAAATATGCTAATGTGTTGCAAGATCAAAAATGTTTGACAACCCCTGGTCTAAGTAAGAAGGTGGATCCCCTTGGCCTGATGTTCAGGGTTTTCTGTCATTGACCTACGCACCCTCATCTCTCACCCCTTCACTTCTCACACCACCCACCGCAGTGAAATAGAGCCAGTCGTCAGAGATTCCTGGTTCGGTTTTGTTTTGTTTTGTTTTTTAACACTTTCTTGCTTCTGTATCTTGGCTCATGGAATACCGCAAATGAGATTGTGTTTACCCAGATACGCTGAGCCTCCAACCACTTTAGTAGCAGAAATTCCAGTCCTTTCCAGGATATCCCTCCCTAATTAAGCTCTCCGAGGGTAACCACCATGTTTGTAATTCTCAGTGAAATACAGCGTACTACTGTCTGCTGGGGAGAGATGGTGACTCAGATGTAATCAAAGCTCATGGACAGATACTACAGTTACTGCCTCTCCTCCTCACAGCTTCCCCCACTGCTTCCCCCGCTGCTTCGTAGACTAAAGACCATCAACACGACAGGAATTATTACTATGGCACTGCAAAGTAAAAGTGATTCCAGGAGGCACAATATGGGGACCCAGAGAACACTTCCTCCCTCTGTAATTCACTCAGTCAGGGCTCTCCCACAGCAAAGCTTCGAAGGGAGGGTGAAGAGGCCACATGTGTTTCTGTGGCCTGCGCACTGACTACAGTGCCCAGCCAGATGGGAGGTCCGGCCTGAGATCCACTACCTTTTCCAAGGTGCCCCCACCCCCGCCTGCAAGTTGCATTTTCCAAACACAGCAGCCAGAATAGCTCCCATCTATCATGATCTTCGGATACTGTGACGTTGACGCTCCTCCCATTCAGTGGTGAGGTCAGAGTCACCCTCCTCCCAACCCTTTAGGCTTGGGTAGATCTTCGTGACTGCTTCCATCAATAGAGTATGGCAGAAGTAAGGCAACTTCTGAGGCTAGGTCATAAAAACGCATGCACTTCTACAAAGATCTCCCCAAGTCCTTCTTTATTATCTGTGACACCTACCGCACCAGAGGAGCTGTGGAACTGTGAGCAAGCTGCCTAAGTTCATGGAACCTCAATGTCCTCATTCATAGAATAGGGATAATATTAATACCCACTTCATGAGGATTAAATAAGGCAGCCTGTGCAAGTGCTTAGTGTGATGCCTGGCATATAGTAAGCGCATATAGTTAGCGATTATTATCAACCCCTGGCATGGGGTGGGTGGCCAGTTAACATTTGCCATGGATTAGATTAATCGAAGCATGCTGTGCACAGAATGAACAGATGGAGATTTAGTTTTCATCCCAGGCAGAGAAGGTTCTTCGTGACCAGGCTCTGTCCGTGTCTCCAGCCTTCTCTACATCAGCTGCCTTGGGCACACTGGCTTGTGACATCCCCCCCTCCACACCTCACACCACTGTGCCCCCTGCCCCAGTCTTCCTTGAATTTTCCCTCCAACTCCATTCTGCCTCTTGGCATTTCCTTTTGCAGGTTCCTCTTCCTGAAGGGTTCCCCCCATCTCCTCATCCACCCTTCCACTCATTTTATGGCTTCAGTTCTCAGCTTTTAGGGTACCCCTCTGGAAGCTTCTCCTGACTTCCAGGTTAAATAAAATGCCCCTCTGTGCTTACCCTGTCATGGCAGTAGCTCATCCTATGGAAATCGCCTGCTAATTTCTCTGTCTCCCCTATCACCCAAAAGCTCTTGGAAGGCAGGATCTATTGCTGTTGACCATTACATTCCCAGGGGTGCGCGGAAAGTCTAACCAGTAATAGTTACTTAGTAAACACCTGTTGAACAAACGGTTGAAAATGAGTAACAACTCCAAAACATGAAAGAAAGGTTACATAATGTTTAGCACCATCACTTTAAGAAAACGGAGAGCTGTGTAATATATTTTGAAAAGATTTCCATCAAAACAGTTTCATATAAAATCTTGGCACTTAATGGAGCAAGTTTTAGTTATCTGGAAAGATAATTTGCTTGCAACGCTTTAACAGAAGATGGTAACTAAGTGAGAATGTTATTCTCTGATTTTTCACTGGCTTCTCAAATAGATAAGCTCTGGGGAGGATGGGGGGGTGGTGGTGGGAAGAAGAGACCATGTGACTTCCACAGTGCCTCAAAACTTAGTTGCACAACGAATATCTGATGGCAGACTGTAGAAGTTTCAAGCTGAAAGGGACCTTGATGACTGACTGAAGACTGTTTGATTGGAAATTGAACTGTTGGTGACCCTGGGGAGTGGACCACAACACCGCAGTCACTGGCCAGGAGAGGAAGGGAATACCTCTGCTGCTCCAGGGATCTGGCCCGGTGTCTGTACTGAATGGCTTTCCAGGAACCCTAGCTGTCCCTGCCAAGACTGCATTTTCCGATTTAACTACTAAGGCTTTTTGTATGGAACAAGGAAATGTCTGCTATATATTTTGTGCAAATTTGATCAGCACAGCATTCTGTATTATTCGTTCATAAGGAAAGCACACCTACCTAAGCTGGGGAAACACCCAAAGTTTGCACTGTGGTAAGAGCCACCAGGGTGGGGCTAACAGTGATTTCTAACATAACCAAGGCCACTTTTCATTTCCCACAGGAGGATTTCTACCACTCAAGTCTCCACCTGGGTCTGTGTGGCCAGAACCTGTAGGAGTACTGCATGCCACAACCTGTGCTTCCCCATACATGGCCTGTCTATTATGAAAAACCCAAGACTATGACACAATGGCAACAACCTTGAGAAAGCTGCATGAGTCTCCTTCCTGCCCGGGAAAGCCTTCCTCTGGACAGGACAGGACACGCTGGCCTGGGAGATTCCAGTGTACATTTTTCTGTCAATACCCAGAATAATATGGAGATAGGCGTGTCCACTCAGAGATTATGCCTTTCCCTCTTGCTTTCCTTCTTTCTTTCCTTCCTTCCTTCCTCCCTTCCTTCCTTCTTTCTTGTCTTTCCTGTTTTGGTCCCCTATACTCAGTCTCTTTCTCACCTGTGTTTATACATATCTATATGTACCTTTAATAATATTTATAACATTATAATGTAGCACTGGCCAGGTAGCTTTGTGGGTTAGAGCATGATCCTGACATGCCAAGGTTGCACATTCGATCCTTGGCCAGGGCACAAACAAGAAGCAGCCAATGAATGCAGAAATTAGTGGATTAACACATCAATGTCTGCCTGTCTGTCTCTCTTCTTCTCCCTCTAAAATAAATTTAAAATAAACATTACAATGGAATTGCTGGCCTATATATTCATCTCCTCTTTTAGACGCTGATCTCCCCGATTCAGCCCTATTCCTTGACCCTAATGCCATGAACGCTGTTCCCGTGTGTCAGATGGAGAATGTGGGGAGAGCCTTGTTATCCAAAGTGTGGCCTGAGGACCAGCAGCATCAGCATCACTTCAAAGCTAACAAGCAGTGCAGACTCTCAGACTCCACCCCAAGTCAATTCAATCCTAATCTGCATTTTGTTAGGACCCCCAGGTGATCTGTATGTACATTCCCATTCAGGAAGCCCTAGGTTAGAGGCTAACATACGTGGATGGAGAGCATATGTTTGTGTGGGTATTGACACACTTTGTATGGGGACTGACCACCCTCAAAAGAGGCCCTAATGGGTAGCCTCTGGAAGCGTCCCCTCTGACCACTCGGTCTGGCTCTAGTGTCACCCACAGCTGTCCCCCGGGATGATGGCTTGTATAAGAAGTAGAGGAAGATGAGCCTGCGGGCGGGGCTCCATGCAGAGCACGGAAATACTGGCTACGTCCTCAGAGCAAATCTTATTGCCACCTCAAAACTGGCATGGCAAAATCCCTAGCATAGGGAAGATTTCTATATTCCCACTGACCATCTACTTCTTTCAAGGCAGACTTACATCAGTTAGTTCATCTGCCTGTTGGTGAAGACTAGGCTTGGCATTGGATGAAAATTACCAATTGGCAAAATCCTGAAAGTTCTCTAGGATTGTAATTGGAAGACCAGCCCACTGTGTTATTATATAATCAGGCTTCGTTGGGCAATTCCTGGGGCTTTCCTAAAGCTAGCTCACAAAAGACTGATGAACCTGTTCATGACTATTATAATCGCCTTCAGACTGTTTTCAAAGAAAATTCCGGATCTTCCCTTCAGATGTTGATTCCACTTGAGAGGCTTTTAACTCTATGTCTATTAACAGACTGAACTGAGACCTTTCTCTTTCAGTTAAAAGGACCAGGAAGGAGTGGGGGAACCATGTCCACTCCAGATTTGGTCACTTTGTCAAATTAGCTTGCTCATGCCCTACATGAGTCATCGAAAAGAAAAAAACACTGAAATTCTTAATTTTTGACTCTGGCAAATGAAGATCCTTATACGAAACCAAAACTTCCTCATTTCTGCTAGTATTGCAATGAGCCAGGACATTGGAAAAGAGATTTTTATAAATGTGTCAGATCTTCAGGCATCTTCAGCCTTCCAACCAACCCTTCCCATGTCCCCCTAATTCTCCAAGGAACTAACTACAGGGGCTCTTCCTAACCCTCCTTAACCTGCTTAGAGAAACTGCTCCAGATGAGAGTGGTTTCAATCTCTGTCCTTATTGAGACTGGTGCCTACCCCTCTGGTACAAAGCAGTCCCTGGTGTCCTAAACCAGTTCAGACGCTAGGGATCTCCAGTGAACCTCAACAGGTTCCTGTCTCTGAACCCACTCCCTTTTTGTCTGGGCCCTTTGAGAGATGCTCACCCTTTTCTCCTTAGCTCCCTCCGCTCTTATTCATTTCTTAGGCTGAGACTTAGAAGAGTATCATGCTAGAGTTTCTCCTAAAAACCGGAAATAATTCTAGAATTTAACAGTAACCATCAAAATAGCTGATCAGGTAAATTAAGTGACCTTTCAACATCTTTTATTTGTTCCAGAACTGGATCTGAGAGCACTAATCATGTGTCCTTCTTGGATCAGTTGCCATCATGTTTACGGGCAAAATCTTCATTGATATGGGCAGATTCTATAGTGCCCCTTCTATTGAGATTTATATAGGTCTCTCAAAATTCCTTCCCAGGATCAGCCAAACCCCATGAGTAAAGAAGCCATTCAAGATACAAAGTCCACAATAGAGTAAGACTCAGGGCCCCGTTGTCCCTTGCACTCATCCCTGTGTTACTCCTATTTTACCTGTAAGGAACCCAAGGGTCTGTGGGAAAGGGTTGTCCAGGACCTCCCAACAATAGTCAATGTCAGCCTTTGGTGCCCTGCTGTTCCTAACCCTCACACGCTGCTGACATCCCTGCAACTGAAAGTGAATTATTTACTATAATTGACATACACAGTGCATTCTTTAGCAGTCCAGTTGATGAAGCTGATCAATACACGTTTGCCTTCACTTGGGAAGGAAAACAATTCACTTAGACAGTAATGCCTCGGGGCTTCACTGAGCACCCTTATTATTTCTCACAAATCTGAAGGGTGATCTGGGTGATACAATGTTCCCTAGGGGTTCTACTTTGTTACATGTGGAAGACCTGTTTTTTTACTGTTCCTCCCACATCTCCTCACAAGAAGACAGGATCCACTTGCTAAAGCTTTCAGCCTTAAGGGACATATAAAGTCACCCCAGAAAAACTGCAGTCTGTGCAAACCCCAAGTTCAATATTTAAGGCATCTGATACCAGAACAAGGTCTGCATCTAGATTCAGAGAGGGTTTAGTGTGTCCTAAGTTTCTCCCAACTCAAAACCAAGTATCAGCTGTGAGATTTTCTGGGGCTAATTGGTCACTGACAAAAACTGGCTTCCAAATCTCTCCCTTATGGCCAAACCTCTGTGTGTTTGACTAAAGAACAACAACCCTGACCCAATTTTATGGGGAGAACTTTGCCTTTTAAATCCTTAAAGGTGACTCTAATAAACCCACCTGTCCCTGGGTATCCCAATGATCAGGTTCTTTTTTTTTTTTTTAATATGAAAGGGGAGGGAATGCCCTTGGGGTACTTGCCCAAAAACTTGGGGGCTACCATCGACCCTCAGGGTATTATAGCAAGCCACTGAACCCCATGGCACCGAGTATCCCCCTGGCCTTAGAGCCATTCCTGCTGCTGCCCCTTTGGCTAAGGCCACCGAGGAAATCGTTGGGGACCCTCTTTAACCATCGCTGCACCCCACGCAGTAGGAACCCTCCTAAATTCTCATCACGCCAGCCATTTTCCAGTCAGCTGCCTCACATCTAGAAATCCTTTTGTGGCTGGTCCTCACATAACTCACAGCGTAATAATGTTAACCCTGCCTCTCCTCTGTCCTGTGACTGACAACGCCCCTTAGGACGGTTTGACACTGACAGATCACCTCCTGTCCCTGCCTGGTGATCTGCCGGAAACCCCTCTGAGGAACAACACCCCTCACGGTTCGCTGGTGGCTCTTTTGTAAAGGGTGACAATGGCAGCTACTGGGCTGCATACGTGATATGAACGCCCTTGGGTATCACCGAAGTGGCACCTCGGCTGTTGGGCCTGCACCATCACCAAGGGCCAAACCGCAGACACTTAGAGTGACGGTAGGTGTGCTTTTGCAGTAGCTCATGATTTTAGAATGTTGTGGAAGCACCGTGGCTTCTCTGACCTCCGGCGGAAACGACATTTAAAATGGCCAGTGTGCTCAGGAATTATCGGACACTGTGTTTTTTACCTGCTACTTGAACCCTCTGGATACTAAGGGAGCTCACCTTCCTGACACTTCTGCGAGGAAGGCCGCCCTTAAAGAAGCCAACGGCAGCCAAACCTTTGTCATGGTCAAAGGGATCATTCCCAAATGATACCTTAGAAAACCCGTCTGGAGAAGCCCAACAATTGGCCTCAGAAAAGGAAAAACAAGCTTGGAAATCCAACAATTGCTGGTTTGATAAAAACGAGAAAGCTTTGGCTCAGGCCAAATAACAACTCAGTCCTCCCGAAGACTCTAAAAACATCACTGCAAACTGCTGCACATGCCTCCTGCCACTGGTCCACGGACAGAACGATGGCACTGTGACTCCGGACCTGCGGGGAAGTACTAACAAGGCTGCCGAAAGCACGTGCCGCGCTCATCCCGCTTGTCCAAGGCACAACCCAGGGAAGCGTGTTCACACTGCACCATACTCTTTAAACTGCCCGAGGATCATCTGAGCTTTAGCAAATGGATTTCATACAGTGTCCCCCAACTTGTGGATATAAACATGCTTTAGTCATGGTCTGGATGTGTTCTCACTGGACTGAAGCTTTGCCTTGTAGACAGGCTACTGTCTCCTCTGTGGCTAAAGTCCTTTCGGAAAAGATTATCCCTTCCTCAAGAACACTTCTCGAACTCGAAAGTGACTGGGGAACCCATTTTGCCAGTCGGGTGCTTTGACAAATCCATGAGGTTTGGCCAGTTTTACACTTTTATGTGCTTACCATCCTTAATCCTCAGGTTTAGTCAGATGCACTAAAGGCATTATTAAGACTCGACTGGAAAATTTTGTAGAAACCCAACATATACCTTGGCCAAAAGCACTGCCACGGGTCCTTCTAAATCTCACATCCACCTGCTCTGGCACTCATAAACTCTCCCCTTTGAGACAGTCACAGGGTGCCCAATGCACTTGGCCCTGCCTCCTGCTCAGCAGCTGATTAAAGAAGTACTTCAATCCTGTAAAGGCCTCATTGTTCCTGGCAAAATTAACCACGTCCGGGTAGAGCGATCTTTTCACAGGGCACTCCATGAAGATGAACACTTTGCAGCCTGCACATTTCATCTACTGGGAAATACACCTCCAGAAAGACTCCTCAACCTCATCAGAAAGGCCCTATCAGGTGCCGCTAAGCAACCCTCACCGCCAAACTCCAGGGGACAGGCTCCTAGACTCCCATGACATGTGCAAAGAAAGTGGCTCACCCTGACTGGACCTGCACACCATCTGGGGACCCAAAGGTGAAGACTTCCTCAAATTGAAGCACATGACATCTAATGAGACACTTTTCCCAAGATGTTCAGACCAGGCCCACCAGAAGGTTTAAAATCCACAGAAGCCTCTCTTTCTCCTACACTATTAACTGACTAGATTCTTACCTGAATTCATAGTCTCTGAATTTGCAAACTGCAGTCTGTGTTCTTGATAAGGCGTTTTGTTCCAGCTTCTTCTGGGGTAACAATACTGTTGATTTGCTTCATGTTTTATTCCTGCGTTGTGTCTTCCCAAAGCACTTAATTCTTTCAGACCTGAGTGTACCTACGCTAAGATACATGCTTTAGATGGGAAATGCCTGACAGAGCTCCCTCCCACCCCTCTTGTTGTAACAGGGTGCAGCCAAGTGGGGGCCCCAAATAGGGATTTGTAATGGGGCCCAGAACTCAGCGTCCAGGAAATATTAGAGAAAAAAAAAATATATATATAGGATGTCCTCACCCCCACAAGCCTGAGCTGGTGGGTGGGATGCATGGAGCAGGGCCACTGAGAGTTGTTTTGAATAGCAACAGTTTTGCAGATAACCTCTAGAACTGTCATTTAACATATTTATAACCTTTAACTGGTTTCATGGATATGTTAAACAGCTGTGGCCATGCTTTGAGTCAGGGGGATGGGAGTGACTTCAACCTGTGATGTAACTGGGAGGCAACTCCCCCTGGTTACAGAGCCTGCGAAAGAGCTTGGAGGTGATTGGCTCCACATCACAGGGCCCACCTGCCCAGACTTACTGTGGCAGCCCAGTAAAGCTGGAAAAGTACGGGAATGCTGGCAGCTGTGGCCAGTTGTGGGAGGAGTCGGAAATGGTGCAGCAGAGGAAGATTGGCACTGGGATTTAAATCCAGGTGTGGCAGCCATGCGGGGTCTTTTTGGGGCCATGCGGCTTGGGCAGAGAGGAACCATGGATTTCTGCTTCTTTTTCTGAGATACGGTACCCCAGACTGGGCAAAGGGGGAAAGGAAGGACTGTGTGTTTGTGGGTATTCTAAAGGGCTTTGGGATCTCAGTGAAGACATTAAGTTGTTTCTCTTAAGTCTGTATAACTCTTTAAAGAAATAATCCCTTTCCTTTTCATCAATCTCTGGCACTGAGAGATGTCTTTCTCTTGCGGTGGGCAACGTGAACCTAGTATGAGGTGGGGGACCCCCGGAGCACAAGGGTGGGTCCATTTGGAATAGTGTTATCATTCGCACCCCTCTCTGTCTGTTCTGTAACAGTTTTTTTGGCGACCACAAAGGGACGATAATTGTGGATGGCAGACCGACTGCCTCAGGTGTGGGAGAGTGAGACTCCGGGATTTTCCCAGTCTCTGAGAATTTCTCTGCACCCCTCCTGAGGGCAATGGCCACCTAATCATGCCCGGAAAGGTGAAAAGGAAACGGGACGGGGAATGCAGCAGCGAAGTGAAATGGTTTGGTTGAAAACTTGTTTCTGAGCACTGCTGTGCAATAATGGAGTTGTGGAAAATGGTTTGGTCAGTATGCTGCTTACAGGTTGCCCCTACTGCTCACTTACAGTTTTGGTGAGTCCAGGTGCCATGACGGGAAACTGTGCTCAGGTTTGGGGAGGAAGCAGACCCCTAGGCTCTGTAAGCTGAGCCAGTGTGTATGTTGGGGAGTGGACACCAAGCCATGTGAATGTGCTGCCATTTTGGGTAAAATGGAGGATGTGGGTGAGTGGGTGGGAGGGTGGGTCATACATGTGCGTCATCTTGGATCACCCACTGTGCACGGGCGCTGCCATCTTGGATGATGGGTCACATGAGAGTTCCGCCATCTTGGAACTGGGCAAGGTGGGGGGCTAAGGGTTCTCTTCAGATTGTGGGCTGTGTGCTGCTGCTGTGTGGGCACGGCACCAGTCAGGGTCTCTGTGCAACTGGTTCTGATAGGGAGGGCTCTGGTTCTGAAGGTCATGAACTGGGGTCCAAGGGTGACCATCTGATTTATAGGGTGTTTGCAAGGTCTAAGCTTCAGAAAGCTGCAGGATGTCCCTGTGAATCTAGGGACTTTTAGTGGAAGGTGCCTACAGAGCTAGGGACTTTTAGCTGCCAGGTACTGAGTTTAAGTATAGTCCTTTCCAGTGTGGGAAAGGAACAGGCATTAAAAGGGAATTATGGTTAAATCTGGATGGGTAAAAATATGTATAAAGGTTGAGAAAGTTTTAAACCTGGAGGAAAGGAAACCTCAACTACTTGTTTCCTGTTTTTTATGGGAAAGGAGCAAGTCTCTGCCATTGGTTTTGTTTCTGACCAGAAATCCTCTGTACCTGAAGACCTAGTTAAGGTCGCCTGTAACCAGTTAGGGAGAATGCCTTTGCTGCTAGGGACCCAGGAAGGGCTGTTCAGGGCTGATGAGTGTGTCAGCCTAAGGCAAAGGGGCATGTCTCTGCCAAGAGACCGGGCCGGAAAGAGCATGTGAGCTTGAATGTGACCACAATAGGTTGCCAACCTGTGCACCTTCCCTTCGAAGAGGCACACAACACCCAGAAAAGGTCCTTCCTGGCGGCACTGAGGGACAAAAGGTCACTGAATCCAGAAAAACCAGACTCTTGATCATTGCTGCTTTTGGAGAAAGATCTTGATCAAAAGGGGGAAATGTAAAATAAAAAACCAGAAATCTCATTTTAAAAGGAGCTGAGAGGCTAGAAGGCAGAACTCTCATGCACATGTCACCCGACACACACTAGTGACCACGACACACACTAGTGACCCCGCCAGGAAAAGACTACCTTGCATCTGCAACAAGGGGTGACACCACTTCACTACCTCAGCAGGAGGAAGAAAAGGAGGAAGAAAGAATTCCTCCTTGCCCAGGAACAGCTCAGCCAATGGGAAACTGCCATGACTCAGCCAACGAGAAGCTTCTATACTCCAAACTTTTGGTTTCTTCCAATGAACGCTTGGTTTACATCAGCTCTTCCAAAGTCCATAAAAGAGCATTCCTTTCCTTTGTTTTTTTGGGTTTGTGTGTAGTTTGGCATTAGATGATAGGTCCCAAATTGCAGTTCTTTGTTCTTCCTGAATAAACCCATTTTGCTGGAGAACTACCTGGCTATTTGTTTAAGGTCAACACATTTTGTTTAATTTTAAATTTAAAAAATTTAATTAAGTAGCACAGGAGATATGAAAGCATCTAGATTTTCCTTGCTGGGAAAAGGTGACTGACCTTCATATTGGGGGATTTATAAACTGGGTTAGTCTTGCTAAACCTCCCTACCAGATGCCGTGAAGGTGATGCAAGTCACATCATTTCACCCAGGCCGGATGGTCCACTTGCCCAGGAGACTGCCAGGCCTTTGCATTTCTTGACCAGCCAGCCCAGGCCTTTCAGGAAGTCTCTCTGCCCATCTTGAAGCTTCAGAGAAGAGAGATGGCCAAGGTCAGTGCAGTGTGGCTTCCTCTCACAGGAGAGCCCAGGGGAAGTGAAGCCAGCAAAGCTCCTTATGCCAAAGGCAAGATGGTTTCTGCAACTAGTGACACTGGCAGTAACATTTTCCAGGAAGCTGATGTAACTCAGCGATGGCCAAAGCTTGGGGAGTGCTGGCTGCCCAGAAGCAGAGCACTCCGAGGGTGTGGCCAAGGCTAATGCCGGGAGGTGCTGGTCTGGCAGCTGGAGGCTATTAAAATGTGGCACCGGCTCCCTCCTTTGTTCTCAGGATCAGTGTGAAGTGGGACAGAACCCCTCAGGCAAGGAGCTAAGTTCCAGGAACAGGGACTAGGGACTATTCAGAAGAATCCTGACTCTCAAACACAGGAAGCCATTTTAAAAAACTTATTTATTGAAGGAACAGACTTCTTAAAAAGCATCCACAATTCCACCCTCCCCCTCAAGCAAATTCACTGTTTTCATTTTTCCATGTTCTCCTCCATAACTAATGCGATTTTTATTGCTCTTTTAGTCATGCCTAGATTTCTCTTGTCTTCTCCCCCCTTCTAAAGGCAGCACTACCCAAATTATTGTCATTTTCAGTTTTCTGGGATTAGTGTGAGAAGGGCAAGGCTCCTTCGTTCTCTGTGTCTCTTGGCTCACCACACCCCCAAACACACACACACACATGATTGCCTTCCTCCAAGTGCCCTCCTTTCTATTGGTGTTTCACTAACTCACTCTAGGTTATTGCCCAACTTCTATGGGAAAGGCACTAGTGAGGAAGAGAAATGTGCTTTTTTAGCCTCACACCCATTTTCACCTTCCTTCTGCCTATAGCGTCGCCCATTGAAGGATGGATGGAGGCAGCTGAGCCCCCGGAGCCCAGCGCTGGCCATGCTGTCCTGTGGTCAGTGTCACCTTTCTGCTTCCCCTGCTCCTGAGTTCTCCTCTCCACTGAAAACAGCTCTCAGAAATGTCACTGACATTAAGCGACTCGGGAAAGGGTTTCCTAAAGGATTTTTAGTGCATGTATACCATTATAATGCATTCCATTTTTTACAACATTCAAAGTCTTAAAATTGTGAGTTTGGCATTCCGAGCAGGGACAGGGTAAGAGTCGGGGACTGTAGTTCTTTCCTATACCTCTAAGCTAGCACCATTTGGGTTCTTGCACAAAGCAGGACTGTGACACAGGACTCGGAGCTTTTCCCAGAAACTTCTGTTTCCCATCTCCTGTGTCACAGACTCTGACTTGAAAACTTCCTTCAGACCTGGTGGCCCTCGTGATCCTCTGGCTGCCTGTTCCAGCCTTGCTGCACATCTGGATCTCTTGCACATCTGGACCTAACTCTAATTCCCGGGTGCTTGCTTGCATAGGTTTTCTGTTCAGGTGTTCCTTCTTATGATTAGGCTAGCTGGCATGACGTAGCAGAAAATACGCAAAGCTCTTCCCCCAGAGATGGCGGTCAGGAGGCAGGTCTCCCATTAGAACTTACTCTCCACACTAAGTCTGGGCTAAAGTTTGGTGTCCTGGGTCTCTGTCCTGAAAGGCATGTTTTTTAATTGCTAGGTTTTCTCCTTTTTAGTGAAAATTGCTATGGTCTAGATAAGTTCAGGAACTTGAACACCGGGATTAGGAAGATGAAATATTAGTGTATCTTGAAGTCAGAGAGGCCTGTGATTGGACCCTGACGGAGCCACACATTAGACTTTATAAACTTGAAAAATGTGCTGTTCTTTCGATGTTAAGTTCTGCATCTGTGAGAAGAGTCCATCGAGCCACCTCCTAGGTTTGCTCTGACATTGAGGGAGATAATATGTGTGAGACTCTTATCACACGGCTTAGGTCGCACACAGTCCTGTACAATTTTATTTTGAAAATCACTCATTAACAGTAACTGAGAACTTACTATTTTATCAGTACACTAATTTGTAATAATTAGTATACACTTGATGTCAGATAACAAAAACCCCAACCCAGATAGATGGCTTGAAAATTAAGAAAAAAATTTTTACATAACAATTCGTCTCCAAGGAGGGGAAGGAGGTCCAAGGTTGATAAGTTCAGTGGATCAACGACGTCACCAAGGACCCTTGTGATTTTCATTGTTGAACCTCACCATTCTTATCATATTGGCTTTGTCTGCAGGCCAGCTCTCTTCCTATCTATAACTTGGCTTACACACAACCATCATCACGACCAAGGACAACAGCATCCAAGAAAGAAGACACCATGTGTGCATGTGGGCTAAATTTTTTTTTAAAGATAAAAGAGACTTTTCCATTTCTGGCCATGAAACTGTAACTTATATTGGAATTGCCTTCCTGCCAATACAGAACTACAGAACTGAACAAAATATATAAATATAAATTATAAATATATATATATATAGAACCTGTTTTCCACTACGTACACGGGCAGTGCAGAGAAGGGGGGTGGGGAGATAACCCCTACAATTGCCCTGGCTTTCTTCCTGGAGACATTTCTGGATCACAGAGCAGGAGGGGACCAAAGCAGAGCAGGGCAGCTCTATGAGTTCGAGAGACAGATAGCAGAGCCTGAGGAGGTAGAAATTGGGAGGGGGCGTACTGGAGAGACAAAAGCTACACGGAGAAAGATCACCGGCAATCTGTTTAAGGGGAACCCTTGAGCCTTTGGTTGAACATGAAGCTGCAGACACTGAGAGCAGAACTGCACAAGGCTGGGCAGTCAAACAGCTCTGGACGCTGCACAATCCCCAGTGTTCACACGGGGGCCACAGCTGTTTGCGTTGGAGCCAGCTGGAGAGGAGAGTCTTCTCAGGATACCTGGGCATTATTCAGCAGGGATTCCGAGGGCCATGCCTGAGTAGAAAGGCTAAACTAACCCAAGAGTGAAAAGGCTACCGCCTTAACAAATGTCTTTTAAAAATCATAAAAAAAAATCAAGCGGTTTTTATTGTTTATATAAGTATGTCTCATGCAATATTTAGACATGCTTGTACTAAAAAACTGCCCATTGTTTGAGGCTCAAGATCAACTGTGTGTTCTGTGCTTTTATTTGCTAAGTATGGCAGCCCTAGAGAACCGTGCTGTAGTTATGGGAGAGATCAATACAGCCTGAAGCTGGGTGGAGGAGACACAGAAACTCTGGGCCACCTCTGTGTCACACCCTAGAATTCTATATCCAGGGGACATAGTACCCTTCAAAAATGAAGACGAAATAAATATATTTTAGGCAAACAAAAGCAGAAGTACACTACAAGAAATGTTAAGTAAGTTTTTTAAGTAGAAGGAAAATAATACCAGATGGAAACTGGGAACCACACATAAAAATGAAAAGCTGCGGGAATGTAAGCATGTGGATTAATGTGAGAATTTTTTTCTTATTCTAAAATGTCTTGAAAAGATAATTGACTGTTTAAAGAAAAAAATAACAATAACATACTCTGAGATTTATGGCACATACAGGAGAAAATTAACGAAAACAATAGCACAGAGAAGAAGGGGAAACAGAAGTGCTGTCGGGCTCGGACACTCACACGAAGTAACCGTGACAAGTTAGACACACAGGCTGTAAACACAAAAACCACTTTTAAAAATAATAGCAAACAGACAGAGCTAAAAGTCAAAAGAAGAGATAAAACAGAATGCTAAAAAACAAAACTCAATCCAGATAAAGGCAGAAAAGGAAAAGAACTGATGGGACAGACAAGACAAATAGCAGGACCACGCATCTCGGTCGTGAGGCAGAGATTCTCAGGATGAGAAAGCAAAACCCAGCTATGCACTGTCTACTAATATTGCCCTTTAAACATAAAGTCGCAGACAGGTAAAGGTTAAAAATGAAAAGAGACATACCATGCAAACATGAATCTGGAAAACATATCTGCAAAACATCTGGTAGAGGGTTTGTCTTCAAAATATATAATGACCTTGTAACTCATTAACAAGAAGAAAAACAACTCGAAAATGAGCAAAATAGAGCTGACCCTCGAACAACACAGGCTTGAATTGCATTGGTCCACTTATATGCAGATTTTTTCCAATAAACACTGTAAATGTATTTTAATTTCCTTATGATTCTCTCAATAACACTCTTTTCTCTAGCTCTATTGTAAGAATACAGTATATAAAACATATAACATACAAAATAGTGTTAGGCCATTGTTTATGTAAGGTATCCAGTCAATGGTAGGCTACTAGTAGTTAATTTGTTGAGGAGTCAAAAGTTATAGGTGGATTTTTAACAGCATGTGAGTCAGTACCCCTACCCCCAACAGTCAACTGCATTTGAATAGACACTTCACCAAAGGAGATATGCAGATAGTAAGTAAGCACATAAACTTGTACTCCACATAAATAGTCACTAGGAAAAGGCAAATTAAAATCACAGTGAGATTCTACTACAGACCCACCAGAATAGCTTAAATGAAAAGTGTCTGAGAAGACCAAGTGTTGACAAGGATGTAGAGGAACTGGAACTCTCGTGTGCCAAATAGTGTACTCCAGGGTGTTACTTTGGAATGCAGGTTTGGCGGCGTCCTCTGAACTTACACATACACCCAACATAGGATCCACTAATAAACTTCCACTAAGAGAAATGAAAACATGTCCACACAAACACTTTCTCGGAAATGTGCACATACCTTTATTTGTGACAGACAGAAACTGGAATGAGCCCCAATGTGCATCAGCTGGGGAAGGGGCAGATAAGTTGCATTCTATCTGTATAAGGGACTACTGGGCAACAATACCAAGGAAGGAGCTGCTGGTACACACAACAACGTGCACCTCGAAGCACTGAGCTGTGTGGAAGATGCCGGGCATATGAAACTATATCTGTATGAGTCAATTTACATGAAGTTTTAGAAAAGACCAAAACTACAGTGATAGACAGCGCTGATCAGTGGTTTCCAAGGACTGGGATGGAGGGAGGGCACTGACTACAAAGGAGACCAGGGACCTCTGGGGGGAAATGGAATGTTCTTTATCACGATTGTGGTGGTGGTTGTGTGATGGTCAAGATTTGTAAGAACTCATCAAACTGTATACTTAAATTGGTGAATTTTATATTTAAATGATTCCTCAGTAAAGCTTAAAAACAAAAATAAAAAGAAACAAAAACAAGGAAAAAAGTAATCATAAGAAAGCAGGAGGATTTCTGGCCAAGACGAAGGCACAGGTAGACACACTGTGCCTTCTCTCACAACCAAAAGAAGGACACCAACAAATTTAAAAACAAAAAACAACCAGAACTGACAGAAAATAGAACTGTATGGAAGTCCGACAACCAAGGAGTTAAAGGAGAACCATTCATCCAGACCGGTAGGAGGGGTGCAGCTAGGCGGAGAGGACTCACAGCAAGGGAGTGGCTGGTGGACCCAATGAGGTAGTGGCTGGCAGAGCAGGCAGTTCCACATTCGAGTGTGGATAAAACAGGAGGAACAACTGGGGAGTGAGGCAGACCCACAACTGAGGGTCCCAGCTCAGGGAAATAAAGCCTCAAACCTCTGACTGAAAACTCCTGTGGGTGTTGCAGTGGCAGTGGGAGAAACTCCCAGCCTCACAGGAGAGTTCGTTGGAGAGACCCACAGGGTCCAGAATGTACACAAGCCCACCCACCTGGGAATCGGCACCAGAAGGGCCCAGTTTGCTTGTGGATAGCCGGGGAAGTGACTGAAAGCCAGCAGAGGGCGGAGCAAGTGGCATTGTTCCCTCTCGAACCCTCCCCCACATACAGCGTCACAATGCAACAATGGGGGAGGGGGTTGCCCCACCCTGGTGAACACCTAAGGCTTCGCCCCTTACTACATAACAGGCATACTGAGACAAAAAAAAATAATAATAATGGCCCAAATGAAAGAACAGATCAAAGCTCCAGAAAAAATACAACTAAGCAATGAAGAGATAGCCAACCTATCAGATGCACAGTTCAAAACACTGGTAATCATGGTGCTCACAGAAATGGTTGAATATGGTTGCAAATTAGATGAACAAATGAAGGCTATGCTAAGTGAAATAAAGGAAAACGTACAGGGAACCAACAGTGAAGGGAAGGAAACTGGAACTTAAATCAATGGTGTGGACCAGAAGGAAGAAATAAACATTCAACCAGAACACAATGAAGAAACAAGAATTCAAAAAAATTAGGAGAGGCTTAGGAACTTCCAGGACATCTATAAACGTTCCAACATCCAAATCAGAGGGGTGCCAGAAGGAGAAGAGGAAGAACAAGACATTGAAAACTTATTTGAACAAAAAATGAAGGAGAACTTCCCCAATCTAGCAAAGGAGATAACCTCCCAGGAAGACCAGAAAGTTCAGAGAGTCCCAAAGAAGTTGGGACACACCAAGGCACATCATAATTACATAAACAAAGATTAAAGATGAGAGAATCTTAAAAGCAGCAAGAGTAAAGGAGACAGTTACCTACAAAGGAGTGCCCATAAGACTGTCAGCTGATTTCTCAAAAGAAACCTTGCAGGCAAGAAGGGGCTGGAAAGAAGTCATGAAAGGCAAAGACCTGCATCCAAGATGACTCTATCCAGCAAAGCTATCATTTAGAATGGAAGGGAAGATAAAATGCTTCCTAGATAAGGTCAAGTTAAAGGAGTTCATCATCACCAAGCCCTTATTATATGAAATGTTAAAGAGACTTATCTAAGAAAAAGAAGATAAAAAATATGAACAGTAAAATGACAACAAACTCAGTTATTAACAACCGAATCTAAAACAAAAACAAACTAAGCAAACAAGTAGAACAGGAACAGAATCACAGAAATGGAGATCACATGGAGGGTTATCAATGGGGGAGTGGGAGGGGGAGAGAGTGGGAAAAGGTACAGAGAATAAGAAGCATAAATGGTAGGTAGAAAATAGAAAGGGGTAGGTTAAGAACAGTGTAGGAAACGTAGAAGCCAAAGAACTTACATATGACCCATGGACATGAACTAAAGGGGGGGAATGCAGGTGGGAGGGGGTGTGCAGGGCAGAGGGGAATAAAGGGAGGGGAAATGGGACAACTGTAATAGCATAATCAATAAAATATATTTTAAAAAGAAGAAAGAAAGCTGGAGTGGCTATATTAGTATAAGAAAGAGAAGATCTTTCTAAGAACCTCTCCCAGAAGACTTCCCCTCACATCTCATTGGCCAGAATTCTTCGTGAGTTCATGCTTAAACCAATCACTGACAGGGGACTAAAGCTCGTGAGGATTTGAGTTTAGAGTTTTAGAGAGCTCCTGCTGCAGAGAGAGCAGTTGGATATTACTCCCTGGGGGAGGTGTGGAGCCAGCTCCCTTCCCCACTCTGAGGCACATGGCTCAGGGGAGGTGGGTGGAGTCCTCACCAACAGTGAGGGTCTGTTGTGAGGGTGGCTGTAGCAGCTGTCAAAGTGAAGGACCCACATTTCAGCGACTTGACACCATCAAAGCTCACTTCTCCCCAGCATGACAGACCAGTGCAGGAATGCCTGGTTGGAGGTAGCTTTCTTCCTGGTTGAGATTCAGGAGCTATTGCTTCTTCCTCATCTTGTGGCTCTGTCATCTTAGGCCTCTGCTTCCAAATAGCAGACAGGGGAACAGAATCTGAAGAAGCCACATACCTGCTTTTGAACCTGCTCCCCTCGGAATTATACACGTCATTTCTGTGCGTACTTGCTGGCGAGACCTAGTCACGTAGCCGCATCTGGATGGAATTCCACACTGGAGCGGGGTGCATTTTGGTAGGCAGCTGGTTGCCTGCCACAGTAGAGGGGTGGATCCTCACAGTTGAGTGACGAACCAACGGCTTCTGCCACAGAAATGTGTTATTTACCCTTTCTTGATTATTCCCGAAACAGCGCTTTGCCATAAATATTAATATTGTACCCATTTTACAAATGTGGATATTGAGACCCAGAGAGGTGAACGGACATGCGCCAGCCAGGTCAGATGGCTTTTGTAAGTGGCAGAGCCCGACGGTTCCTTTACACTGTGTGACTAATACGAGGTTCTGAATCATTATTCTCAATGGCCCGAAGAAAAATGTCACCACTCCTTTCCTCATCATTTGACTTCCAGCGCTTCTGGCTCAGGTGAGTGTCAGAAGGAAAACTGAGAATGGGCCACAGAAATGAGGAGCAGTGTCTGCCTTCCACTCACCAAGGTCTCCTTTGTCACAGTATCGTGGACCATGGAAACCCTCCACCAGCCCTCCTTTCTGGGGTAATGTTGACCCACGTCTGGGCAAATAAGAAAAGCTTGGTGTGAGTATGTCTGCTCAAACAAACCCTAAGTCTCTCATTTTGCAGGAGTGAGTGGTTCCCATGACTCACATGACACCTTCCCCCCAAATAGATTGTTACACTGGGTTTTCATATTTTATGTTACCCTGCAGTGAGGAGTGGCAAGGTTTTTCTTTTTCTTGGTTTTCATCCTAATCTTTGACCATCCCTGGCATTCTGTTATCACGCACGTGCCCGAGACTGAGGCAGAAGGACGGTCTAGAGGGAGGGAGAGCACAGAGCACAAGGGGAGGGCCTGATGAGGGTTTTTCCAGTTTATTAAGATAATAGTACCATCCACACCTCGTTTTCCAATTAAAAACAACCCCCCACTTTCCCTGTAGTTGCCGCTGTCAGATGAACAGGTTGGAGAAGAAAATGCTCAGTTCATTCCGATTTGAAGGCCTTGGTATATTGTCAGAAGATGTGTTTATAGGGAGTGAATTTCTTCTAGAAGGGAGAGTCTCATTCAAGCCATTCACCTCTTTAATCAGAGCTCAGGAACTTTCCAAGTTAATTTTTTAAAGCAATTTTCGGCTGGAAATTCAGCACAGAGGTGGTCATACCCTCCATTTGAAGTGCGAATAATTCACATTATAACTCCAGCTGGCTCCCTTGTCTGCACTTTACATACTTTGTGAAATCATTTTAATATTCTGCAATCACTTTAATATACTGTGTAATCTTTGACAAGTTACTTAGGCTTTCTGGTCCTTAGCTGCCTCGTTTGTAAAATGAAGGCGCTGGACAAGGTAAGTGGCTTTAAATTATTTTTTCCCAAATAAAATTTTACATGGCATTCCATTAGATAAGAGAGATGAAACTACACTAGTTGAACCTGGAGCATTCATTGAACAGACCTATTTGTCAAGTGCCGTGCTGGATGCTGGGATACACCGCTGAGGAGACCGCAGCCTCCACTATCACCCTAGTCGGGGGTACAGCCACAGCTAGAGATACACCAGGGCATTTGGGGGACATCAGCCTGAGGCAAGAGGGAGGGCTCTCAGAGGAGTGATGAGTAGCTGTAGCAGATGCCCCCTCTCCATGTCTCCCTGAAGCCATGGAGGACAGTCCCATGCAGGCTGCCAGTGGCTCACCTCACATACCCACCTGCCTGTATCAGGTCTCTGAACTAGGACAGGTGCACCCCAGAGGTTCAGAGCACCTTCCACACAAGGGGCCCAGGTGGTACCCACTGGGTAACACATGCTTTATCGACTTTCTCCTGTTTCTTGACTTGTTCCCCCTGCCCCCTCACCACTGCTGTCTCAGATCACTTCCCAAATCATGACTCACACCCAAGCCAGTGTGTCGAGTCTGCTTTTGGGGCAACCAAACCCAGAGGAGTGGCCGCTGGAGGTGTGACAGGCACTGCAGAGGGAGGACACGGCTGCAGTGAACACCAGGAAGTGAGAAATGGCAGAGTAGCAGGAACGCTAAGCAGTTCAGGGCCGGCTGGACAGTCACATCTGAGCCGTGGCCTACACAGCTTCTGGGGTAGATTGTCGCCCGTGTGCCCGGGATGCTCTTAGACCCCTGCGACCCTCCCACCACTGTGTGCTCGGAGAAAGCAGGCTGAGTCTAATGTTTGCTCACCAGTGCGGACGGATGAATAGTGCACTGGGGCTCCAGGAGGAGAGGCCGCTGCCTGCGGCTCTCAGAAACAATGTCCCTCCTCACGAGCTCCTGTGACTGACAGGTCTCAGTGCCCTCTCTCATCACACCGGGCCTTGAGTTCAAGGGCAGCTGACACAGCCTGATCACATTCTAGCCTTTCTCTGGAAGCAGGCTTCATTGCGATTATTACCTCATTGTATTTAATCTGCAAATGAGGAGTTAGAATTTAAATGTCTCTTGAAGGGCAAGAGGTGTGGAATAGAGTTTTACGGCAGGGGGAGAGGAAGCCGGCTCCTACATTGTGCAGCTGCGTGAACGCAATAAAAGAAATGAAAATCAAAAGAGTGGAATGATCAAGAGGGAAATGAACAGTGGCGAGGTGAGGAGGAGCTGGGAGTGAGGTCACTCAAAGCCCCCGCGTCAAGCCCTGTTGGTTTGCTAGAGGGAGCACCACAGACTGGACCGCAAGCTCTCCTCTAACCGCTGTCACGGACAGAAGGGCTCTGGCAGTTCCGACGTTCACAGAGTCCGGAGGTAAAAAAGAAACGAGTCGCTAAGGAAAAGAGCAACTATCCACAGTTCTGAGACCAGAGTAAAACTTCTCCTGGGTCCTGAGTAGCGAGGCTGCTGCCTGATGTAATGAGGCTGTAAACCTGTCCTCCTGGGAACACTGTGACAAAGTGCCTAGAGCTGTTTCTTTGGACATCCTTCAATACAGACTGATGGCATCGTGGCAAAATGCAATTCCATAAAAGCAACTACATGGGGTGCTGATATGATATAGCCAGATATCAAGCTTACTGATGGCCTACTTAATTCGTAATTCTGGGGCAGATCTTAGAGCATCCAGGAGAATGTACAGACTGCATTTACTTCAGGCTCTCTGCCACAAATACAGTTTCTCTTAGCTGAGCTTTTAAGAGTATTGAGAAGCAGTAAGTCTGAAGTCATCACCTGGATGGTGTCTGTTCCCGGTGGCTGCTTAAGCACAAAACCACCTGCTCTGTGCATCATCTGGCCCACCTGGGGCAGCACTGACACCATCCTGTGACTATGCGGGGGCCACAGCTGGACAGACCGCAGTGGCTTGGGATTGGACCTCCAGGGTGTTCATGGCAGGGAGCCCAAGGCTCTTTCAGAAGGTAACTTTGTATTCTTCCTAACTCACAGGAAAATGGGTAGATGATCTAGCCCCCACAAATTTTATGTAGTAAAGCGTGAACACAATAATTTTAGTCCAAAAAAAAAAAAAAAAAGCATTGAGGCAGGAGATACAAACCTGCTCTCTCCGTGAGGAAAGAAAGCCACTCGGTAAAGTATAGCAGTCCCCCATATCCGCAGGGAAGACAGTCCAAGAGGCCCAGTGGATAGTACTGTGCATAGTACCGAACCCTATGCATGCTGCGTTTCTTCATATACGCACACACAATGATAAAGCTTAATTTATAAATCAGGCACGGCAAGACACTGACAACAAAAGCTAATAAAATGGGACAATTATAACAATGTATGGAAATAAAAGTTACACAAATGTGGTCTCCCAAAATATCTTATGTACAGTACTCACCCTTCTTGGGATGCTGTGAGAAGCTACAATGTTGTGATGCGACTGGGCGAAGCAATGAAGAGAGGCTGTGAGGTAGCACTAGGCGACTATAAATGTTACTTGAACACGAGCAGCTGGATTTGGCAAGTCTGGTCACCAGGACGGCTACTAGGTGACAAGCCGGCGCGGAGCGTCTGCAGGGAGAAGACAATTCACTTCTCGCAGGACAGAGAGGACATCGCGAGATTTCATCACGCTACTCGGAACCCCACACAGTTTCAAATTTATGACTTGTTTATTTCTGGAATTTCCCATTGATATTTTCAGACTGTGGTCGATCGTGGGTAACTGAGTCCTCGAAATGCAAAGTCCTGGATAAGGGTGTCTGCTGTATCCATGACGTGGCCGGCTGGCAAAACGCCACTCCCTAAGCAACCCCCAAGATCGACAAGTTCCACGATGTATCCCTGCGCTCTGTGACTTGCTAAGGGAGGTATGAGCTACACAGGGGATAGAAAGGGAGAGATGTCTGCCAAAAATGATGGCTTGGTTTTAACATAACGAATCTATGAGTCTTCTCCAGTACAGAGTAGGTAGGTAGTAGGAGTAGCAATCCTAGTTTTTCAGAGTAAAGTCGGGGTCGTGGGAGCTGGCTCTGTTCTGTAACACTGCGAGACCCACATCCAGCCCAGACCAAGGAGGTGGAAATTCAGTAAGAGGTAGGAGCAGCAGAAGCAAAGACTTCAAACAAGGCTAGAAAAGAGTTGCTGGACTTAGATAAATCACACAGTGTTGAAGTTGGAAAGGACTTCCTACAGGTCAGCTCACCTAGGGCCCACCTAATGCAGGGATTCCCCTATGCAGGCATTAATCTCCGGCCCAACGCTCTGCAGAGACCAGGGGATGCCACTCACTGAGCTAACTCCGCTCAGGACAAACTAGGCCTGTTTTGTCTCCTGGCAACTTTTACCCAGTAACACAAAACAACACCTGAACCAAGTCCATTCTGCAGATAACTGCTCAGAGCTCCCTGTTATCTTCTCTGAGTCATCAGAAGAACCTGTTTCCATATAAGGCTAACCCCTCCCCGCACGGTCAGATGGATTTAGCGAGGAAAAACGTGGGGTGCCCTAGTTGAATTTGAGTTTCAGATCCACAAAGAGTCCTTTTTTAGTATAAGTATGCTCCATGTAATATTTGGGACATATTTATGCTAACAAAGGATACCTTGCTTATCTGAAATTCAAATTTGACTGGGCATCCTGTATTTCTAACAACTCTCCCTTGGATGCATTTTAGTTTGCTTTTTTTTTTGAGAGAGAGAGAGAGAAACATCGCATGTACCCCAACAGGAGTTGAACCTATAAACTTTTGCTGTAAAGGGTGACACTCCAACTGAGCCACCTGGCCATGGCACAAATGTTTTTAAATGCAGTGCCTAGAACTTAAGACACTACTTCAGTTGAACCCAGAAGTAGAGCTTAAGTGGACGAGAAAGGCTGGAAGGGGAAGGAAGGACATCGCTCACCCCTTCTTCCCCATCCCTACCCCTGCTTCTGTGTGAAGACTAGCATAAAGTGCCTTCGAGGCGGCCATAAAGCCTCCTCCCCCAGCTCGGTGTCAAGGCACAAGGTCAGTCCAGGTTGGGCGCCTTTGGATACCACCAAGGTTAGCAGCTCTGGTCTTAGCAAAGAATCTCTTCCAACATCTCAAAGCCCCTCTGGCTATTTCTAACTTGCTGTGGCAACACTTCCTTCCATAATCAACTCTGCAGTCTCTATTCATTGTAGGAGGTTATTTCCAGCCCAGGTAATAGCATATTTGCAAAACATTGTGCACACAATGGCCAGTGCCTCTCCTATCTACTTACCTCCCTTTGAATTTCCTTCCCTCCTCTGGCATCTAAGCTTTGGATTCCTTCGTAGCATTCCAGGTCTTTTGCTACATAAAGCTAGAATCTAAGCTTGTCTAGGGCAAGGGCCAAGTACACTGTTAACACAGCAACACCTCACTTTTGTGGAGAGCTAATAATGTCCCATTATTATGGTCCCATTCCAGTTAGCTTCTCCTCTCCCTCCTCCACAGCAGTGTCCCTGCAGGAGTAATCGCTCGGGGTGGATGTTCAGGGCCACTTCTGGCCTGGCCAAAGTGGAAGCAGGGACAGTGGTAGTCATCTAAGAGCACTCTCTCCACTATTCTCTGTGTCAGTCTTCTCAGGCCAGAGGTCACAGAGCACAGCCCAAGCTTAACCCGTTCCAAACAGATGAGACCCCTTGCTGGTTTTGAAGCCCGTCAGCTGAGCATTCCACAGCTTCTCCCCAAGGCCTCAGCAGTATTGAATGGCTCTCACTCATCAGGAAACGAGGGCTTCCTCTCCCCAGCCCTCCCTTTTTAACTCTTAATTCCATGCTCTAATTGTATGATTAAATCTTAAGTTTCTGATAAGTAATCCCTTGTTTAACTTCAATAGGGGAAATATACACCTGGAAACAGAACAAGAACTATTTTAATGCAAGTAAGTGGTAGAATGAGGGACTGCCGTGAAACACAGCCCTCTCTCCCTGCCACCTGGCTGAGGTAGGGTCCGTCAGGGTGGTCTGGAGACAGCGAGTTGTGGGGGAGAGGGCAGGGTGGGTGGGGAGTGGTGAGGGCGGCCAACGTAACACTCCAAGTCTGGGTGAATCCCAGCAGCAATTCATTCAGTGGGGGCTTCTACATTTCCATTCTCTACTTTAAATAATAAGGTGATTTTACTGATCTCAGCAGGAAAACCTATTAGGAGTGTGAGGGTGAGGACCCTTATGAGCTTTTCAGTGGCAGTGCCTACAGACACACACATGCAGATCAAGAGACAGTGATGGCTGGCTCTGTGACCAGAGCCTGAGAGTCACTGTGAGGTGGCTAAGGAAACCCCTGGCGGGTCTTGCCTCCTCGGGGATGGGCGCGGGCCAGAATTGCTGGAGAATGAGTCTTCCTGCCCTAGGCAAGCCCATCCACTTGGCAAAGCGAGGACAATTGATTGGGACAAAAGCCTTACCTGTAAAGGAGGTTACTCACTCTGGCATATAAATATCTTTCATAATAAAAGCATCATCAGATTACAGAGTTATGAATTAACACACTGTGCTGGGCTGCTGCGGGTGCTGGTTCTTTAGTTAGAAATGCATTTCATCCTTTGGCAGTCGGGGCTATCCACAGGGTGTGGACTCATGACCAACTGTCTGGAATTATTCATTTATGCTCATTCCCTGCTACAAAAACGGCTGTCTTGGGCCCACTCTCGTGACACAGGTGACTGCCCACCATCAACAGGCTATCCACTTCAGTCCTCATTCTGCTTACCCTGCCTCAACAGCCTCATTTATTCTTTCCATCTCAACCGCTAGCCACCGCTATTTCCATGATTGTAAGATGCACCATCAACTTAATAATATGCAGGGGTGGGGAGGGGAGGGGAGACTCGCTCTCATATTACGTGTACAACGCCTACTGTCAGCTCACAGCTAAAGCCCTCCTGGTGCTCTCAGATTCATCTTCCACTCATTTATTCCCTCTTCACATCTTTTCCCAGCACTGACCACTCCCTTGTGTCACAACTGCACCTTGCACATGCTGTCACATCCATGCTGTCATCATACCCAGGCTGTAAGCACCTCAAGGGCAGAAACTGTCATGCTTGTCTCTGTATTCCCAGGGTCTAGCCCAGGGTCCGCCATTAATTCACTCTATAAATACTGACTGAAGACCTACCATGTGCCAGGCACACTCCCAGACTCGTACCTGTTCATTAAACAGAAGAGTTTTTAGCAAACACCAACTTTGCAGTGACATGGGAGACAGAAAATGAGAGCGTGACAGTCTCCTCGGCCCTTCCACAATGAGGCAGAGATGGGAGTAATATGTATGTTGTGCTGCTCAGGCTGCTGGAACAAACGCCAAAGATGGAGCGGCTCAGGCAACAAACATTTAGTTCTTACAGTGCTGGAAGTCAAAGGTCAAGGTGCCAGCAGATCCTGTTCCTGGTGAGGGCCCTCTTCCTTGCTGTGTCTTTCCATGACAGAGGAGAGGTCATCTGTCTATGTCTCTCTTTATAATGGCACTAATCCCATTCCTGAGGGTTCTATCCTTCAGGACCATATCACCACCACCCCCTCCCTCCCACACACACACACACACACACACACCAAGGTCCCATCTCCAAATACCATTGGGGGTTCAGGCTTCAGGATATGAATTGGGGGAGGGACACAAACATTCACGTCACAGCACGTCCTGAGAGAAATGTGATTCAGTGCTGTGGGCAGTTAAGAAAAGAAAAGACCCGAGCTTCCAGAGGCACCTGGCCTTCCTCTTCTTCACAGCTCCAGCATCTCCCAAGGATGAACATGAGGCATAAATTTAAGGTTGATTGAATTAAACTTCCCAAGGAAATTCTAGAGGATTCTATGGGGTGGGAAGTGGGAAAAAAATGGCAGGGTGAGTGCACAGCAGATAGAAAGGCGTGGTGTCAAGAATGAATTAAAAATTCGTATTGTATTAGAATATAGAGAACACAGAATTGACCATTTTAACCAGCTTAAGGGTTGGGTCCAGTGGCATGAAGTACAGGCACATTGTTGTGCTACCAGCAGTGACTTTCTAAGGATCTCTTTCACACCTGCATCTTACATACCTGGCCGATCACATGCTTGTTAGTGGAAATACCGATGCATGGGAGTAAAAGAGGTTCTCTCCTCCCCACGTGCGCAGCTTCCCCCTCTGATGTCCCTGATCTGCTTTGCATGTATTCCTGGGAGGCTGTGGTGTTGAAGGGCAGGGGCACCAGGCGGCTCCCTGTGTGTTTGAATCATCCTTCTGAAGTTTTCAACAATGGACACTAATTTCTCCCCAATGCTGAGCCTTTTGTATGCAAATCAATAGCACAAAGCCCTATTGTGGGGGGAAAAAGAATCTTTACTGGCAACCAGTAAAGGACCAAATGTTAAGTCTCAGGAGGTTATTCCCTACGAAGTACAGCAGCTGTTAATACACTTGGGTGTTGTCTTCCTTTGTTTTTGTTTTTTGATGAGTGTGTTTGCGGCAAGTGTTCTAACCAGTGCCAAGGCACCCCGGAGAGGGAAGAGGGTGGGCTAGGGAAGGCGAGGCCCACCCAGAGGCAGGGCAGTCAGCACAACCTGAGACACCTGGAGCCTGGCCTTGTCACTTCGCTGCGAATCCTGGGGCAAGTCACCTGAACATTCAAGGCCTCGGAACCCTGCAGAGGTTGGAAGCCACGGCTTTTAAAGTCCTTCCACCTCCGTCCTGTCCGAATAATTTTTAACTACAGCCTATCTGCTAATCGGTGGGGTGCTCACCTTGGGACCAGCGGGTGAACGTGCGGGCAGTTAGCTGAAGGAACAGTGGACCAGCGTGGGTGACTCCACCGTGGCGGAACGCGGGGTGTCCCGGAAAGGAGCTAAAGCGATGAGATTTCCAGACAAGCCTTCCCACGGCCAACTTTTAAAGGTCGGAGGAAAGTTTGTCGTGGGGCGGGGGCCGGAGAGGAGTGCGGGGTGGGCTCGGCCGCCTCCTCGCCTTTAAGCGGGCGGCCCCGGCTCCCTCCGTTACCTGGCGCGGGGAGGGGCTTGGGAAAGTTTGTGTTTGTTGCTGGCACAGCGCCCGGTGGGAGGCGCGGGCGGGCGGGCGCTGCGGCTCTTCCCTTTTGCTTTCGGGAAGCGGCAGGGGCTGCACGCTCCGCGCGGCGGGGCAGCTCTGGCGCCCGGCTCCCGGTGCCCGGCGGGCCGGAGGAGGGCGGGAAGGAGGTAGGCGGGGGGCGGGAGCGAGGGGCGCACGCACGCCCGGCGCTGGGACTGCTCGGCCGGCGGGGAGAGCGGAGCAGGCGCGAGGCCCAGGCGGAGGAGCGCTGGCTCTGGAGCGGCCGGAGCTGGAGGAGGGGGAGGCGGCGAGGCGGCGAGGCGGCGGGGAAGGCGGAGGCGGCGGAGAGTCGCTCGCGCCCGGCGAGCATGGGGCGCCTGGCGCCCAGGCCGCTGCTGCTGGCGCTGCTGTCGCTGGGTGAGTGCGCGCGGGGCTCGGCGGGGCGCGGGGGGACTGGCGGGGCGCGGCGGGGGCGCGCGGCCTGGGGCTCCGAGGGGGCCGGGGCCGCTCCCGGGAGATCCGGCCGGGGTGCGCGGGCGGCGGGGCCCCCGGGAGCCGGGCGCGAACCCGGCCCGGCCGCACGCGGGGCATCAATCCCCGCTCCGCTAGGCCGAGCCTCGCCCCCCACACGTGCGGTGGGGGGGAGTGGCCCGTGGCCCCGGGCCCCCAGCCCTCCCTACCTGTTGGTCGCCCGGAGCTCGGCTCACCTTGAACTCCCGGCTCGGAAGGTGCCTGCGGTCCCTGGCCAGGGTCCTCAGCTGGGCGGCGGTGATAGGCGCCTTTGATCTGCCCAGCCGTGGCCGAGACCGGCCGACTCGCTGCTCACACACAACCCGGGCTGAGCCGCCTTCCCAGGGAAGCGGGAGAATGCACCAACTTCCTTCTGCGAAGGTCTCGGGGTGGCCCAGAGCGCTACGACACCAGTCGGTGTACGAGTCCTCTGTCATGTTCACTGTGGCTAGAGCTTCTGCCTCAGGCTTTTGCTTGATTTTTTTTCTTGAAGGTGCCTCCCTCCATATTTACACACAAAGACCTAGGAGCCTCGGCTTCTCCAACTTTTCCTACCTGTTACTTTTCCTTCGTTTACGGTGTCCGCTGCCTCCTACCCTCCCCAGACCTTGGTGCCTCGGGATAACTCGGCCCAGCACCCTCCCCCAGCTGAAGGAATCTTTGGTGGGTTTTTTCCTCACCGTTTTCCTTTTATTCCGTGCACACAGACACCATCTTCACATATACATATGGTTATCTTAAATGGTAATATAGCCACAGAAATACTTCTGTTGATTTGGGCTGACCCTTAAACGCTATGATATTCTTGGGTCCTTTTGGGCTCTCAACCAGAACACAATGAATCCTGCGACTCCACCGTGGGTTTCTTTCCAAGCCCCTTGAGAAGACAGATCAGAGTCTTCTGTAGGGCGCGTGGTGCGTGGTGTCTGTCCCAGCCAGGCCCCAGCTGCACACAGGGTAAATGACTACTCTGCACTTACGGTCAGAGGGTCCCAGTGGAGGCCTTCCACAGCCACTCCCGCCCTGCTGGCACCGGGGCTCACACGGCCCCACCCCCCATGACTCCTGCTGCTGGGCCAGCCTTTCTAGCTGCTTCTGTGTTTTCTTCCTTCAGCCCTGAGGGTTTTTTTTTGTTTGGAACTCACTCCCCAGGAGAGCTTATCCAGCCACATTGCTTTAGCTGCAACCATGGGCAGGAAGCTTCCAGATCTTTCACTTAGTTCTGTAGCATTTCTTCTGTGGTCTGGGATCCTAGTGATTTTATTCTTTCCCTTTCCTCTGGAGCCATGCAAGGTCTGTGTGCCTTCCAAACTGCCGGCGCACGCTGCTGGTGGCCAGTGTTCGCTCAGATTGTGCACGGCACAACTCCAGAGTTGTTGTTCACTTTATAGCCTGTGTGAGAATGACTCCCCCTGAGTTGTGCAGGTCACGACCTGTACGCCAGTTCAGGCGGTGGGGTCAGGTACAAGTCTGAAGAATGAGTGTCCTTGAGTAACTCTGACAAGGGAGAGAAAGAGAGAGGAGAGGGGCCAAAGAGAGGCTGGCAATCGCAAAAACAAGTGGGGAAAAGAAGTCTCGGTTGGGTACCAGTGAACCCTGCCTGCCCTGACTGGGCATCTCGTGTTAACTACATACAGGGAATGTCTGTGGTGTCACCAGCTAGTGCCTCTCCTAACAGTTTCTTGAACTTGCACGTGGAGGACTCCGGTCCCCCTCCCCAAATCTCACTCCGTGTGGCTTTAATCCGACCTCTGGGATGCCCTCCCTGTACCACTCCAGCACTGTCCTGAAACTTAATATGTTGATAGGCAAGATCGTTTTTCCTCTTGTATTGCAACTTGGGCATAATCTTGCTGTCACTTTCTTTGACCTCCACCTTCACACTGTCCCTCAATTCTGTGGCGTTTCCTACAGTGCAGACTCCAGCTTCTGGCTGTTCTTCCTGTTTCTATAGCTGGTCTTCTAGCCCAGGTTCTGACACTTCTTCACACGGTAGCTTGGTGGACTTTTTCCTCCAGCTCCCGTTCTAAGTTTATTATTTTCCTAAAGGGAGAGTTTGGGGGGGGCGCATTCTTTGCATGTTGGTTCTTTGTGATTGTCTTACAAGGACATGCTTCCCTTGTGTTCTCTCCCCTCTAGTCTTCTCTTCGATTCAGCCACTTCTTTCTAAGTCACCTGTTTGCTCTCTTTTACCTAGAATGTTTGTGAACCTTCTGGCATTGTTATTTCCCTTGGCCCTGGAATGCCCCTCCTGCTTCTCCACTCTTGCCCAGGTTTTTTTCCTTTTCCCAAAAACTCACTTCCTCCATGAAGCTTCCCTAACTAAGTCTGACTATCACCATCACCTCAGAATCCACCCAGCCTCACAGAGCAAGTGTGCACTCCTAGTACCTACATCTGACTTACCTTGTTTATCCATTCAATACAGCACCTCTCAAATGTCCATAAGACTCCGTAAGAGCGTCCAGACAAATGTCTCACTGAGTGGTTGGTGGAGGTGGGTGGACAGGTAATAAAACCGCTAACTCTAGGACAGAACGAAATACCTACACAGAAACCGAGTGCTGGTAGGAAGCAAGGAAGAAGATGATTCATTTTGACTCGGGATGGGGGTCGATTTCCCTAAGAGGCAGAATTTGGGCTGAGCCTTGAGGACAATAAGAATTTGAAAGAAGGGATGGAAGAGCGTTCCAGGCTCTGGAGAAAGGTGTCAGGTGTGGGTGAGTGAAGGTGCACAGCTTCTTCAGGAGTGGCGTGAAAGGTCTGCGTAACTGGAGGTAGGAGGAGGGGGTATAATGGGAGAGCAAGCTGGAAAGGAGGGTTCGGGGTGGATTCTGAAGGCTTCTTGTGCTGTGTTGAGGAGTCTGGGCCATGAGGGGTGACTTTGTTGGCCCTGTGGGTGCTGCCAGGCAGCCTGTGCACTTCCCATCATCACACTTACGTAGTTCACTGTGTGTGAGTGCCTGTTCCTGACCAGAATCCCCACTCTGATTATAGCACCTGGGTCAGGGACCATACTAGGCTTGTTCACTGTCGTATCCCTATTACTAGTAGGGTGCCTGGCCTACAGTTGGTAGTCAGTAAATGTGGGCTCTGAATACATGTATATATCCTTTTATCTGCGGGTAATGGGCAGCCATTGAAAGTTCGCACAGCACAGCAATCTGAGGAGGCAAGTCTTCCCTAGTATGAAGCGTGAATTAGAGAGTGGAAGGCATGGAGATTGTGGAGAAGGATTAAGATATTTTTAATTTGCCCTGGCTGGTATGGCTCAGTGGATTGAGTGCCGGCCTGTGAACTGAAAGGTCGCCGGTTCAATTCCCAGTCAGGGCACTTGCCGGGGTTGTGGGCCAGGTCCCCAGTAGGGGGTGTGTGGGAGGCCACCAATTGATGTATCTCTCATACATTGATGTTTCTCTCCCTCTCTCCCTCCCTTCCCCTCTCTCTAAAAGTAAATAAATAAAATCTTTTTAAAAAGATATTTTTTATGTTTTTTAAAAATATTTGCAAATCCACTGAAGTAGTTTTTTTATTTTTAATCTGCACCCGAGGACATGCTTATTGATTTTAGAGAGGAAGAAAGGGGGAGAGAGAGAGAGACAGAAACATCGATGTGAGAGAGAAACACTGATCTGTTGCCTCCCATATGAGTCCTGACCAGGAATTGAACCCATGACCCAGTGGCTTACGGGACACTTCTCCAGTGGACTGAACCACACCAGCCAGGGCTGAAGTAGTTTTTAAATGACAAAAGCATTACACCTATATTTTAAAGTTCCTGCAACAGAGAAGAGTATTACACTAATTAGGCAGGCCAGACTGCTCTAACAGATAGACTGAAAGCACAGTGGTTCCGACAACAGAGCATCTTTCCCGACACTCCCAGGGGATGTTTCAGATGAAAAGTTTGGGTGGGACCCCCTGCCTCACACAGTTGTTCTGACTCCCAGGCCAATGGTAGTTCCTTTGTTTTCTGCCTATGGTGTTTCTGAGGTCACTTTGGTTGTCACCTTTGCCTTTCCAAGCCCCATAAAGGGTGAAAAAGCACGGAGGAACACCTATGGAGGCTTCATGGCTAAACCTGGAAGTGGCACACGTTGTTTCTGCCCACTTTCCCTGCCACAGAATTTGGTCCATGCTACGCTAGCTGCAAGGGAAGCCAAGCAATGCGGAGTAGCCTGGCAGCTGAGTGCCAGCTGCCATGGAAGATGAGAATAGCAGATCGGGAGGACAACTAGCAGTCTCGGTGTCAGTTATAAAGGGTATAAGGTGGGGGAAAAAGTGCCCACCCTCCCACTGCCCAGGCACCACACTAATGTATAGTGTATGTGTGTCTGTCTACTGAATATTTGGTTGGTTCTTTCTCAGAGCTCCTCTATAGGACTCTGCACTGAAAAGGCACAGAATGAAAATAGCAGCTCTTACACAGGGCATGCCGATCAAGCATCAGGCTTTTACATATAATATCTTATTTAATCCCCACAACAATACTTGGAGGAAGGTACCGTTATTTTCTCCCTGTTACGGGTGAGGAAACTGATGCCCAGAACAGTTAAGGAGCTTGCTCAGGGTCGTCCCAGAACTCCGTACTGCCCTGGCTCAGGAAAAATTGGCTCATAGGCACTGGAACCTGATGCCGTGTATTTCTTGAGGTTCATTTAGTTGAAAAAGCAAAAGTGTGGTTAAAAATAAGAGGGTCTGGGGTGAGCGCAGTTCGGGCACGATTTCTGCAGCCCCATGACAGGTCACCACACCTTCTCCAAGAACAGGGACCGAAATGTAGCTTCCCCCAGAGAGCCCTGGAGAAGCAGGAAGCCCGGCTGGAGGGACCCCCGTGAATTCACCCAGTCGAGTGCTGTGGCCTTCAGAGATTCCCTGGCACTCATTCTAGCCTTGTTAACAGAATTGCTGTATCTGCCAAGCTGATTAATGCCTGCCCTGGCTATAATTATTCTTATTAGCCTGCTGAATAGGAACCCTGGTTGTCAGTGCCCCTTCCTTACCAGGCAGTTGGGCTGGTCGGCGTCTATACGGCTATTTTGTTTCAGTGACGGCTGCTGAGCGAGTTTTAACCCTGGAGATTGAGCGTGCATTTTCATATTGGCACTGCGTCCGGCCGTTCAGTAAGGTGTGTGCTTGTCTGTCAGTGTGTGACTGCATCTCACTTTATCAAATGAAGTTGGGGGGGGAGCTGTCAGGGCTGTTCTCTGCCATTCAGTTTAATTGCATCGGTTTCTGAAAGGCAGGGTAGCAAGGCTGTTGGACTCTCTGCTTTGGGAAAATAATTTGAACTGGCAAAAATTCTTCATAATTTATCTTCTGGAAGAGGCCAAGTGCTGCAGTTGGCACAGCCGGTGGCTCTTTAGATCTTGGACGATTTCCCCTACCGTGGTCTTTGCGAAGCGACAGAACGGGGCCCCGTAGTTGCGGCTGCCCTGCACCAGCCGTGCGAGTTCCGGCAGACGAGAGATGATGGCGCCATGGACACGTTGGAGTCCTCCGAATGCTGATTCTGCCAATGTTCCCTAAGTGTGCGTGCGGGATTATGGAGTCACTGAGCAGCGCGGTTCGAGTCTGAGTGTGACGCGCTGGGACCTTAATTGCGTCCTGCCTTGCACCTTTATAGGCAGCTAGAATGGGAAAGCATTGACATCACTCAGGGTGTTTCAGAGGAATGGAGAAACACTCAGGGCACATTGCAGAATGGGTGCTACCTTTGAATCTTAATAAAGCAGAGGCAGTGTGCAGGCAGATGGGTTACCTCCCAGGCCTTCAAAGTGACACCAGGCCAAGAACATCCTGATAGTGGCCCTTCCTGTTTTTATTTAGAGCTGGACTGGTCCAGAACTTTCCAGCTTTTGCACCTTGGTAAGGGACCCACATGGGTTTCAGGTGGGTTGTATTTGTGTCATGCCACCGATGCCCTCAGCCCCCAGAGCTGACAGGTCAGCGTCACCCCTAAACCAGAAGCTGTGTTCACCCTGAGAGCCGTACAGATAGGATCACTTCCTGTGTGGGCCATGCTTTCATGGAGATTGGCAATTAGCTCTTTTACCTGGCAAACCATGGCCCTTTAGCCCCAACCTGGCCTTGACATGAGCTGTCTGAGGATGCACGGTGAGAAGCTCAGGGGCGTGAAGAGTGGTTCATTTATTCATTCAGCAAATACTGAGAGAGCCCTTACAAACCCAAGCCTGGCATCGTTCTGCGTGCTGGGGATTCTGCTGTGAACAGAGCTGACTTAGATCTGCCCTCTAAGGATGAGGCAGGATGGCCACCTGGATGATTGAGGTGAGGGTCAAGGGCAAGTTCTTGGGAATGCCTGTTGGGAGACAGGAAATGGAAGGAAGGGTTGCCAGAAGAGAGTGGTCAGAGGATGGCAAAAGAACCAGAACTACTCTATCAGAAGCCAAGCAGAGATGGGTGTATGTGTCTAGTGCTGCTGAAAAACCACAGAGATAAAGACAAAGAGCAGCCTTGGATTTGGCGACCCTGAAGAGGCGGGAAGTGAGAGGTGGAGTGGGAACGTGCCATTCAGGGCTCCCAGCCTCTGCAGTCCTCAGAGTGGCCACAGAATCCCCAGACATGCCAGTTAGAGGTTGTTTATAAGTTCCCTTGTATTCTCTGCACAAATCGAATGTTTCCCTATGTTCCAAAGGACGTCTACTTCCATGCTCATTGGTGGAATTAACCTGCTCCCTGATAACTGCTTTCAGGCCTTCAGCTGTTAATTGGAATTTCTAGCACAGGGACTTTGTGGCATTTTAATAGCACATGTGTCTCCCATCTTTATCAGCTAAGAAGATTTTGATAGTTTGTATTACAAATAAACCATTACATATTGTGTATCTAAACTGTTTCTGCTCTTGAAAATCACTTATGCAGAGGAAGTGAGCCTGGGGCTCAGGCTCTGGAATCAGCCCTCTGTTTGAGCCCTGCCCTCTACAGAGGGACAGGATTCTTAACCTATCTGAACCTCAGTTCCTTCATTTGTAAAATGGGACTAATACCTCTCCTACAGGTGTGTAATGAAGATTAAAAAATAATATAGCATCCTGGCCTGGTAGCTCAGTTGGTTAGAGCATCATCCTGATATGCCAAAGTTGCAGGTTCAATCCTCAGTCAGGGCATGTACAAGAATCAACCAATGAATGCGTAAATAAATAGAACGGCAAATCGATCTCTCTCTCTCTCTGTCTCTCTCTCTCTTTCCCTCCCTCATCCTCTCTCTAAAATCAATTAACAAAATTATATAGCCAGAAAAATGCAAACATTAAACTCTATGTTTATAAATCCCTAGAACATTGTTACTCAGAGTGAGGCTAGGGACCAGCAGTAGTGGCAGCACCTGAGGGAACCTCGGGGCCCAGTCCAATCTGGTGACTCAGAATCAGCGCTGTAAGCAGATCCCCAGTGGACTCGAATGCAACCTGAAGTTTGAGACACCCTGGTCTGGAAGAGTGCTTGACACACAGGTTATTCGGTGGCCTGGGCTTCCTGGGTGAATGCTGAGGCCGTGGTCAGAGTCAGAGCACGGTGAGTGTGGGGTGGGCTCCGGGGGAATGTGGCAGGCACGCAGTCAGCCTAGTTCCCTGAGTTTATCCCATTTGGCAGCCTAGCATCACACGGGGCAACCTCTCCGTGCGCCGTGAGTGGAAGATCAAGGATGCAGGAAGCGGTAGGGAGCTCCACCACAGGGACAGCTGGCCAAGGAGTCCACGTGGGGCAGGCAGGTGAGTGAGGCTGGAAGGGCTGGTAAGTGGCAGCAGGACTGAGGGACCAGAGGATGCAGTGAGGGTGAAAAAGCGGAGTCAGGCACGAGGCTGTGGGTGGGCCTGGAAGGGAAGAGGTGAGGGGCCAGAAGAAGCTGGCTATATCCAAGGTCTTGGAGGGGAAGTAGGCTGGGCGGGCAGTCGCCCAAATAACATTTACCCAGAGTTTTCACTCTGGTGTAATTTTGGCCAGTTTATCTCTAATGTCCGACTGGGTTGGGTCTGAGTGGACGAGGAGACAGTGGTGTGACTTTTTAGAAGCATAAACCCAGGTATGGTGGGGAAGAGGTGTGACTGAGATGTGCCGGGGCTTGGGGACAGGTGTGCCGGGGAGGAACCAGTGTGAAGGTTCTTTCCTAAGAAGCTCCTTCCTACCTTTTGTCACAACACACGCTGCACTTTCCATGTATTTACTCTTGGTAGGCTTCATAGCCCCACGTGGTAGATGCCGTTGCCCCCATTTGGTAGATGTGGAAACTGAGTCACAGAGAGGTGAAGGGACCTGCCCGAGGTCACACAGTCAGTGGCAGAGCTGCAAGGATTTAAACCCAGATGGCGGGATCCAGCATCTGGACTCATAACCACAGTACCCTGTTCCACCTCTGTGCTAGTGTAGCTATTCAGAGTCAAACATATGTTTGAAAACATAGAAAGGAATTGATACAATTAGCCAAAATGTGAGAACATTTGTTTCCTTGTCTTCGAAAACACGAGACTTGGATTCTGGCCCTGGGTCTTCTACTCACTAGTTTTGTGACCTTGGACAAGTTGCTGAATACCTTTTAGCCTCTGTAACGTCAGGGGCTGGGGCTCGCTGATCCCGAAGGCCCCCCTTCCGTCTCCGCAACTCTTTGAGTCCACGCTGACCCCTGCTGTTGGCCATATGGGCTTCTTGGTCCAGCCCTGGCTCCCCGCCCATCTTCCCCAGCCCTCCGCCTGTCTGCAGCCTGTGCTGCTTCTCTCTCACCTGCCTGGCACCTCTCCACAACGGGCGGGGGCCTAGCAGGGCTCTGGGAATTGTTTGTCATTCTGTCACTGTGTCAGTGACTGCTTCTTCCTTCCAGCCCATTCCCTGTGCTATGAAACTGGCATCTGTCTTTCCCCAGATTCTCCAGGTTACGGGGGGTGTCCCTTTCAGACAGACTTCTGGGGAAGATCACGGAGATGACAGAACCGTTAAGACCTTTCTACAAGACAGACGGTTTCTTATTCCTGATTTTTATGACAAGTTGTGTGGAGCGTCTCAGCCCTGAGTAAGCTGGGGTTGGGAATCCAGGCTCTGGAACATGACCTGTGTTTTCTTCCACGTGTAGCCGGCAAGTCTAGGGAAGAGCCTGGCAGGCGTTATGCCTGCCCCCCCACCCCAGCCTCTTCTGTTCTAATACCCCCCCCCCCCCCGCCAGACTACAGTGAGAAGATGCAGACAGCTTCAGATGCATCCAAATGTCTCCTAAAGGTAGGAGAGTTGAAATTCAGACATCCCCCATCACAAGTCCTGATTGGCTACGAAATGTGCTCCTAGTGTCTGGGGACTTCCTTCCTTTTCATTTTCTCAGTCTGCCCGGGGAAGGTTGAAAATGATGTTGGAGGCAATGCCAACTGAAAGGGTCCAGCAGGAACCTGTGGTTGTGACCTTAGCCCTTTGCAGCCTGGCTACTTTGAGGTACAGCCACTCTGCTGACCCAGTCTCGGATGTGGGTATTTTCTAGGCTTGCTGTGAACCCTCTAACAGTGAGTTCTCAGCTGTGTTTGAAGTGGCTTGCTGTCGCTTGCCATCCTGGAGGTGAAGGGGCTGCCAGTGCTTCCTAAATGAACTGCCCCCCTCGGATGTCCTAAGGACCGAGTATGAGCTGGATTGGTGTCTGTCCAACGTGCTGCTGCTTTGCTTATGCCACAGAGACAAGTTAAAAAACAAAACAAAACCGCTTTGGGCACAGCTATTCATTTTTCCATTTCCTGGAGCCTGGCATGTCCAGGGTTTTCTTATTTATTAGAAGGCATTATAGTCCACCTTGGAGAAATCCACGCAGTACGTTTCAAGTGAGGACCATGGAGCCTGGCGCAGAGCCTGGCACATGGTGGGCACCGAGTCACGTTGGAGAGAGTAACAAAATGACGTCCAACTCTTACCCTGCGCTGCAGTGCAAGACCTTCCTACTTCCCCTTGTGGTCTTATTTTTATTTTTATTTATTTACTTTTGAAGAACCTTATTTATTGATCTTTAGAAAGAGGAAGAGAGAGAGAGAGAAACATAGATTTGTTATTCTGCTTATACATTCATTGCTGGTCCCTGTATGTGCCCTGACTGGGGAGATCAGACCTGCCACCTTGGCCCATCGGGACGAAGCTCTAGCCCACTGGGCTACCCATCCAGGGCTGGTGGCTTTACTTTTAGAACTTGAGCATCATCTGGGGAGTATTTGCCACGTACCCGACACTGTGGGAGACGACAAAGGAATTAGGAAATGGAATCCAACATGGAAGCTGAACCAGTTACACTGAACAGCAAGCAGAGTGGATCGCTGGTGCTTTTTAAGCATCTGAGCGGATGAATTTTTAGATAGCTGCGCATATGGGACTGTCGGAATCATGTGGCTAAACCGGAGGCCTGGAGCTGTTATTGTGGAAAGACTTCCTGGAGCAGGTGGGACTGGAAAGTGGTTTGAGCCGGGAGCAGGAAAAGCATTTCAGGTATGAAAGTGACCGGTGCGGTTTCTCAAAGGTCAGAGCAGGTCCGCGTGCGTGGGTGGGTGTCCCATGTGGGGATTAGCTGACGTGAGCTGGAGCAGTTGGACCTCAGGGGCCGTGGATGTACCACTCCGAGGCAGGAGGCTGGCGGGGAGGCAGAATGTGAGCAAAGTCACCCTGAAAGGTGCCGCCGGTGCCCACAGAGCAGCTGAGAGCCCACGCTCACGAGGCTGCTGAGGCCTGCCGGGGCTGACAGGAAGCACGCCTGCTAAATTAAGGTGATACGTCAGGCCATAATCCTATTTTTGGTTGTTTCTTACAAGGAAAATGGCTCCTAAAACAATTACTAATATTCCCCTTAGGTAGTTTATCAGACCATTTCGTCGAAGGACTATCACCTGGTAAGAGACACAGAAGAATTTTAGAGGAGGAATGGGGAATTTTAGATGGTTTTCTGTGGAAGCAGCTTCCTGCAATTATGTGGTCTATTCATCAGAGTCCCACTTTAATAACAATTTATCCCACAAACAAGTTTCCTCTGAAGCAACGGGATGAGTCCCAGAAAGCTTCGTGTTGTCCCTGGCTTGTGAGTGCCTGTTCCCGCGCCTCACAGTGTTTTTAAGCTGCCCAGTTGCCCCTCAGGGACCCGCAGCCTAAACAGAGTCAGCGTGCAGCCGGGTGGGAGCCTGGTCCTCAGGAAATAGCAGCGACATGGCCAGCCTGCTGTTCTGTCCAGAGTGGTGGCCCAGGGAAGGCATTGGGACCCCAGAACAAAGAGGTGTGAAAACTGAGCGCATAGTCCCCTCCCCCATGACTCCTCTTGAAGTTTTCCCAGGTAGCCCTCATGCCACAGCTGGAGAAACGATCGGACAGTCCATGCCTGAGTTGCCCCTCTTTTGTTTTTATATTGTCTTGGCATGATTTCCATTTGGGACCCAGTCAAGCCTCACTTCCTGGGAGAGCGGGGGGCATGTTTTGACCCCGGTGCTACTGTCTGTAGCCCGGACCAGCCTGTGTCCCTGAGGGGTGAGAAAGCAGGGCCATGTCTGTTTTTATCTCTATGCCTAGGAATTCAAGTCTTTGAATGACTAAATGAATTTACTTTTTAGAAAACACCTGTATAGCCCTGGCTGGTGTGGCTCAGTGGATTGAGTGCCCACCTGTGAACCAAAGAGTTACTGGTTCAATTCCCAGTCATGGCACATGCCTGGGTTGCAGGCCAGGTCCCCAGTAGGGGGCACATCACAGGCAACCACACATTGATGTTTCCCTCTCTCCTTCCCTTTCCCTCTGTCTAAAAATAAATAAAATATTTTTTTAAAAAAGAAAACACCTTATATATATATCTCATATACATATGTAAAACATACAACATATGACACACATGAAATCCACATATAAAGTCTGTTTGTGGACCTTGAGTCATCCAGGGGGCAGAGGTCAATGATGTGTCCTTACTATCTTTGGTATATGTGCTTACATACCATCTTTTTTCAGTATTTCTCAAAGAATTGCTTGTGACCTCATTGCCAAGGCCGAGATTTGTGGGGTAGGTAGGAGGAAATGGAGTCTGCCATGAGAAAGGGGACGAGACCGTCTCTGTTCTGTCTCAGCCTCTCCCTTGTCAGCTTGTGTGGAAGATGAACGACTCATGGCTTCTCTTCATTGTCTCTGCTCTCCCTCCACCCCTTCCTCCCTTTTGTGGAGTTGACACAGCCCCTCCCATCCCCGACTGGCATCTGCTCCCTTCCTGGGCCTCACTTGGTTGTCTACAGGGTGGAGAAGCAGACTTCTTCAGTGCCGGTGCATGTTCCACAGGCCTTGTGGCTGGGTTTGTCCAGCCCTCAGCCCTCCTGCTTGTCCTCACCACTGTAGCAGCAGCCGCTCTGGCCGCATCCAGGGGAGGGACAGTGGTGCTGCCGCTGGCCTCTGGGCCTCTTCTTACCGTCTACCTATTTCGTGACCAAGGTTTATTTTCTGCGCTGTGACAGACATTATTCCAGAGCTGTGGGCCCGTAAGGACAGTCCCTCGACTCCTGTAGATGCCATTCTCTCTGCGGAGTGGTGACATACACAGGAAGAGAGGTGGCATTGCAGAAGTCTTCGAGGACTTAGAGAAAAGTGCTGGAAGTTTAGAGAACGGGGGGAAGGTTCTGGGCGAGTTTAGACTGAGGTGCCCTTGCAGAAGAGGCAGGATGACTAACGTGACCGCCTATGCCTGTGTGCCTTACCGCCTGGATCTCCTTTCCACCCGTGTATCCATTTTTGGGCTTTAATGGCATGTCTGGATTGGGAAGCTTTTGGAAGGCTCCAAAGCTCCCAGGTCATTGGCTTCTCTAGCCCCAAAGAAGAGTGATAATAAGGTAATAAAACTGGTGGGGCAAAGTCTGGGGTTTGGAATATTGAGTTTCCGTCACTTCCTGGATCCTGAGAACGGGTCTCTGTCTGATGTGTTTTTCTCACCATATGCTCTTCATTTCCTGTGATGAGCTTAGCAAAGAGCTTTTTTTGAAAAATCATTGATGAGGGGCCGTTTCTGATATAAACAAGATTAATTACTCCTGTTATAACCCACCTGGATGGTGACCCAAAGATCAATTCCGGCTCTAAAATTCTGGTTTGCAGAAGCTCATGCTGTCATGACATCACCAGACAGGTCGCTGGGCTGGAACGTGACGATGAGCAGGGAGCCATTGGCCCTTTCAAGGAGCTCACAGTCCAGCGAGGGCGCGGACGAGCTCTGGGATTGCGGTAGCCAGGCCCAGTTGACCCTCAGCAGGCACACGGTGAACTCCACCTGGGGCTGGAGGCTGAGCCTGGTAGAGGATTGGGAAAGGCTTCTGCAAGGAGGATCCATGTGGGCTCATTAAGTCTTTTATTTTTTAAATTCTTACCCAAGAATATGTTTATTGACCTTAGAGGGAGAGGGGAAGAAAGAGAAAGAAACATCAGTGTGAGAGAAAAACATTGATTGGTTGCCTCTCATAAGCACTTCGATTGGGGATCGAACCCATAACCTAGGTGTGTGCCCTGACTGGGGATTGACCTCACAACCTTTTAGTGTGCGGGATGATGCTCCAACCAACTGAGCCACTCGGCCGGGGCATGAGCTCATTAAGTCGTGATGATCAGTAGGTGTTTGTCTGGCAGAGATGGGTGGATTATTTGTTCCAGACGAGGGAAAAGCTTAGGCAACACCTGTTTATGAGAGTGTGCTGCTCTTGCATAAAGAAAGCTTTTTTTCTTATGGCTGGAGTGGGGAGTTGAGTTGTAGGGTCCTCAGAGGGGAAGGGGTTGGACTGGAGAGAAAGTCATAAGATTGTGAAGAGCCTCGAATGTCACCTGAAGGAATGTAAGGCTGATGTTCTAGGTGAACTTGTCTGGTTTTTGTGGTTGGGGCTTCCCTAGAGTGCTCTAAGTCCCTCATGTCCTTTATTTACTTGATGTTTTTAAAGATTTTCCTTGTCGGAGGACTCATCTCCTCCCGGCTTTTCTGCGAAGCTGCCACACTGGCCCATCCTCCTCGACTCCGATGCTTGGCTGGGAGTTGGCTCATCAACTTACCTGATGATGTGGTTCCGCACACAGTAGGTGTGCAATAAATATCTGCTGAGGGAAGAAATGAAATCTCAGGTTGATGGAGTTAAAGTCCTTTTCAGTTCAAGCCAAACCACCTCATTGCACCCCTTACTGAGCCATATTGGCAAAGCTGGGCCTACCCCACTCACGGCACCTGGCAGCGGGTCTGTGAACATCAAGGGTAGGGTGAATGTCAAGGGTCTGTGAACATCTTAAGGGGTTGTAGGGAGGAGGGCTGGACAAAGCAAAGGAAGAGCAGGAAATGGACATGAGAAACAGCAAAACCGGACAACACCGAGGTAGGGAGTGTAGGAGAATTTCAACAACAGTTATCTCAGGTGCCTTTCCTGCAAGTTTAAACCCTACATGAATCCCCCATTCTCTTTAAAATAGAGGCTCAAAGAGAGCACCAGGTGTTCGCAGAGAACTTGGCAGACTGTGTTGGCCAGTTCGAACACAGAGAGGATTGAAAATGGCTGAGTAGCGAGGAATGCTGGGCAGTGCTTGGGCCTCTAGCAGGTGTTAGTGTTGTAGAACGCTCGAAAATAATCCTGGGGATAGATCTTGCCTCAGCTTTTTCTGCCTCTGATCCCTCCACAGGGTTGTTTAAATCATGTCGTGTTTATTGAGTTCTTTGCGTTACTCAATCGGTACAGAATATCTCGGAGTGTTTTTGTGTCTTTTTGTTGTTGGTGGGTCACCTGACTTCTCGGAACCTCAGTTTCCTTATTTAAACCCTTCACGGCTGAGTGGTTATTCACGTGAACAGGATTTGCAAACGGTAAAGCGGGGCTATAAATGCAAGGTGGTTTTTGTCAATTACTGAGCCTTGGAGGGCACGGCTCTCTGTTCAATACTTGGCTTACGGTGTCAGTTCGGGCTCCCATCAGGGAAGCAGAGCCACGATGAATATCATGGCGTGGGCGTTTACTAGAGGAATTGGACTTCACACATTTGGGGGAGGAGCTGGGGAAGCGAAGGCCTGAACAGGAGGGTTGGAGGATCCGGAAAAGCCACCTGTCAGCCAGCCCTCCTGAAGCACCGGTCGGGGTGGACAAGTTGGAGCTGGCGGAGGAATCTGGGACCGATGCGGAGTGGGGCGACTGCAGAGGCAAGGCAAGCACAGGTGCCTGTGGGAGGGTGATCGTCCCTTCACAGCTACCACTTCGCCAGCACAGCATCTGCTGGTCTTGGGGCATGTTGGTCGGTCAGTGAGGACAGCAGTTGGGAGAAAGGGCAGAAAGAGCGAGGACCAACTAGTGCCCACTAACGCCTGTGCATCTGTCTCGCCACCCTTCACTGTGATAACCCCCAGAGCTTTTTTCCCCCCTTCCCAAATCTCAGATGCACTTCTGTTTTGTCCAACTGTAGCCCAGAACTGCACAGGGAAGAGGATTCTGGGAAATGTAGTTCCAACTTAGCTAAGTGGGCACCTTCCAAACCCTGCACTTTCGGCATGAAGAGTTAAAGATTTTGCATGGCTTGGTCTCCCAGGGTCTCTCAAAGGCCGGCGAACTGAAGGCAATGCCATGGTTATAGGATCTAGATCTTCACTGCTTGGAAGTCCAGTTAGCTAATGACCTGCTCTTTAAGTGACTGACACTTGTGTGCCTCAGTTGCTGGTGGCATCACGACTCCTGGCTTCCTTTCCTGTCCATAGTGCCAGAGGTGGGGGCTGTCTCAGCAGCAAAAGCTGAGGCAAGTCACATTGACTGTGAACTTTGGGGAAGTGCAGAGTCTTCTATCCCAAATTCTTGTTTGACCTGGGAGACATCAGTGCTTACTTGTCCTCGCCCTCTGTGAAGTCCAGATACGAATGACTACAGACTGGAGCCAAAACTGTCATGTGAAAGTTAGATGAGAACAAGGTCAGCCCTCTGGACCGCCTTGCTTCACCGCCATGGTCTGTAAGGCCCAGCCGCCCCTGTGCTCATGCTTCTGCAGCCAGCTGGGGCCAGCCAGGACCTGGGGCTGCCTTCTGTGGTAGTCTTGGGCCTTGGGAAAATAGCACACCTGGACCTGGTCATCCCTGAGTTCTGTCACCTTTTTGACTGTCACCTCTGATATTGCCCTGAGACCACACTCTCTTCCCTTTTACTTCTTTCCAGTTCCCTCGTGTCTGTTGAAGCTACTCTCCAGCCTCACTGCGATGCCCTGATCTTTTTTTCTTTTACTTGCCTTTATTTTATTTAAAAAATAATTTTTTTAAGTACAGTTTCCGTTTCCTATTATTTTATATTAGTTTCAGGTATGCAGCATGGTGGTTAGGCAGTCAAATATTTTACAGTGTGTTCCCCCCAATATTTCCAGTGCCCACCTGGCACCAACATAGTTATCACAGTATTATTGACTGTACTCCCTGTGCTGTGCCCCGCGTCCCCATGACTGCTGTGACTAAGGATCTGTACTCCTCGATCCCTCCTCCTCGTCACCCAGCCCCGGAGCCCCTCTCCCTCCGGCAACCATCAGACTGTTCACGCCCCTGATCTTGACTGTTCTTTTTTTCCAGTCAGCCAGGCCACTCCCCTGGCTGTAATCCAGGGCAGACGCTGGTGGGTGGCAGTTCAGCAGTGAGCTTGTGAGCATCCTTGGACCCCCCTGCCATATTTCTTTGCCGGCCTTCCTACCGTAGTTGAGTAGTGCACACCAACCACAGTCTCTGAGCTCAAGCCTTGTCATCTGGCTGGGGGACAAAATCTCAAAATCTGCTCACCCGCATTTCCCGCAAAGTTAGGGTGTCTGCGCTGTACCCGAGCCGTCCTCTGTCTTCAAATGCACTTGTTTCCTATTGTACTCATCGTAACGCCTGTTCTGTACCTTTCCCAGGGTCTCCAGGACCTGAACCCCTCTCTGCTCCTCTCTTGAGACAAGGGAGACCAAGCTAAGGTTTCTCAAGCCTTTTGTCTCAAAACCTATATTTTTACCCTTTTCTCCTTTTCTCCTAAATTCTGGAAAAGGTAAGGCCTCTATCTGCGGCTCTTTTTCTCTGTTTATGTACATTACTCTCTCCTTATGTGACCCCATGCAACCTGTGGCTTTAATACCATCCATGTGCTGATGATGACTCTTTGATTATGTGTTTCCTTGGGTCTCCCCGCTGCACTCCAGACACAGGTATCTACTTCTTACCCCACCGCACGCCACTCATGTGTAATAGGCATCTCACTCCCAAAGTGGTCAGAAGGGAACTCTAGCTTTGCCCGCACAAATTCACTTCCTTATCTCAGTGAATGGCTTCACCATGCACCTGGGCGCTCCAACCAGAGCCTCCTCGATCACCCCAGTTCTTCTCTCCCTCGCTCTCCATATTCAGACGGCATTTTACCTTTTCATTTTATAATCGAGATATATTTTGCATCCAAGCACTCCTGAGACTCAATGCCACTACAGTCCAAGGCTAGTGTTTATCATCTTTTACTTGGTCTACTGTAACGCTCTCCATACTGGTGTCCTTGCTTCCAGTTTGGCCCTGCTACGATTCATCTTCCACACAGCAGCCAGGATGAACTGATACAGATAAAGCAGCCCCTGTTATTCTCTAGTTCGTGAGCTTTCCATGTCTACCAGAATCCAAGGCCCCTCATTCACTATAGTCCAGTCACACTGATATTTGTCTGTCCATTGAAACATACCAAGCAAGCTCTCTGTCTGGAGCGTTCTTGCCCCTGGAGAGTTCAGCCTCTGCCTCCTTCTGTTCTGGTCTGAATTCAAACATGACCTTGCCAAAGGGGTCTTTCCTGACCACACTGGCTAAAAGCAGCCCAACCTCCACCAGGTCACTACATATTAGCATATTTTATCTTGATAGCGTTTGTCAGCCCTCTGGGTTTCTTTCCTCACTCTCCTTTCTAGAACACAAGCTTCTTGAGAGCAGGGACCCTTACCTGCATGTTCCCAGTGCTTCACAGGTGCTTCCGGAACTGACTGGCTGACTCTCCAGGATAAACTTCCTGCTGGTGCCCTTCGTCTCTTCTTGCCTCCTTTGGGGTCTTTTTCATGGTGCTGCCCTCTCTTCCTTGCATCTTTGGTGGTTCCCGGTCTCCTGGCTCTTTCTCTCCAAATTCCATGCCACATCACTGCAAAGACATTTCTCTGAGTCTTCAGTTCAGTCGGTTTTTTCTCAGCACCCATCCACCTTGGCTTTTCTGCAGGGTTGACGCTGTTCACTTTCTCTTTGTGAAACATACACTAGGTGTCCGTGCCAGCTGTTGTGCACGATGCAGGCCTGGGTCCTGCCTTAGGAGCTTGAAGTCTACCAGGAGCAAGCAGAGGGTGTGTCTGTAAGTGAAACAGCAGATGTGCAGCCCTTCCTCCTTGGCTGCTGGGCTGGAAGACTTCTCTGGTGTTCTTTCTGAGTGGCTAGTGTTTCTTTTTTCTTTGCTAGTGTCTTCTGCTTGTGTCTTAAATGTAGGTGATCTCTGTTTTTTGTCCCTTTCCCTCTTCTCTGGACTCTGTCCCTCCGTGACCTCATCGACTTCCATGTCTTCACCTTTAGACAGATCTGCCCTTCACCCACCCCCACCCCCCAGGCACATGGTTGCACATTCACTGGGGGCAGATATCCTTCGGGGGCTGCCATTCCCACCACCTCATGGACTCTTCACCTTGGCTGACTCTCACGGACTAATTTCCTCCACTGTGTTTTCCTACCAGCTCTTAGCTGCCCTTGGACGAGTCTGTCAGTTGCCCTGGCCAGCATGCCTCTCAGAGCTGCTGCCTTCCTGTTCCCGGCATGGCCTCGGCACGGCTCCTCTGTCCCTTTGTAGGGGACTCTGGACTGAGCTGCCCCGGGTCTGCGCCAGTCTCCCTACCACTCCCCAGAGTCCCCTCCGAGGTCTTTGCTTCTGTTCTGCCTTTTAACTCTACTCACCCTCCTTCTCAGTGCCCCCACCCAGCCTCTCCCCTGTCCCCATACCATTTTTGAGAGGCCCAGTTCAAATATTGACAGTGCTTCAGCCTCTTCACTAGATGGACACACCCTCACTTTTGAACCCTGCGGCACTTGTTAGTACCCCTCTTTGGTTATTTATATCCTGCCTCCTATTACAGTTTTTATGTACACTTTCTGACCCTTAACACATCATACATAAGTCCCCTGAAAGAAGATCCAGAGGCTGATTTTACCTTTCTCCCCTGAAGGGGTGACATTGTATTTGTCTGGTGTATCTCAGTGAAGTCTTAGCTGAACCTTTCTTTAAAAAATGAGTGTGAGGCCTGCTCTGGTAGAAGCCATTTGCGTTCGGATGGGAGTTTGAAGCACTGCCATATGTGACTTCATTACACACCCTCTGCTGGCTGTGACTTGTTCCGTGCGCACTGCTGCGTGTTCATCACCCAGGGGCCGTCTAGGTGAAAGCCTCACAGTGCCTTTCAGCTGCAGACATTGAAGAGACAGAGGTTTTGCATTTGTTGATTCAGACATGCCAGTAAAGGCTCCGTAAAAGTTTACAAGTTTGACCTCTGTGTTCACTTCCAGCTCACGTGTGGGCCGGGAACTCCCTGTGGCCATCCACAGGTCTCCAGGCTCTCTTAGAGGCACCTTGTATAAGGTCTCAGGAAGGGGGACTTCGGTGCCTGTCCTTTCGTAAGGCACACTAAAACGCCATATTTTAGTGCGTGTCTAGTTTCGGTATTTCAGCTCTACTGGTACCCTGGGTTCAAAACTGCCGATACTTCCAAATGGCTCCGATCGGAAAGTCAGGCTCTCTTTGCTTCTGGGCGGCTCGGCGAGATGATAAAAGTTGAGCCACAATAGAAGCAATCGCAAAAAGCCTTTGCTGCACTCTGCAGGTCTTGATTTAGAATAATGCTGGTGATAACCCAAGAAATAAAATCTGTTTCCCTCGGATGTCATGAGGGATGGGAGAGGGCAGAGGAATTCGTCTTTATTAGCTTGTCTCTTTTCATGAGTCCTCACAGTTGCCAATCTTGCCCGTTGAACGAAATATCGCAGGGACAGATTACCTCGAAAAAAACGGGCCTGACTTTTCTTGCCCACGCCCATCCACTCTGCATGACCGCGGAAGGTGAAGGCATTTCATTATTTTCGTGAGTACTTCGAAGGTGGGCCACTGTTAATCTGGAAACAGTGCCCTCTTGGTTACTAATTACCTGTGCTGCTGTGATTACTAATTGCCCGAGCTGCTGAAAAGTCAGAGCAATAGGCTCCCCAAAGCCCTTCCTACAGGATTTTGGAAGTTCCCTTTACCTTTTTTGAATTTGAAAGTGTGAGATATTAGAGTTGTATCACTTAAAATAACAGAGGTAGTGTGTCAGAAAAGATGTTGAAGAACCTGGAAGATATTTTTAACAATCCCATTTCTCTAGTTTTCTCATCTGTCTACTTCATCTTGAGAATATGTATTTCTTAGTGAAGCATGTCTTTTACTTTCCCGCCTATCTGGTTGACATTGCCCTTGGAGAATTTGAAGTATTTTATAGGGAGTTTCAAGCTTTCTCTCTCCTACTCAGAACAAAGACAAAATCAGCGGAAGGTGGAAATATCAACAGTGCAGTTGGAGGAGAAACAGCCCAGCCCGTCTTTGTCCAGACTCTGCCGGGTGGAGATGGCCAGATAAACCTGGGTTTGAGGCCCTCCCCCTGGAGCTGTTAGGCCTGGCAGCAAGTTCAGTGACTACTCTGAGCGTCAGGTTCCTCAGGTTCAAGTCCTCTGTCTCCTCAGTTCTGTGATAGGAAGGTAGTTAGTGTCCATGATACGGTTCTGTTCTGTGGATTAATTGAGACGAATCATGAATAGCTTCTACTTCAGTGTGTGGTGTATAAGGTACATGCAGTATATTGTTATTTCAGTCTCATTGGTGAGAGGTATTCGGTGATGAATCCTAGTGAACGCATGACAAAATGAAATACTTGAGAAACACTTATGATTTGAGCTGAAATTATAGTCTTTGATTAATCAAGTATTTTTTTTTTATCATTCCCCTCTGCCCTCCATTGGTTTATTTGTTATCCATCCTTTCGTTTTTGTGGTCATTCTAGAGATTAGAACATACATTGTGGACTTTTTAGTGTTGACTTGTGACCCTTTTATCACGCCAGGATAATGCAAAGCCCCCAAACAATTAAGCCCTATTTACTCCGCTCTTTCCCTCACTTTTTGTGCTGTTGATGTTCTATATTTTAATGATGCATATATTTTAAATTCCAGAAGACATCACTGATAATGTGGTAGAGTGGCAGTGTCCAGCAGACTCACCCCCTTAGTTACCCTTTCCTTTGCTCTTGATGCCCGTCCACCTTTCCATGATTCCATCTGGCATCAATTTCTTTCTCGTTGAAGAACCCCCTTTAATATTTGTCTTCATTATTTCTGTAGTGTTCCTTTTCATTCTCTTGTCCTTGCTGAAAGTAGGTTGAAAGCATATTTATTTTACCTTTTTTTTTTTCCCAAGGATTCCTTTCAGGATAGAATTTTAGGTTATTTAGAAATAACCTTTCATCGCTTTAAAGAGGCCATTCCATTGTCTTATGAGCTTCTCTTCTGTTGAAGGTCACTGTCGGTATTCGGCTGCTTCCTGCTCTGCCCATCAGTGGTTCTGCTGTGAGGTACCTGGAGGTGGTCTTCTCTGTGTTTATACCGCTTAGGATACATAGCACTTCTCGGATCTTTGGTGTGGTGTCTATTGTTGGTTTAAGAAATCCCTTAGCTGTTGTGGCTTCAGAAATTAACTCCACCTAATTCTCCCACAGTCTTTCCCCTCATGGGACTCTGTGATGTATGTTTGAGCTCTTTCCCTGTCTCTCATGTGTCTGTTAGGTTCTTTTCTATATTTTTCATCCTCTTTTACACACTGGACTTCAGTTTGGATAAGTTATACTGACTGCTTTTTTGCTGCACTTAATCTGCTATCAAATCCATTTCTTGAGCTCTTAATTTCAGATATTATACCTTTTTAGTTTTAGAATTTCAGTTTGGTTATTTCAGTAGATTTTAGTTCAGAGGTGCAACCCCATTGTCTGTTTCTTGAGTAACTAATTGCAGTTGAAGCCCATATGTGACCACACCAGTGTCTGGGTCACTGAGGGTCTGTTTGTGTGGTCTGGTTTTTTCTCTGGTTTTCCGTCACGTGGTCCTGTCCTTTGGAATGTCTCGTAAGTTGTGATTGAAAACTGAGAAATTATGGAGGTTCTGTGAGATGTTTTCTTCTTCCCAAGATCTACTTTTTTAGTTTTCCTGGCAGGCTTGGAGAGTAAGAGGGGCAAGACCATAATCCAATGAGGAACTGAGATGCTTTGAGACCGGATGTCGGTATTGAGGAGAACTGTAGTTGTTTTTGAACTTTGCTCATACTCCCAGGCCATAGCCCTTGCAGGGTTGTCATTGCAAGTCCAGGGTGTTTGCTCTACACAGCCTACCTTCCTTGGTGAACTTGACTATGTACAATCTACCTTCCTCTGTTTCCTCAGTACTGTAAGATGGTTGAAAACTTTGCTTAACCTTTTAGCCTCTTTGTATTTACTTTGGGCTTAGTTTCTCAGCCACTCACAGTGTTCCCCCCCTCTCCCCCCACAACACACACCCAAGGAGCCTTCATAGCGTCAGTCTCCTTGATGGGAAAAGCAATGTGGTGTGTCGGCTGCTACCCTGCTGCTGCCTTTTCTCCTAGGATCTTGGCTTTTCAAATTATGACTTTCTAATGGACCTGAACTTCAGTTGCCTTCCTGGCCGGGAGCTCTGAGCTACTAACTTAGTCTCTGCCCTGCACCTCCTAAAGTTGGCAAATGTCCCAAGAGAAAGAGCAGTGGACATTGCCAGGTCCACCTTGGGGTCTTTCTGGGATCTTGGCCCCTCGATCCTGGATTGCTCAGTGGTGTGTTCAGGGATCTGTCTCTTGTCATCTGTCCATCTTTTGTGGCTGTTCTTGAGGCGGGATTTGATCTGACATAGCTGCTCTGTCACAGCAGAAAGGGACAATCCCCTGGAAGGGGAAATCTCAATTCTTGGTCTTTTGAAATTTATACCCTACTTACCCCCCTCCTCCCAAAAAGGTATTTGAGGTAATTTATAGTGAAGTACACATATACATGCAATAAAAACCTTAAAATAAGCAGGAAAAAAATCAAAAGCCCAAGAACAGCAGGGAAGGCAGAGGAAGGTATAGAGACAGGAAGGGCATTTAAAGGAAATTTAAACTGTGGTGGTTTCCATGGTTGACCATGATATTTAGCACAGGACTTCCTAGAAGTCAAGTACAAAAGGACACATGAATTTTATGCATGTTGGTAAAACAGGACTTGGCATTTGGGATAGAGAATAGATGAAATGAGCAGTAACACGTGTATTCGGTTTTGGGGTTTTGTTTTATTTTGTCTTTTGGCTGTTTTGGTGTTGTTTTTGTAGACTTAGACAAAAATGTTTTCAACAGAAATTTGGAGACCATGGAGGACTCTGAAACTCACCTGAGAGGGTCCGGTCCAATCAGGGCCTCACACGCACGCTCTGGGCCACTCAGTGCTGGGGTCGCTGGTGGTCTGGCGTCGAAGCCCTAACACCGCTGCACAATCAGATAATTAAAATGCCTGTGTGGCCCTGGCCGGTAGCTCAGTTGGTTAGAGTGTCATCCGGCTACGTCACGGTTGTGGGTTCGATCCCGGTCAGGGCACATACAAGAATCAAACGGTGAAGGCATAAAAAACTTGAATAATAAATCAATGTTTCCCTCTCTCCTTTCTTTTCTCTCTCAAATCAATAAAAATTTTTAAATTCCCTTATTTTGCTTTGATTATTGAAGGTACTCTGGGGCTTTGGTACTCTGGTTTACGTGGCAAGACATGCTTATATATTTCTTGTCCTTTGGTCCATCAACACATATTTTTTATGGTACTTAATTCTAAGGGAATTTTATCATATGGATTTTTGTGTCACTGGACAACACAGTGGTGTCCTCAATACTGCTTTTAAAGGTGATGAAGAAATGCTTTTCGTATGAGGGTTCCTCATATGGACCCTTGAAAACAAATCAAACCATAATTTTTCATCAATATTAATGAAGACTCTTAATTGGAAATGCTGGGAGAATTGAGAAAACCAGAGGGAATGTTTATTTTTCCCCCTCGGTTATCAACTGTTACAAGAGATTTTGACAAAAATTGGCAGAGTGTGGTTGTGCAGACATGTTTTTGATTTGAAAAGAGCCATATGCTTTATTTTTTACCATTTATATTTATTTTAAAATATTATTAGCTGTTATTTCACACTATTAAAGGAGCTTCGTGCTAAATACCAGATTGCCTGTAGTAAGTTGAAATTCTATTACCAAAATTTAAAATCTTGATTTGCATGGCTGAGGGGACAGCTCAGTTCTACATGCAAGACACAGCTTGGGGTTTATAGCTTTTCAGATTAGAATTTGATCTTTCAGGCGTCTGTCCCTGTCTGCTTTGCCCTTTCTAGCAGCCCTGTAACACAGACGGTCGGAGGTACTCCGCAGGTCCAGTTGGAATGTGGAGGCAGGGGTGCCTTTGTGACCCCGGGGGAGATGGGCAGGCTTCACAGAGGAAGTGGAACTGGAGCTGCTTCTCGCACGAGGCTGAGAGACGGCTGGGAGGGCATCCCAGCCGCAGGAGGCACAGAAGCAGAGGCCATGGGCCACGAGAGAGCATGGCATTTCCAGAAAATGAAGGGAGTGTACGCATTATGAGGTGAAGAAATGGTTGGAGAAGAAGCAGGAGCGCTCAGCCATGGGCCAGCCACATATGCTCTTGTGTGTCTTTTATCCAGGGGCTCAGTTAGCAAATATTTATTGAACAGCTACCATGTACCAGGCTCTATGTGTGTGTGTGTTGTGTGTACATGAACAAAACAGCCAAAAAAAATCACTGCTCATATAGAACTTACCCTCTAGTGGGAGGAGACAGACAATAAATAATAGTGAAAACATACAAATGTACATAAAGTGTGTTAGTGGTGGGTGAGAAGGAGAAAACTGGGCAGGAGTGAGAATGGGGGGTGGGCACGACTTTAAGGGGGTTAGGAAAGGCCTCGCTACGAAGGTGATGTTGGAAGAAAGATCTGCAGCCGGTGAAGGAGCCCGGGTGAGTGCGAGTGCGCCGGACAGAGGAGATGTGCAGACGCCCCGGGGTTGCAGCAGACCTGGCTTGTTCTAGAAACGGCAGGAGGAAAGCATAGCTGACATACGGTGGACGGAGCCCGTGGGAGAGGAGTGGGTGGCTTGAGGAAGGCCAGGCGTTGTGAGTGAGGTCTTGATGGCCTCTCGGAGGACTTTTGGCTTTTATCTGAGGGGGTGGGGAGTGATTGGAGGGTGTTGAGCAGAGTAATGGCGTCACACAGTTTAAGCTATGAAAAGATCACTTCTTAAGACTAGCGGTCAGGAGTAGAAACCAGGAGGCCAGTTGGGAGGTTGTTGCTGTAATTCAGGTGATGGCTTGAAGCAGAAAACATAAGTGAGGGTCACAGTGGGGGCCTCAGGAAGATAGATTGTGTCCTGTAGGGGATAAGGAGCCATTAAAGACTTTGGGCCAGAAAATGAACGTGAGTTGTGTGTTAAAAAGATGATATTGGAGATCCTGTGGAAGCAGGATTAGAGAGACAAGGAACTGGATCAGTTTCCATAGCTCCAATCACTAAGAATAAAGATAGAGACCCTCGCTGGGGCCCTTCTGGGCAATCGTCAACCCTGGTCAGCTTCTTTTTTTTTAAGATTTTATTTATTTATTTCTAGAGAGAGGGGAAGAGAGGGAGGGAAACATCAATGGGTGAGAGAATCTTCAATCTGCTGCTTCTTGTACGTGCCCCGACTAGGGCCGAATCCACAACTCAGGTATGTGCCCTGAGTGGATATTGAACCGATGACCTTTCGCTTTGGAGGACAATGCCCAATCAACCGAGCCACACCAGTCAGGGCAACCCTGGTCAACTTCTTACAAGGGGTAGATATTGAAAAGGTTTGTACATTTGGAAACGTCTGTGCAAACCTCGTCAAGGAAAAAAGTCAGCGACTGTGATCAGGTTTATTCTAGTCTAGAGGTGGCCTGCAAAGCCCCAGCTGCCTAAGCTCTCCCCATGCTAGGCCTGGTCAGGAGCGCTCTGTAGCTCCGCCCTTCGTGGGAACTTGGTGACTGTGGTCTCCATTTCTCAGCTGGGGAACCTTGGGCACAAGGAAGGCAGGCAGTAGGCTCTGCTGCCTCTTAAAGATCATCACTCTGGCAGTCCCTTCTGAAAGGTTTCTTAGGGAGATTCAGAATTGTCTGGTCATCTCTAACATTACATTGGAGAAGAGACCGTCTCTTTCCTTTGTGAACTGTGGTGGTGATGGCTTCGCTGCTGGGTAGGTGTGTGTTAGTTCAACGCTCTGAGTTGTCGGTGACAGAAATTAGGTTAAAGAACGTAAGTGAGGGTGAAAGGAACGGCAAGAAACAGAAATGTCCAGAGGAAGAGGGGTGTGTGTGTGTGTGTGTGTGTGTGTGTGTACACGTGTGCGTGCCTGTGTGGATCTGGGGAGGATGGAATGACTTAGAAGATGTCGCTACATCCAGTGACTCAAATGACATCGTCAGGTCACTAGGGCACATGCTGTCTCCTCTGTGGTCCTGGTGTTGCTGGCCTGGGTCTCTCCTGCAGTAGGTGGCTTCCCCACCTTGTCAGGAGGGCTGCCCACCCGCAGCTTCAGCGCAAGTCATCTTCGTAGGACCCTGTTCCTGGAGGAAGTGAAAGTGTCTCCCTGAGAAGCATCATCAAAGAGGAGGCAGGAGAATTCTAATTCACCTGGTCTCAGCTCCAGCGTCCTTCCTGGGGGCTGGGGGTACAGGGTCAGCCCCATCTGAGGGGCACGTGAGGAATGCCGGGACATCACCGTCTAGGTGCACCCTTAGGAGGAAGGGAGCAGCGTGCTCCAGCCTTCTCTGAGGTTGGTGGCACTTTCTCCATGGGAAGCAATGTGACCCATGAGTTACCAGTGCCGGCCACTTTATTTTTAGGGAGCCCCCCAGCTCAGAGGGCCCACTAACCCCATCGCTCTTTCTCAAATGTGAATGTTTCCTTTTTTCCATCTCAAAGTAAATGTTAAGGGGGCGGGAAACAAGAGATGACTTCAAAGAAGAATTTCTCAACTTTTTTTTTACCCTGACACAAATTAAGTTAAAAGGTGTCTTCATACTGTGGGATACACACACCTTTGTTTACCTAACAAAACTTTGTGAAACACGTGTTATTTCTTACTAAGTGTAATAGACTCTAATATTTTCTGTTCTGCTTAATTTCATTCAAACACACACACACACGTGCTGAAAGCTGACATTATAAATTCCTTTTACAGCCCGCTGAACAGTGGCAACTGGAGTTTGGAAAACACAAAGTGAACCATTGAAAAACAAGCAAGAATTGTGTATCAGATTTGCTGGGGCAGCTGTAACAAAGCCACACAACCTGGGTGGCTGGAACCTCAGAAATTTACTGTCTCATGGTTCTGGAGACAAGCGGTTGAGGAGTTGACAGGCTTGGTTCCTCCTGAGGGCCAGGAAGAAGAATCCGATCCATGCCTGTCCCCTGGCTGCTGGGGGCTTGCTGGCAATTGTTGGTATTCCTTGGCTTGTGGATGTATCCCCTCCTCTCTACCTTTATCTTCACACGTGTCTCTCTGTATACACGGCTTTGTCCAAATTTCCCCTTTTTAAGGACACCAGTCATTAGATTAGGGGCCCACTCTACTCCAGTAGGATCTCGTCTTGATAACGACTTACGTCTGCAATGACCCTATTTTGAAATAAGGTCACCTTCTGAGGTACTGGGAGCTAGGACTTTAACTTAGGAATTTCAGGAGGAAAAAGGACACAATTCAACCCATAACAAATGATAAAAATACGAAATTGGAAATAAATAATGGAAGTCTTTATTATGTGGCAGACTCTCAGCTACATATTTAATTTCATGAACTTGTTGAATCCTTCTTGCCCCAATTAATAGTTGGAAGGCAAGGCTGAGAGGTCTCTTGGATTTGAACTTGGGTCTCCTTGATTTCAGAGCCTGTGCTTTTTCCCGTGTACCTTATTCATAGAGCACCGGGAAGAAGCCACACAAGTGCAAGTTCACTCGGTCTGGGTTGCAATGCTAAACACAGGTGGTAAACACGCTATGGAATTGTGCCAGATTCCATTGCAATGGAGACGTCTTCGGGGTCACACAGGAATGCCAGTGAACTCTTGGCTTTGTCTACGGTCTCGTCCCCCGCGAGTGGCTGTGTTCCTGACAACACCTGGCCCAGCAACCAGCCGGACTACGCACTCTCTCCCTTTGTGTTTTCCTGTCCTCATTCTGAATTTTGATCAGGGTGAAGAGTAGGGAGAAGGAAATGAGCCAGAAAATAGAAAATTAATACTTGGTAGAGTCGTCATATTTTAAAATTTGTAGACAATGTGGGATAATCGGAGTTAAATCATGCTATCAGCAGGCTGCTGTAGGATTTAGAAGTTGGCATCCATCAATGTAAATCAGGTCTCAGAAGCCCCAGGGAATGCTGGTCTCCAGGGATGAGGGTGGGTGCAGAGTGGGCAGAAGTGTAAATACTTGATTAGCTGTGTCCTTTTCTTTCCCACAATAGCTAAACGGCTTCTACATCACATCGACTGGTTATGGTATGTTAAATAGTAACGGGAGGGAAGAAGCTATTTGGGTTTATGGTTAGCCTGCTTTAAATACTTATCTTCCTCCCTGTCAATCCTAGGAAACTGTTGAGTGAGAGGTACTCATTTCAGCGGTGTACTCCTGGCTCACGGGTCTGGGGTTGACCTCCTTCTGTACACCATCTCCCCCACCTGTTCAGATGTCACATTTCTGCCACACGCCTGCAAACGGGAGCACCCACGGGTTTGCTGCATTTATACGGGGAAGACTTGACTTGATTCAAGACCTGCCTTTCATCTCTTGTCATTGCAGCTATTTGTCAAGGACGTGTGGTGAGAGTCCCCGCCGGGAGCCTGGTGCGGGTGGTGGGCACCGAGCTGGTCATCCCCTGCAACGTCAGCGACTACGATGGCCCCAGCGAGCAGAACTTTGATTGGAGCTTCTCGTCTTCGGGGAGCAGCTATGTGGAGCTGGCCAGCACCTGGGAGGTGGGCTTCCCAGCCCAGCTGTACCGGGAGCGCCTTCAGCGGGGCGAGATCCTTTTGAGGCGAACTGCCAACGACGCCGTGGAGCTCCACATAAAGAACGTCCAGGCCTCGGACCAAGGCCACTACAAGTGTTCGACCCCCAGCACGGACGCCACCGTCCAGGGCAACTATGAGGATACAGTGCAGGTGAAAGGTACATCCTCATGGTGGGGGGGGGATGCCAGGGGCCAGACTTTCTTGTGCCACTTGGCTGTGGGTGACTTTGTCAGGAAACTTAACACTTGCTGGGATCTCACTTCCCCCTCTAACGGAGTAATAGCGTCTTACCTGTTAAAAGGCTGAGGATGGGCCAGGTGGCCTCCGAGGGTCCTTTCTCTGCACCATGGTCCCGAGCCATCCCCTGGCTGGTGAGTTGGAGGCAGCAGGATGTGGTAGTGGGGAGCCCAGCTCCAAGCCAGGTGGCCTGCACTCAATGAGGGCAGTTACTGGCTCTCCCACTTGTCAGCTATGTGGTCATGGGCAGGTGGCATCAGCTTCCTCTTCTGTAACAGTGTCTTTCTTGAAGCCCGTGAGGACAAGGGGAGAAAGCCTCAGAATGGAGCCAGAGTAAGCATTCAGTGAAGGTGATGATGATAATGTTTGACTCTTTGGGAATAACAGGTAGTTCAAGCTCACGTCCTTCTGGGTGCCCTCCGTAACTGAAGTATCTGTTACAGCAGTGTGGTCCCTGCTAGCTTGCGATGGGATGCCACAAGCTGATTGGCCTGGCTGTGCAAGCTGCCGCACCTTGGAGAGCGGCATGGTTTTGTTTTTGTTTTTTTTCCATTTTCCAAGTCCTGTTAGATTTACTCACATGTTCAGTTCTCTGAGTTCAACAAAGGAGACAGGGCAGGGTATTTCCTTAATTTACACATGAGAGAATGAGAGAGTAGAGGTTAATTGCGTTCTTACAATCACATAGCTAATTAGTAAATGAGCAAGAACAAACCATTTTAATTTGGGGCCAGCCAAACAGAAACATTATTATTGTTATTTTTTTTATGATTAGTTATGTACCCTGACTTGTTCCAAAAAGAATGGGTGTCAGGGCAAGAGTGTATTTAATAATCAAGAAAGTAGAATAATAGGTGGAGCCCACATGGATGGGATTAGGACCCGTGTGAAGAAGAGCCCAGAGGGCTCCACCACCCTTTCCGCCTAACACCAACCCTGCTGGCACCTTGATCTTGGACTTCCAGCCTCCAGAACTGTAAGAAATAAAATTCTGTTGTTTATATAAAAAAAAAAAAAAGAAAGTAGAAGATGCCCAAGATGACATAAAATAGGGGTTGATTCCCACAGTGACGGCGTTTAGAACCTACCATATCTCAGATGCTGTTCCCCATGTGACTCAGGAGGGAACACATGAATCCTGTCCATTTATGTAGGTAGTAAAACATCAAGTCTCCCTCTTCTTATTCCTATAGAAAATCCTCAATATGTTTCTTAGAGAAAAAGGTCCCGTAGGACTTGCATTGCAGTCACCTAATGCGTTGCTTTTATAATCAGCACACACGTGCTACACCTCTGTTAGGTCAGGTGCACCCTCTTTCCCCTTGTAACTGAGAGCAGGTGGGTGGCCCACAGAAGAAACTGGGTGGCGGCCCAGGTGGGTGAAGCCTCTGGCAGCTGCCGTACATGGCCCAGAATCTGTCTGGCCTTCAGCTTCGTGGGTCCTAAAACTGTTCATCTGTGCCCTGAGGGATAACTGGTCCTCCCTGGGGAGTGAGCCATGCTGGCTGGAGTCACGGATGATGCAGATACTAGCAGGTCATTGTGTTCATTTTGTAGTAGAGATGGGTCTTTCTAGGTATGTAGGTTTTTTTTCTGTTTTCCTGAGTAGTCCCTTTTCAAAGATACCAAAGTAGTTTTGAGTGTGGGATGGTGGGAAAAACCAAAGAGATGATGAATCGTGCTGTTCCAGCATTGTCGTATCCAGCTCACTGGCCAGCCTGAGTGATTGCCCTGCCCCTGGGAAGAGGTCCCCTCTCTGGCTACCTGCCTATCACTTCCCTTCCAAAATAGCACTCACAGCCCCAGCTAGTGTGGCTCAGTGGATTGAGTGTTGAGCTGCAAAGCAAAGGATCGCCGGTTCGATTGCCAGTCAGGGCACATGCCTGGGTGGCAGGCCCAGTTGCGGGGCATGAGAGAAGCAACCATACATGGATGTTTCTCTCCCTTTCTTTCTCCCTCCCTTCCCCTCTCTCTAAAAATAAATAAATAAAATCTTCAAAATAAATAGCACTCACCAAAGTTCCTTGATCTCTGGGCCTCTTTTTCTAGACTCTGTAGAAGAGCCCAGCCCTTTCCCACATGGCCGGGAGAGAACACAGAGCTGAGGCTTCCATTTTCCTTGATGGGTTCTTTATGCTGCTCATTCTATTCACTCATAGGTAGTTCCCAGGCTGTAAGGCACAGGCAGTGCATGCCAAGCCTCTTCCTGTGGATCGCGCTGCTTTAACTCCGGAAGATCCTCTAGGCTCCCTGCTCTCGCCCTGGGTGCTAACAAAGGGGTGCCTGACAGCCAGAGCTGGTGGTTGTGTCGTGTTTGCTGAGTGCCAGCACCGTCCTGAGCACTTTCCCTTGTAACTCGTTGAACTCTGTCAGTTCCCTGAGACAGGTCCACTTGTGATCTCTTTTCAGAGATGAGGAAGCTGAGGCACAGTGGGGAAAGGGTGGCTTCAGGGCAGCAGAAGCAGATCCCCGAGGCCCAACTCCCAAAAGGGAGTTTTCACCCCCGTTCGACCAGGGGGTCTTATTAGGCCCTCTTCTTTTTTTAATTTCCTAGTGAGAAAGTCAAATGAGATTACAGATGCATGAAACTAGGAAAATGTACCCATCAGAGCATGAGAAGGGTGGGGGAGGGGGGAGAGTCATCCTGGGTCACGGCCTGGCCTGTGGCTCAGCGCCAGAAAGGGTGCTGGTGCTTGCTGGGGTGGGGGCATGGGTGCTCTGCTGAGGGTCTCTCTCCCCCCAGTGTTGTCGGATGCCCTGCACGTGACCTCCAGCCCTCCGTCCTCCCTGGGCCAGGGCCTGAGTCTGCGCCTGGGCGAGCCCTTCGAGCTGCGCTGTGTGGCCGCCACCGCGTCCCCGCTACACACTCACCTGGCACTGCTGTGGGAGGTGCGGCACGGCTCCACCCGGCAGAGTGTCCTCGGTCTGACCCACAAGGGCCGGCTGCACCCGGGCCCCGGCTATGAGCAGCGCTACCACAGCGGAGACGTGCGCCTGGACACCGTGGGCAGCGATGGCTACCGCCTCTCTGTGTCCCGGGCCCTGGCCACCGACCAGGGCACCTACAGCTGCATCGTCAGTGAGTGGATCGAAGAGCAGGGCAATTGGCAAGAAATCCAAGAAAAAGCCATGGATGTGGCCACCGTGCTGATCCAGCCAACAGGTGAGCTTCTGGAAACTGGATATTTTAGGTTTTATCTTATTTTCTGAACAGGGATGGTGTAGTAGGTGGGAGGCCCATCCCTTTCTGAGAAGATTTCTGCTGCTCCTGTGAGATGTTGGTAGTTGGGGAGGGTGGGTTCGTTTTGTGCCTTGTGCCTGTAGCTTTGCCTTGCAGCCTCGGTGCGTCTGGATTCGTGCTCCTGGGAAGCTGCAGGTTACCCATGACACTAAGACAGTGTTTTGACTGAAAAACAGGTCCCTTTAAGTGCCAGAATGAGGCCTGGCCTGCTGTCCAGAGGGGCTTTGGGGTCGAGCCGCCCCACCTAGCTCCCCTGACTTTATCTTGTTTGGTGTTTCCTGAATCTCCTGATCTGCCCTTCCCCTCCGCTACTGGGGATGTGTGGCTGACCCATCTCAACATCTAGTCCAGGGCATCAGACTCATTTTCACCAGGGGCCGCATCAGCCTCACAGTTGCCTTCAAAGGGCTGAATGTAATTTCAACTCTTTAATCGTTAAGGAGTAGTTACGTTTATACAGTCCAAAAATTATTGCAACCCTTTGAAGGCAACCCTGAGGCTGAAGTGGCCCCTGGTGAAAATGAGTTTGACACCCCTGCGTCTAGTCTAACTTGATCCTCTAGGCCTGCCTCTCAGGTCCCCTCAGATGCTCCATCCCCTTCCAGGTGAGGGGTTCTCTAGGGCGGCACCTCTTCTTGTTTCTTCTGTGACACAACCCCAGGGAGCATCATCCAGCCCTGAGGGTGCCATGCCAGAAGTTCTTTGTCCTGTCAGCTGTGAGCCAGCTTAAAAAACAAAACAGGAAAACAAACCCCAAAACACAACTTTATAATCCAATTAGAGAAGTAGTTAAGAAAATACAAAATGCATTTTACAAAACCCATAAAAATAAAAGAAAACAAATAAGAAAGAAAAACAAACCGTTACTGATTCCGTGTCCCACAGCACCAACAAAGAACCGACCAGATGATCAGCTGTGTCCTGGGCCCTGGGGTCTGAGTTTCTGGGAACATTCCCAGGCCTCACGGCCCCACAGCACGTGGGCTTTGGCAGAGGCAAAGCGTGAAGAGACCATCCCAGCCTGATGTGGTTGCTGTTGGTGGGTGGATGAATGTACTTGGTCTTTTGGGAGTCTGACATCTTCAGATCTCAGAGTTCTTTACTGCTGTAGCAGCTGCCCCCTGTTTTGTAAACGGAGAAGGCCTTGGCCAGACTCCCTTCCTGAGCATAAACAGAAGTGCGTGGCTGTTCCGTCACCCAGATGGGAAGGAAAGCAGCAAACGGTTCAAACGGAAGTGTTTGTCCTCTGCAGGCTGCATGTCCTGAGCATTGTGCCCTGCGTGTCCACCACCGCACAGGAGCTGGGTCTGGTAAAAGCAGGACTGAGGTTCTTAGTGACCGTGGCTGTCACTGTGGTGGGAGGTGCACTTGCCAGGGAGGGGCTGCCCGTCATGGTCAGTCTTGGTCCCACTGGCTGCAGAGATCACTTCCTAGATGGACTCGGGTCACCTTCCTTTTCAGAAGTGACCTGCCTGGAATCTGTCTTAAGAAACCTCGGCTCTTCAGCTTGTATCAAACAACTGATTTAACAGGCAGGAGGCTTCGGGTTTGCAGCAGGTTTTCTTGTTACGCAGGACACCAATTTCAATGGCGAAGGTTTTTTATTTCAAACAAGCCACAGAACCCGTAATTATAACCTCATTACAGAAACCTCATTATAAGACGTGAGCCCTCCGAACGGATTGGGCAGGTGCTAGCGTTGGGCTCTCACCTGAGCCTGGGCATTGATGACCTTTTTGTGTGTCGTCAGCTTCTTTGACAGTCTTTTCAAGCCCACAGACCCTCCTCAGAATTAACATGTTTTAAGGCATAAAATGCATTCATAGGGTGATAAAGGCAAACAAACTTATTGAAGTAGTTATCAAAGTATTCTTAGGGCACGTTTGTCACAGAACAACATTGTGCTTCATCGGTGCTTTTTTTCAATAATAGGATATAGAGGCAGGCCTAACAACTACAGGGATTTCTAAGGGGCGATGAAGGTAAGTGGTGTTTTAACGTATCCGCAACAATTGTAATGCGACGTAAAAACATCTGTGACGTCTGTTGCGAAATCCCGGGGACGGATAACACTACACTGGTTTGTTGCTTAAGCCTCACAATGAGAGGAGATGCAGTGTTTCAGGTAGAGATTAGTAAAAATAAAGACAATTTGTTTTTTTCTCATCCATCCTGGGTTCTCCTGGTGGAGCTCAGGTTAAGGACCCCCACACAAGGGTGCTGCGGCTTCTCGTCGACCCCTGCACTGTCCATAGCTTGTCCCTGAGTATTCTGACAGCGCTGTTGGGATAAACAGCAGAAAGCTGCCGAAACCGTGGGGCTGGCTTAACTGTGGGGCAGTATCCGCCTCTGGTTACGAGTGGTCTGGTTGATGCAGATCTCGGTGTCTGTTATGGATTCAACTAAGACTAGTAGGAGAAAGCCTGACCTTACTGTAGGCTTGGCCTGAGGCCCTCTCTTGCATTACGAGTGCTTAGAACTTCTTCTGCTCTTTAGCCTGCTCCTTCCTGTTTCCCACAAGTGACTCCCCCAGTCCAGAACATGTGGAAATGATGGTTAGTGGTGTGGCAAGGTAGTTGGCCACTTGCTGCGAAAATTACAAAGAGATCTATCCAGTTGGAAGACGTTTCCCCTGACCCCTAACCCTAAGACTGTTCACTCCTTACAGCCGGTCCACAGCTGTGTGTAGACCACTTCTTCACTCACCTGGCTCCCTCCTGAGCCACCTTCTACCTCCAGCGGCTGGTGGCTGGCACACAGGGGCTCTAGCGGTCGTCCAGGGTCTGTGACCATGAATGTTGTATGTGGGTGGTTCAGTCCGCAGCACAGGCTCAGGGCAGCGCTTCCCGTACTGACTCCTCTCAAAAGCTGTCCTCATTACTTTTGACCCCTTTAAAAGGGTCAGCCTCAGGAGGAGGAACACTTTGGAGGGTAGGTGGAGGTGAGAAATTAGACTTTTACGTTTCTTTTTCTGATTACTATGCCCACCTCATTTTCTGTGTTCGTCAAGGTGGGCCTTGACCTTGGCCGGAGACACTGGTTTGAAATGTCCGGCTTTGGAAATATTCATGAGAAAGCAGTTTCCTGCAGGGGCCAGGGCTTTGGGGCTGGTCTTCTCTGAGCCGAGCACCGGCCTCCATCCCTGGGCCTTGCCCGCACAGCAGCCGAGGCTGGGCAGCTCTCGCCGGGAGAGCAGGACCGCGTCATCCGAGCAGCTGTTCCCACAGCATTGCCACGAGCTGAATGTTTTCTGCTCTGATTGCAGATGTTCCACTTCTTTTTAAAAGCCCCCCCTAAATAAAGTGAAAGGTCTCCATGTGAAACATGGTGACAGGGGAATGCTGAAACCAGATCTGCCTTGAGATGGCGGCACCAAGTCCATTGGCGCTTCCTCTAAATACAGTCCACTTTCAGTCGCCCACACTAATGAGAGAGGGCTGCGGCCTGGGTAACCCCAAAATCGTCATTTTGGTTTGAAACGATCTGCTCCACGCTTAACATTAGGGGGGTATGTGTAATGGAGTAAATGATGTTCCACGTACGCCACGTTTTGAAGACTTGACTCATAAGGTGGATGGTCTGGTTTCAATTTCTCGGGCCTTCTGTTGAGGATTTTCCTCTTTTTTTTTTTTTTTTACCCCAAAGATGGTTTGGCCCTCATCTCCGACCCTCCATCCTCCAACCCCCACACCCAGTCCCCAAATAATGATTTGTACCAGTCAGAACCAAACTGTGCTTTCTCTGTAAAATCGCCCCTATCTGGTCATGCACATGGAGAAAGTATGATTTTCTTTATGACAGTGTGAAAGTCATGTTCAGCAGACTTCTCCTCAAACAATAGTGTATCAGCTAAAAGCAGAGTTCCTGGAGGCAGTCAGCCTGGATTTGAGCTCCAGCTCTGCCCCATGTTTGTTACCTGTGTGACCTTGGGCAAGTTACTTAACTTCTCTGTGCTTCAGCTTCCTTATCAGTGACATGGAGGTAATAATAAATAGTACCTACCTCCTAGGGTTGTTTTGAAAATTACTATTTATAAAGCGCTCCAAACAGTGCCTGGTATATAGTAAGTGTATATAAGTTTATAGGAATTGAAAGGAAATGCGGTGTGTGTCATGAATTGTTTTAATAAATATTACACAGGCATTTACAACTGTACAAAGCCTTCTAACTTTAGTGCCATAAATAAGAACAGGAAAGGAGAGGGTCTGAAGGCAGGAGGAAGGGACGATCATTATCCAGATCATCGAGGTGTATTTGTTTTTAATTTTCAAGTTCTGCGAGTGGCCGTGGGCAGGAATGTGTCTGTGGCCGAAGGGAAGGAGCTGGACCTGACCTGCAACATCACAACCGACCGAGCGGATGACGTCCGGCCCGAGGTGACGTGGTACTTCAGCAGGACGCCCGGCAGCACTGTGCCCGGCCCCCACGTGTTGGCCCGGCTGGACCGAGATTCTCTGGTGCACGGCTCTTCTCACGTCGCTCTGAGTCACGTGGGTGCACGCTCCTACCATTTACTGGTTCGAGATGTGAGCAAAGAGAACTCTGGCTACTATTTCTGCCACGTGGCACTCTGGGCAGCGGGACACAACAGGAGCTGGCACAAGGTGGCAGAAGCCATGTCTGCCCCAGCTGGCGTGGATGTGACCTGGCTAGGTGAGTGGTTTGGGGGGCAGCTCTTAGCCCCTCCGGCTCGGCCCTTCCTCGGGGCTGTCGGAAAGAGTCAGGGCACACTGCATTGCACGTTATTTTGGTGACGTTCTTGGTATCGGGACAAGCATACTTTGGCCTGGATGGATCCCAGGCTGGGGGTGGAAGCAAAACTGGCTGAAATAGAATCTGGCAGACGAGGGCAATGTTTAGATAATGTGGCCTCAGTTGTCTCAATACCCTCATTTACGGGGATAGAGTTTCCTTTTGTCGTGGAGATTTGCAGGGTCCAGCCCCGCTGAATGGCTCTTTGAAATGCACGGTTGTGCTGGGGTCTGCTGTCATTCCTCTTCTCCTGTCCTAGACTCCGAGGTGCTCTCTGGCAGGAGCTGGTGCTTCTGAAGCCCAGGGCAGAAAGAGAGAGAATTCCCGCCGTTACTGGAACACACTTCACCAAATGCCCTAGAATCCCCAAATGATTTTATTTGCAGATACCAGTTAAATGGAACGGCCCTCCTGCTTGTCCAGCTGTCCTGGTGGGCTCTCACCCAGGTGTTGATTCTCACTGGAGGGGCCCCGTGGCTGTCAACTGTTGGTCACCTTGCCACCTGTTTGTAACAACTTGTCACATAAGTGACGATCATGGCCATGTCCTTTCTTTTTACCATTGCTGTCTTCCCCACCTCTGATGGTCCTAAATGCTTGCCCTGCAAGACTGAGTTTTCCTAGTTTCTGTTACTGTCTTGTAATTAATTACAAGTACACCTGGCAGGATGGAGTCAAGGGGCGTCTGCCTTGCTTCCCACCTCCATTATCACAAGGATGGAGACAGGCCTGCCAGTCAAACTCTGCACGGTCCTGAGCGTGAGCTCTCTGCTGTCCCGCGGCTGTTCTGAGCCCCGTTGGAGACATTAGGCACGGCTCTGATGATTGGGAGTAAAACATCTTTAAAGGCCAGGAAATCATTTCCTCCTTCATCTGATGCTAAACATCCTCCCTCCATGACCCCTCACTCAACTCTTCCTTCTCTCTGCGTTGAAATCTTCTCATGGGTCAGTGGATCTGTTTCTTCCTGATAAGCTTTTATTTGGCAAAGATGCGGAGTTCACAAGTGGGGACAGAGGGGCCAGGGCGAAGATGAGCAGTAAGAGAATGAGCAGAGGGTGCATCCAGTTCAGAGGGAAACTAGGCAGGATGTTCATCATCCCTGGTAGCAAAGTGCTTTTTTGATGTAGGAAAAGTGAAGGGAACGGGGTTTATCTGGCTTTTATTCTTGCCGTCTGAACCCCACGCAAGAGACTCGCTCTGAAGTACTGAACTGGAACAATGCTGGCCCAGCCAGGACTCTCCTTAGCAACCTTCAAAATAAAACAGATGTTGTCAGCACCAAGAGAAGATGTTTCATCTCTGGAGCTGAATTTGTCTCTCGGCGCTGATCCTCGGAGCATCGTGTGGTGCTGTCAGATCCCAGCGCCGCCCCTCCTGCCCCCTCCCCCTCCAACTCAGAATCACAGCTCAGGAGGTTTTTTTAGAAAGTGCAGCCTTCTCTCCAATCTGAGGGCCTCTTTCAAGTACTCGTGCGTTGGTCCCGGCATTGGGGGTGGGGTGTGCGGGGACTGGCAGAGACCCGGACGGGAGCTCTGGGAGGGCATGGGCTCTCTTAGCCGGAAGGGATCTGTTGGTGTCTCTGTTCTCCAAAGTGAGAAGTAATAAAGAGAATGAATCATGGGAAAAGGTTCGGTGACTATCGCAAGGATCCAGTTCTCTGTTTTTCTGCAGAAGGCACCAGTGTCTGTTTCCCTGGCTGGGGCTGAGGTGCACAGGACCCCACACCTTGCACAGCCCTTCATACGTAACGGGCACTCGGTAAACGTTGGCTGGCTGGATAGATAAAGCAGCGCCGGGCACGTGGGCAGTGTTGAAGTGGGTGCATAGGAAACCAGGAATTGCAGAGAAAGCAATGATGTTCAACTCAGACTATTCAGAGGCAGTCGCACCTGAGGAAACCTACAGGGAGTGAAAGTGGAGTAAATCAACCGCAGTCTGCTCCTTTTTCCCTTGGAAATCTGGACGGCATTCTACTCCTTTCTCCCTCATAAATCTCCTCTTTCCTGTGCCTGTGACTCACCCCCTTACAGCTGCTCCGACGCTTGTCAGGAGGCAAGTCTGGCGTGAGGTCAGCAGCGGACTTTCTGCAGACTTCCCAGCTGGTCCGTCTGCCCAGAAACCCGTGCACCCGGCCTCACGTGTGGCTCTCTCTAGATACACACCGTGTCTGTACGGATGTGGGCGCCACACCATGTGCCGCTGGGGGCCTATCGGAGGTGACTGACAGGCGCCCCAAAAGGATAGGAAGACGTGACCTGCTAAGCACTCTCTTTGACGTAGGTCATCTTACGTTGTGTGACTATGGGATGTTGTCACAAAGAGTTGTTAAGAAAGTTGATTTCCTCTTCAGGTGTTATACAAAACTCCCAATTTTGCTACTTGACATATTAAAAATATTAGTAATGATGGTCACTTATTGAACACTCACGGTGTGCCAGGCACTGGGCTAAGGGCTTTACGTGTGTTAAACAGCTAAGCCCCACAGCAGCCTTGTGAGTGGGGCACTGCCCTCTCCCCACCTGGTAACTAACCGCTGCTTTTTACTTGGCTTGTGAGGGTCAGGAATTAGGAAGGACTCAAGGGGCTTCACCTTTGATGCACGTGGGGCAGCCAGGTGGCTCGGTCTGGGGAGCCCCCTCCAGACGGCTTTTCTCATATACTTGTCACCATGTTCTCTGTTCCCACACGGTGTCTCATCCTCCAAGCCCTTTCCATGCGGCTTGGGCTTCCCAGAGCACAGTCTTCTCAGGGTGTCCCCTTCTTGCATGCTGGGATGGCTTCCAGGAGGCAGGAAGTGGAAATGCCCGGCCAGTTAAAAGCTATCCCCGGGACTGACACAGTGTTGCTTCCACTGCTTCCTGTTGGTCAAAGCTATCACAGAATCTGCTCAAGTTCGCGGAGGTAGAGAGAGACACATCCCAACTCTTAACAGGAGAGTAGAAAGGTCCCATCACAAAAGGACGTGTGGCTGGTAAATATTGCTACAGTCATCTTTGGGAAATAGAATCTATAACAGTGGTTAATGCCTGTTTTATTTCAAAAGAAATGTTTAGGACAGCTTAGAATGACGGCCCCGGGTCAAGTTTATTCCAACAGTTGTCATTGTAAGTGGAGTCTCTCTCAGATAGTGTCACCTTATGTGGAAACCTTTTTGGCTTTGAGAATCAGCTTCACTCCTGACCCGCAGGGGTGTCCAACACGTGGCCAGCGGGCTGCATTCGGCCCACGATGGCTGTGAATGTGGCCCAACACAAAATGGTAAATTTACTTTAAACCCTCTTTTTGCTTATCACTTTTCAGTAGTGTTTGTGTATTTAATGTGTGGCCCAGGACAACTCTTCTTCTTCCAGTGTGGCCCAGAGACACCCAAAGGTTGGACACCCCTGTAGAGCATAGAGTCCTAACAGCTGGGCCAGTCTTGTCCTTATTGGTCTGGGGTTGGTGCTCTGAGTAGATGAGGGGTTGAAATGGATGGGGATCTTCTCACGTTCGACTGTGTGGACCAGACAGAGATCAGGGCATCAATGTGAGTGGCTCTGGCAAGTCCAAGAGCATTTGTAGCAGCTAGGAGGACCACGATGATTTTTTTTAGAGGATAAGAAAAAGCCTCTTTTACTTAGGGTCTATGTCCTATTTTTGAAGGGGAAAAATAAGATTTAAGTTGGCTTGCAAAGTGAATCACAATTCAAAGCAGGAGACGCAAAAATAAAATCAAAATCAAAGGATGGACAGGACAAGTTGGGTTACTTACTGTAGGTGAACACTGAATTGGCCTCTGAAGTCTTAAAAGAGTTGAGGCAAAAAGAAATGTGATGTTACAGTTCTCTGATGAGGGAAAACAAACTCGGAGAAGAAACAAACTTTCTCTTGGCACGGAGTTTATCATGTGCTTTTTCATTTAAGGGGCATCGGGTAACATAATGGACAGTGCTTTCAACTGTTCTTTCACAAAAGGCCCTAAGTGATTGTTTAAATGGGTGTTTCTCATACCCACTCTCCGTCAGCGCGGAGGGCATAAATCTTAAGTGTGTGAAGGAGTTTCTGTGAGGGGCTCAGGAGCTGAGTTGCTGTGGAAGGACAAATGTTGCTTTGTGTCGATCCAAGTCAGTGTGTGATGAAAACTGTCGAGGATCTGGAGGAAGAGCGAGTTAATCTGCATGGTAGGCCACCTCTCTCCGCTGTCAGATGTCTTAAAGGAGCCTTTGGCACGAGCTGGATGCTAATCAGTTCGCGGTTGAGCTCTCTGCCCGAAGTACCAGACTTCCGCGGTGTTAATTGGAGAGGCTTCCACGGGCTTCCGGTATCAGAGCAGGAGGAAGCAGGGTTGAATTCTGCTGTTAGGGCTTAAGAACCTGATTTGCATTCTCCCCCACCAGAGGACCGTCCCTTCTTCCAGCAGTGTGCCAGCGAGGAAGGTAATTATTTTTCTTTAAAAGGAGCTGTTAATCTGCTAAGTACTTGGTGGAGACTTCCGAGTTCTCTGCCATCTACAGGGGATGAGAGTTAGATCCGCAGACTTGTCTGGGCACCTGTCATTAGCCGTCTGTCCAGGACTGCCTCTGAAGGCAGAAGAACTTGTGGGTGAGCAGTTGGAATCCTGCTTCCCCACCTTCTGGGTGCGCTATCTCGGGTGTGTCGCTGAAGGTTTCTAAGCTTTGGTTCTCTTGGTTTCCTTCAAGGATGCATGAGAAAGTGTTAGGCACAGTGCCTGGTACGTGAGTGCTCAATACATAGTTGTGGTGGTGGCGATGATTTATTGGTGTTCGGGGGCAGGGTGGGGACAATGTGTAACGTACTTTTCCCCACCAAGACCTTCGCCGAGTAAGATGCAGGGACCTGTCTCAGGGCGTGGAGGAACCTGGAATGTGTGTTGGGGAAGCACCCCTCCCAAGAAGAGGGTGTTGAGCTGACCACACCCAGCCCCTTTCCTGCCTCCACCTGTAAACCTGGTAGCTCACTCTCCCTTCTGTGGGAGGGATGGCGTGAAGATGAAGAGAGAAAAACCATATTTCTGGGGGGGGGGGCGTAGCCGTCCCATTCAAGTGATAATGTCTTTATTGCTCTGATATGCCTCAATCCAAGGACAACCTCATCATAAAGGTTCTACTGCGGTGAGGTCAACCTCTCCCCCCACCCCACCCCCAAAACAAGAACTCCTCATTTGTAGCCTCAGCTGAAATGTTAGTGAACATTCCATTGTTCTGTACAAACGTGATAGTGGTAGCCCTAACAACTAATCAAGCTGCTCAGCGGCCTCTGAGGTACCCGCCCCATTCAAGGTAATACAACCTCATCAGCAGAGACCAGGGCACGCGTTCTGGTCCTCTCACGCGAGCCTGCAGCCTGTTCATCTAATTAGCTGCGCCAAGTTCACTGAGCTTCAGGGGGGGGATTAGAACGTGGTGGCCCTGTGGTGCACGGTTCGGGGTCGGTGCCGGGGCTACCTCGTCTCTCTCGTCCCCTGGGGCGCAGCGGGCTTGGAGAGTGTCAATGACTGGGTGTGGGACGGGGCTGTGCAGTGTGGTCCTAGAGCCCCAGCCTTGCCTGGAACGCTGCTCACACACACTGTGCAAGACGGCAGTCTTTGAACTTGGTACCTCTGCGCTTCGTTCTTGTTTTCCTTTTAGGAAACGCACCTGAAAATAGTATCTGTCACCCAAGGTCGTTATGAGCATTAAGCGAGAATGTTAGGAAAGTGTGTGGCATGGTTGGCACCTGGCCATTAGAAGGCCTTCAACAAGTGCCTGTTGTTGGCATCATCACTGTCGGACGGGGATAGTGATTCCTTCCTTATAGAATTGTGGACGTCAATGGGGGTGATGTATGTGAAAACCGGCGGTTGGGTCATTGCATACAATAGGCACAAAATATCTGCTTTTGCACATACGCCAATGATTCTGATAGCTTTTTATGGCTTTAGAAGTCATAACACGGGAGTTTCATGACCCATATGCAAAAACTGTCATCCTTCATTTGAGGGGACGTTCGTAACTGTTGGAGGCTGAGGCTTCCCAGGTGGTGTGTACATGAGCGGAGGCCACCCTGGGAAGCACAGTGGGGAGCAGACCCTGGCTTCTCAGAATGTTAGTGACCTCACCCTTAGACAGGCCTCGGTGTTCTGAGAGGGCTCACTCACATTGGCTGCAGTTGGAATAAAATTTACACAGCAGTAGAAAGAACCATCAGCTTCAATAATTATCAATATCTTGCCAGTACTATTTCATCTCTCTTCCTCCCCCCAGACACACACACACTCCCTCTCTCATTTTCCTTTTTCTTCAGGAAGAATGTAAAGCACATCCCAGGCATCATGTCACTTCACCGTCAAACACTTCCGTATGCATCTTCCGCTGATAAGCCTTTTGAAAACATAAGCACCATTGCTTTCTTAGCTGATTTCTTGATGAGATCAAGCAGAATAGAGTGATAATCAGTAGTGGAATGCTTCTGCCACAAATGAGCATTTCTATGCAAAAATATTAGATTTAGTTCAACTCAGCAAGTGAGGTAATATCTTTTATGCACAAGGCAGTGCATGCACAGCACGTGTGGATGAATTAGGCAGGGAGTGCCTGACCCTGTGAAGAAGATCCGTAAGACATGTAACCAGAGTTCAAGGCTGTGTTCAGATAAGCTTCTTAGAGAGCTGGGAGCCTGGCGGGGGGTGGGTGTCTCTGAACGTTTGCTGAATGCAAAGTAGAGGTGTGAGCCAGGCTAGGTGAGTGCAAAGGGAGCATTCGCTGAAAAGTAAGAGAGGAGGCTACACAGACCAGGCGTGTGCGTGATGGGCCTTGAAGAGCAGGCACAATCTCTGCACACAAAACAGTAAAGGGAAATTTCCATCCATGCTCCCACACGAGAGAGAAGTGAGAGCCCATCTCTGCTACTGTCCTGACATGGTGGCATCGTATCTGCTCCAGGAGTGAGTACAGGCCTCATTTGACCTACAAGGCTGGTGGACGGTTCAGATGACCTTGGAACAGCCTTTAAGTCCCTAGAACCTACCCCATAGTGAGTTCAGAAGCCAAGAATCCACTTGTTTTTGTTGGTCTTTGCATTAGGCCTCCTTTGGGGGGCCTGGGACTCAGTTTCAACAGAGAGCGAGGAGACCAACGGTCAGTGAAGTGCCCTTCCTCTCCCGGAACTGGACGCATCACCCTTGCACTCTCCATTTTCCGCATCTGGGCACGCAGGGTTGGAGCGGATCCCCTGGGGGTGGAGAGCAGCGTGGAATGGGAGACACTGCTCAGTCATTGATTCAGCTTCTCGCTGAGCCAGGTGTCCCAGGAGCTAGGGCAGGGAGAACAGTAGGAAGGGAGGCAGACAACCTGGAAGCAGTGGAGGTGGCTAGGGAATGCTGAGAGGTGTCACTGAACAGTCTCAGAAGGCAGTCGGGTGTGGGGCTGGACAAACGGGCGAGGCTTGCACTGCGGAGGGCTTCGCCTGCCGAGCTGGGCAGGTGTTCTTCCTCCCGAGGGGAGAGGAAGAGCCACCCATGGGAGGTTCGCTGGAGGATGACCCTGGAGCTCTGTCAGCCTGCAGGACAGCGGGTTGGGAGGCTGTTACAATAGTCCTGGCTGGAGGCAGAGGGCCAGGATGGGGCTGGGTTCATGCTGTTCTCACTTTTATGCACAAACACAGGGCCGGCAGAGGTAATGCCTGCGTGGGTGTGGTTGGTAAGGTAATAATGGGGGTGTCATGATTTATAGTTTTAATTTGAACATTCCACCTAAAATGTCACATGGTGTGCTTGAGTGTGATATTGATAGGTTACAGAATTACATGCTTATGATTTTGTAATAAAAGGAGGTGTTATTTGTGCCAGAACCCATATTTCTAGAGCACCTACTGTGTGTGGGGTGTGTGGGGCCTGAGGGGGTGGAATGTGTGAGACTCTGGACCTCGGGGTGGAGTCAGAGATGGCACACGTTTCAACTGAGCTGACCGGGAGAATGGGTGTGGGGGTGGGGTCACGGGAACAGCAGTCAGAAGTTAGGAAGGGGAGCTGGCTGTTTGGAGTGGGGCTTTAGCTGTGTGTGTATGAATGTGTGTATGTATATGCATGTGTGCACTAATGTGTAGGTGTCTGAATGTGTTTGTGTGTATGGACGTGGTTTGTGTGTGTGAATGTGTGTGTGATGGCAGAGGCACGTGGGGAGCAAAGTGAATTAGGTGGCGAATGTGCGACACCCAAACCCCCTGGAGACACCAGGTTGGGAGGCCCAGGACCCAGCTCTGTGTCTGGTTTGGGTCTGGAGCCTGAGGAGGAGTTGGGACGTGAGCAGAGCAGCAGCTGGGTTTCCATCCTGGGGGGTGAGTTTTGGGGTGTGTCTGGGCAGGGCGAGGGGGCAAGGCCAAGAACCACCTGCTGGTGGGTGCTGGGACTAGTTTGATTGCCTTTTCCCTGTGTCCTGTGTCCTGACCTCTCAGACACCTGCCCGGTCGCTGCTGTCTACCATCTTTCACGGCACCTTTAACAGCCTCTGTTTTCAAAATGCCACTTTGGAAAAAGATGCTCCGGGGGTGGAAGTGAACCATGAAGGGTTGAGGGCTTATTATGGACGAATTGGTAATCCGCAAGGAGGCAGAGGGAGGTCCGTACAGGTTGCCCCATGGTGTTTGGGATTGCACCGGTCAGCCGGGCTGCGGTGGGGGCCCACGGGCACTCCCAGCGATGGTGGCTTGGCAGTGCCACGCCGGCGGTGGCATTCAGTGCCCCTCACAGTTGTTTTGTGCCAGTCAGTGGTGTTTAGAAAGTTCAAAGTTTAGAGGGCAGGAAGTGTGAGTCATCTGGGAGATGTGCTGGGAAGGACGCAGCCCTGGGTTCACATCTGCCACGTCCAAGCTGGCTGGTCCCATGATCAGCCTCTTTAAAGCCCCTCCTCCCCCTCGGGTATGAAATGGGAATTGTAAAAAGCAGTTCACAGGCACATGTGTGTGTGTGTGTGTGTGTGTGTGTGTGTGTGTGTGTGTGTGCGTGCCCACCCTGCAGATGCACATACATCCCAGGCCCCGGTCAGAGCACTTATATGTATATTTCAACTCCGTCCTCACAGGAACATCAGGAGGTAGTTTTGTTATTATCCCATTTTTACAGGTGAGAGACCAGAGAGGTGCGGTAACTTCCCTGAAGTTCCACAGCAAGCAAATGGCAGAGCCAGGGTTTGAACAGTCTGGCCCCAGAGCCCGGGCTCTTCGCCACAGTTCGTTACTGCCTTGCAGTTTGTGGTTCAGGTTGATGTGGTAACACATGGGAAGGGGCTTCCCTTCGTACTTGGAATGGAGTTGGGGACCCCGTAAGTGACGGCGGCTGCTGCTGCTTGGGGAAGACTCTTGATGTGGCTGCGGTCCAGGGCGGTCCTGACAGGACCAAGGGGCGCGGTCCTGACAGGACCAAGGGGCGCAGTCCTGCTCTGTGCCAGCCGGTTGAAGTGTGTCCTTTCCACACCGAATGGCCCTCGTCATCCCCGCCTGTGCCCCAGCTGCTCTGCCCGAAGCCGACGTGCTGAGAAAAGGCTCTGAAACCTGGGATGTGCAGTGATTTGGGGCTAGATGCCTTGGCTCATGCCTGTGACGGTCTAAATACGTTTCGGTGGCATTTGTTCCGGAGTCAGTTGTTGCTGGAGAGGGTGTGGGGTGTCAGCACTCTGCCTGGAGGCAGGACCCCCCTGGCTGTGAGACTCGTCTGTGAGGTTCAGGAGGCAGGATGACAGTCCCAGAGTTGTCACTGTTTCTCAGTGCTGTCCACGTCGTGACAGGATGTGCTCCCGTGGGTGGGCAGGGCCACACTGGCTTAACGTTATACGGCACAGCGTCCAACCTCACTTGCAACTAAGTGCTTGTGAAGAGGGCATTTGAGGGAATCAGGATTCCGAGTTCTTTCCATTTCCTGGCCCAGTGAATCATGGTGGGAGAAGTCACAACGTTACCCATTTCATTAGAAGCGTAAATCAGAACAGAACAGTTCCTTGACCTCAGCAGTTTGTAATCTAAATGAGTCATAAATAAAAAAACAACATTAAATAAAACTACCCTCCTTGATCGAGGTGACGGGAATAAAGATGGAGCTGGCATGTGGAAAGTTCTGTTCAGGGAGAGGGGAAAAGGCAGAGTGCAGCGAAAGAAAAATGTCGCCTTTTCTAAAAGCCTCGCCCTCGAAGCAGTGAACATTTATTGAGTGCCTACTGCATACGAGGCTGTGCAAGGAACACAGCAGTGGGATCGCTGCTCCCCAAGATTACATGCCCATCTAATGGGAACACAGAGAAAGACTGTCACACTCTGGGGGCCCCGGGGAGGTGACACTGAAGTGATGAGGTGTGACAGGCAGAGGGTGGGGCTAGAGGGAGGGAAGTGACAGGAAGGCTCTAACACCACTTCCTTGGCAAATCCATGTGGAGGAAGGGCTTGGGGTCAGTGTGGAGTTGAGAGATGGATTAAGTTAAGGTCATGAACCTCAGAAGGAGGGGTTTTATACGAGTGAAAAATAACAGGACCGTGACAGAGGCCATGGGGACGCTGGGAGAGTGCTGGCTTCCCTCCCACCCCATCAGATGTCGGGGGGTCATAAGTGAGCCAGGAACTGCAAGGTTGACAGTTACATGGGCGAGTACCATGTGGCAGTGAAGAGAATGTCGTTTGGGGAGTTGGAGGATGGGGATGTTTATGGACCATGGAACAGATTGGTGAGACGTGACCCAGGGGGATGATGACCAGAGGGCCTTGCGTTTGGGGCGTAGGCAGGGATGGCAGGAACCCAAGCCACGGTGGGCTTGATTGGCCTCCAGCGCTGGAATGTCCTCTGGGATAGGGTTTTCCAGTGCCCCTCTGGGGGGTCTGTGGCACTGCTTGGCATTGAGGGAAAGTCTTGGTAGAGTGTGGACGCCAAGCTTCTTAGGTCCTTCTCAGAAGAGTCTAATCTTCTGGGGAAACTGACCGTAGGCCCCAAACCTATTGAAAGATCAAGACTCTGACTGGGGACAGTTTGGCTTCTGGCTTCGGAAGTGTTCTTGGGGGCAGACTTGTCCAAGTTTGGCACTGGCAGCTCGCGCAGGATCCTTCCCGTCCAACATACGGACTTTCAGTGCCACTGTGTCATTGGAGGGATGAGCATTTAATCGCCAGGACAAGAGGAGAGCTCGTCCTGTTCCTTTTGTTAGGTTCTGGTATGTTGCTGTCTGATTTTTTAACCCTGCTTCCTCTCTCTGTGGTTCAGAACCAGACTATCAGGTGTACCTGAATGCTTCTAAGGCCCCCGCGTTTTCAGACGACCTCACTGAGCTGGAATGCCGGGTCGTGGACATGAAGAGCACAGAGCCGAGCATCCGTGTCACGGTGTCCTGGTACTACAGGGTGAACCGGCGCAGTGATGACGTGGTGACCAGCGAGCTCCTTGCCGTCATGGACGGGGACTGGACGCTGAGGTACGGAGAGAGGAGCAAGCAGCGGGCCCAGGACGGAGACTTTATTTTCTCTAAGGAGCGTTCGGACACATTCAGCTTCCGAATCCAAAGGACTACAGAGGAAGACAGAGGCGATTACTACTGTGTCGTGTCGGCCTGGACCAGGCAGCGGAATGACAGTTGGGTGAAGAGCAAGGATGTCTTCTCTAAACCCGTGCACATATTTTGGGCGTCCGAAGGTGGGGGCTTTGTCCTTGTTCTTTATTCTTGTTTTGTTTTGGCTTCAGTCATCACACTAAGTTTTCAGACACGCAGTCGCCCTGCAGGTTGCCGAGTGCGCTAGGAATCCAGGAAATGCATGCTCAGGTGACTACTGCTTTTATCTGCAGCGTGCTGCCCTTTAAGACGGGGTGCTGGACCCGGGCAAGTCCTATGAGAGAGCTGGGGCTCAGTCAGTGGCAGGTCCTTGTCTTGCAGGCGCTCACAGTGTGCCCGGGGTCAGCCGTTGACGCTGTTCGCCGCTGGGTGGTTTTAGGCCCAGCCTTGCACAGGCCGCTGGGAGTGTGTCCATGTCCGTGTCCATGTGTTCCCGCTTGATGCAGGCACTTTGAGGTACCAGAGAGCGAGTGGAATCCGCAGGCCATTGCGTTTGCCCCTGAGCTGCCTGCCGTCCACTCAGAGAGGTGGTTGGCAGGGAGAGGTGGCCAGAAAACAAGGGAAACAGTTTTCTTGATGCATCTCCTCCCACGTGCTCAGAGCACAGCCGGCCTTGCGGTGTCAGGGTCAAGTCCTCCTCCCTGTTCTTGTCTGTCTGCAGAGGCTTCCCAGGTCCCCTCTCCCACCCTGGTGATGAGCACCACACGGCCCTATAGGCCTCTATCAACTCACAAACACCTCTTCTGTCGTCCCAAACCCCAAACAGGGCCCTTTAGAACTCGGCAACATCTCCGGCTTTCCAAACCTCATCGCTGAAGGTTCCTTTCTCTTCCTTATTAAACACCGTCGACCTCGCTCTCCCCTGAGGACCCTGTGTCCCCAGAGTCCTCCTGAGTGGTGGCGTTTTCTTCCCAGACCTCATACAGCCAGGCCTGGCTGGGGACAGCGCCTTCCTTGTCCCTCACTGCAGCTTCTGGACCCTTTTCCCTCCTCCCCGAGAACGTCAGCCCCAACCTCATGTCATCCGGTCATCCCCTCCTCTCGTTGCCATCGCCTGTCAACTCCTGGTTCCTCCTCATCCATCCTTTGAAGACATTAACTCTTGTCTCAGAGCCACTCCGTCCAGAGCCTCCTGTCCTGCTGGCTTCACTCTCCAAGTAGGACGCTGGGTCACACTGTGGCTGCCCGTAGGAGTCACCCAAAGAGATTTTTAAGAAAAACTGAAGTTTGAGTCCCACAGAAGAGTCTGTCTTCATGGGCCCGAGGGTCTGCACAGTCAGGGTGCTGGAATTTTAAATGCTCCTAGGTGGGTCTCCTGGGCGCCAAGCCCAAGAGCCCCAGTGCAGATGGGCCTTCCATTCTCAGCCCCTGTCCTTCTCTGGTCATCACGCCCTCCCTCCGTCCTGTTGTTGTGATTCACACCCTGCTCACGCCCTGTACTACCCTGTCTCACTTCTGATCATTGAAGGACCCCCATACTCTTCAATTCCAAACAGTCTATTCTCTGTGCACACTTCTGTCTTTCTAGATCATTCTCTCTAGTACTCCCACATCAACTCTTCAACCTACCAGGACAGAGAATGCATTAATGCTACAGCCTTGTGCTGCCCTTCCCCCCCCCCCTTTGTCTTCACTTCTGTCTTACGGAGGGCGGCCATTTGCCCAGGGTCGTCCAATCTATATCCATTGTCCTGCGGCATTTTTAATAGCATCTTGTTCATTCTCAGATATGTTGGGGCTGGGAGGTCAAATAAGTTAGGAGCCACCCAGCTGCTACCTAGCCCAAGTTCCCAGGCACAATCATCCCCTTCCCATACCCTTAGCTCCCCAGCCTCACTAAATCCTGACTAAAGCACAGCCCAGTTCAGACCCAGCCCTCTGCCGCCCCATTTGCTGCATCTGCAGAGCTGAATGTGGTTGGAGAAAAACCTGTGAGGTATTGACTGGCCTCGTTCTTGATTAGATCTGCGATCCTTCGTGTCAAGAGGGCTCTCCATGCTCCCTGGGCACCTGCTACATTTCCTTAATCTGTTTACTTCCCTGCTCTCTGAAACGATTCCTGCCAGTCTCCTTATCTGAAAAACTCCTCCCTGCATCTAAACAAACCTCTAGGAAGCGGGGGAGGGTTCCCACACACCCTCCCCCTGTGCTGAGTCCAGAAACGCGACCTCAGGTCCTGACAAAAGCCAGCCCCTCTCAGCCTTTGGCCGTGTGGCTTCCCTCTCGTGTCCTCAGTATTTCTCTCTTTTCTGGACCTTTCCCTCTGGCTTCTGAACAGGCTGTTAGGTCTCCTCCTGTCTTGGGCATTTTTTTTCAGCTAAACCAATCTTGACCTCCCGTCCCTTCCATCTTTCTGCCCCCACAAGCCCTTGCCCAGCTGTCGCTGTTTTTTATTTCACAGTAGCCCCCCTTCCCCACGGTTTGACTTTATGTGATTTCAGTTCCCTGTGGTCAGCTGCGGTCCAGAAATGTTAAATGGAAAGTTCCAGAAATTAGCAATTCATAGGTTTTAAATTGCACACCATTCTGAGCAGTGTGATGAAGCCCCGCCCCGTCTCTCTCTCCCGCTCCTGGGATGTGCCTCATCCCACTGCCCGGCATCTCCACTTAGACACGCTCCCTGCCCGGTCAGTCACTTGGTAGCCACTCGATGATCAGATCGGCTGTCGAGGTGTCGCTGTCCTTGTGTTCAAGTCGCCCTTATCTCGCTTCCTAACAGCCCCAACATGCAGCAGCAATGGTACTGGCCGTCTGGATGTACCAGAGAGAAGCCACAAAGTGCTTTCTTCCCATGAAAAGAAGTTCTTGACTTCATAAGGAAAGAACAAAAACCGTATGCTGAAGTTGCTAAGCTCTGCAATGAGAACAAACCCATCCACGTAAATTAAACTTGACCCTGAGTATGAACGGATAGTAAAAAACAGTGTATGCAGGGTTCGGCACTATCCATGGTCTCAAGCATCCAGTGGGGGTCTCGGAGTGTATCCCCACGGATAAGGGGGGATGACTGTATGACCCAAGTATTTGATTTCTCTTGACTTGATGTCCAGTTTCTCTCCTCCCCTTCTCTCTGGCACCTGGTCTAACTGCTCTTGCCCTCTGCTTGTGATACTAAGGTTACTAGTGATCAGCTTCGTGCAAAACCCAGTCGTTCGCTACCACGTGACTTCGCAGGGTTTAAGCAGGTGCTCAGTCCCTCATCCTGGAAGTACGTTGGTTTTCCCTTGGTGGTGGCGCACCACCCTCTCTGGGCCTTCTTCCATCCTCGTAGCTCCCTCTCTGGCCACCAGCTGCTTCCCCTTCATTTTCCTGACCTTGACCCCCCCAACCATTAGACTGCCTCCAGACATAGGCCTTAGACCTTTTATCCGTTAAACTTCACTCCCTTGGCAATCTCTCCTAAGCTCATTTAAACACCAGCTGCACCCTAGCAGCTCCGACTTTATATTCCTGCCCTGGACCTCCTCCCAGAGCTCCGGACTCAGCATTGCAATGGCCTCTTGAGTTTTGGCCTTCCCTCACCTTCTCTAGCGCCGCCCTTCTGGTTGTTCGGACAAAACCTTCACCTTAATTCCTCATTCTTCAACGTTGACTTCTAATTCCCCACCACTTGCGCTCTGCCGTCACCAGGCCCCCTTGTCTCCCACCTGGATAACACCACCCGCCTCCCGCCGGGTCTCCTTGCTTCTGCCCTTGCACGTGGCGGCAAGAGCAGTCCCGGTGACACGTAAGTCAGGGCCTGAAACTCCTGCTCCGAGCCTTCAAAGGCCCCCTGTGTCCCTCACAGAAAAATCCAGAGTCCTTTCTGTAGTCTTGGATGCCCCGTGCCATCTGGCCCCATTCCCTTCTGCCCTCACTCACGACTCTCCCCACACCCACCCCGCTTCAGCCAGTCCGCCTTTCCCACGCTTCGTGCGGTCACCTGGCGTGCCTCGGCCCCACGCTCTCCGCGTGCTGTGTCTCCGCCCGGAATGCTGTTCCCCAGATGGACACGTGCCTCGTTCCCTCACCTCCTCAGGTCCTCATTCAGATGATTCCTTCTCAGTGAGGCCAACTGTGGCCTCCCCGTCACCCCCACCCAAACACACATTATTTTCTTCTTTCCTTGCTTTGTTTTCTCTTAAACACGTATCACCATCTCATCGTCCCGTGTGTTTTACTTATTTGTTTTGTTCTTCCTCTTCCACCAGCACCCGAATGAAGGCACTTCCGTACGCTTTGTTTGCTGTCACATTCCTGGTGCCAAGAATATGGGAGGCTCTCAGCAAGTACTTGTGTAATTGAGCGGGGGATGGCCAAAGTCACAGGAGAATCGAGATAGAATCGGGTGGCTCGGTGGGACCTCAGGAGCCAGAGAGTCTGCAGAGACACCGTAACATACATGTTGTGTGAGGAGGTTTTGGTGCAACACCTATTGCCCCAAAAAACCCACATGAAAATCTCATTGTATAACAGGACAGGTTATGGAATGAATCATCTCATTAGAGGGTAAAAAGAATGTTTAGTTCCTTTGTTCATCAAATCAACAAATATCTAAGTGCTGTCCAAGTGCCTGACACTGAGCTGTTCTGACATAGATGACCTCTAACATGTGTGCATGCTTCGGGATTTTTTTTTTTTTTTGACACAGATGCAGGGAGTAACACACTTAAGATCTAAAGTTAGTGTAGACACGGACACTTGCTCAAAATGTTCAAAGAGTGTCTCGGTGGAAATGACTAGATCTCCAAGTGCATGCTCCCATCACTTTAGGGAAAGTCTGTTCTGCGGTGTCACCATCATGTGATTAAAGAGAGAGAGCACACGTCTCTCTTGCCCTGCTCTTCCAAGCAGGCTGCTTAAGCTGAGGGTTCTCCCCTGCACCCAGCGGGACCTTGGGGAGGACAGGCATGTGGTGGCACCTGCAGCCTGTCTAGCCCAGATCACTGAGTGACTCTCCCGCACATCCTGGCAGCAGGGTGGGAATGAGAGGCTTCCCAGATTCTTTTTTTTTTAACTCACAATTTTTTTATTTCTAGATTTTATTTATTTATTTTTAGAGAGGGGGAAGAGAAAGGGAAAGAGAAAGAGGAGAGAAAGTGATATGAGAGAGGAACATCGATCAGTTGCCTCTTATACATGCCCTGGCTGGGACTGAAGCCACAACCCAAGCATGTGCCCTGGCTGGGAATCTAACCAGGGACTTTTTGCTTTGTGGGACAACACGCCAACCGAGTGAGCCACACTGGCCAGGGCCCAAATTCTTGCTCTGAGTAAAACTTCTCAAGGACTTGAAAAGCCTTAAAACCAAATTTTCACCCATTAATTCCCTCTTCCTTCACACCCAATAAATCACTTTAGGCTGCTCTTCTTTATCCAGCGGTGATTTTCTTTCTGAGTTTCCAGATTGTTTGAAGTGTTATTGTGTGACAATTTGCAAATAAATTCTATTTCCTTGACATTGTTCTTGCAGATACATATGTATCCATTGTAAGTGGTCCCACTGGAAATCACCTGTTTCTGCTACTTCTTTGCAGATTCCGTGCTGGTGGTGAAGGCGAGGCAGCCAAAGCCTTTCTTTGCCGCAGGAAATACATTTGAGATGACTTGCAAAGTGTCTTCCAAGAATATTAAGTCACCGCGCTACTCTGTTCTCATCACGGCCGAGAAGCCTGTGGGGGACCTCTCCAGTCCCAACGAAACCAAGTACATCATCTCCCTGGACCAGGATTCTGTGGTGAAGCTGGAGAATTGGACAGATGCCTCCCGGGTGGATGGCGTCGTGTTGGAAAAAGTGCATGAAGATGAGTTCCGCTATCGAATGTACCAGACTCAGGTGTCGGACGCAGGGCTGTACCGCTGCGTGGTGACAGCCTGGTCTCCTGTCAGGGGCAGCCTGTGGCGAGAAGCAGCCACCAGTCTCTCCAACCCTATCGAGATAGACTTCCAAACCTCAGGTGAGCGGAGAACCCCATGCAATCATAGATGGAGCCAGGAGAGACCCAAGGGTTTCCATCCAATGGCTTTATTCTTTTTAACAGCTCTATTGAGATAGGATTCGTATGCCATACAATGTGCCCATTTAAAGTATGTAGTTCGAACCTAGACCCTTTGCTCGCTCCTGCTCACAGAGATATGCAACCTTCTTCTCCCTGGGGTGGTGGTTCTCCAACCAGCGTTGTCAGTGACCCACTACAGCTCCACCTGAGAACCTGAAGGAAATGCACGTGCGGGGCCCGCTCCAGACCCGCTGGACCGTGCTCCCTGAGGGCGAGCCCCACAGTCCGAGTCTCGCCGCCCTCCTGGCGACTGTGGTGCAAACCGGGGTCCAGAACCTCTGCTCTGTGCAGGGGTCTCCACCTGCACACTCTGGAAGTTTCAACCTGGATGCTTGTTGTAGTGGCCTGTCCTGGGCTTTGAAGGTCGGGTTGCCAGGTTAAGTACAGGCTGCCCAATTCCACTTGGATTTCAGATGGACAGTGCTGTTAATCCGATTCGAATTTAACTGGGAGTCCAGTCCTTGATTTGGCCACACTGCCCAGATGTAATTTTTATTTGCTAAAGCGGGCAGCCCTGCTTGCAGGGTATTGAGCATTCCTGGCCTCTACTACCAGGAGCACACCACAGCCCTGCCCCTCAGGAATGACACTTAAAAATGCCTCCAGTGTCTCCCTCCACCCCAGCCTACCACCCCTTCTCCCTACACATACACACACAGAATAAAGTGTGTAGTCCAGCCCCGGCTGGTGTGGCTCAGTGATTGAGTGCCGGCCTGTGTTCCGGAGGGTTGCCGGTTCGATTCCAAGTCACAGCGTATACCTGGGTTGCTGGCCAGGTCCCCACTAGGGGGCGCGTCAGAGGCATCACACATTGATGTTTCTCTCCCTGTCTTTCTCCCTCCTGCCCCTCTCTCTAAAAATAAATAAAATCTTTAAAACAAAATCTTTTTAAAAAGTGTACAATCAGTGGCTTTCAGTATAGTCACAGCGTTGTGCAGCCACCGCGGCAGTCGGTTGTAGGGCATTTTCACTGCACCCCACACCCCTTCGCAGACTTCCTGCAGCTCCCGCCCCCGACCCCACAACCCGCTGTCCCCCAGCAACCACGAATTGCTCTCTTGTCTCTACACACGTGCCCAGTCTGGACATTTCATGTAAATGGAATATAAATGGGATCTTCCTGTCCAGGTTCTTTCACTGGAACATAATGTTTCCGTGGGCCGTCCACGGGGCAGCCTGTATCAGGTCTTCATTCCTTTTGTGGGTGAGGAATATTTCACCGTGTGGCCGTACCACGTTTTGTTTATCTGTTCATTGGCTAATGGCCATGTGAGCGTTTCCAGTTCTTGACTATTTTGAAAAATGCTGCATGAACATGTACAATTTTTTGCGTGAACAAACAACCCTCATTTAAAAAAACCAGATAAATAGCTGTTTCAGCCCAGGCTGGGTGGCTCAGTTGGTTGGAGCATGGTCCTGCACACCAAAAGGGGGCAGGTTCAAGCCCAGGTCTGGGCGCACATGGGAAGCAACTATTAATGCCTCTCTCACGTGAGTGTTTCTCTCTGTCTGTCTGTCTGTCTGTCTTTCTCTCCTTACCCCTTCCTCTCTCTCTAAAAATAAACATATCCTCGGGTGTGGATTTTTTAAAAAACAGCTATTTCAGAATCTTTAGGAAACATGGCACAGTATAAATGAAGCAGGGGGAGTGGAGCCTCCAGAGAGGCTGAATGACTTGCCAAAGACAGAAGATGCAGAGATGAGGCCCCAGTGGTATCCAGCCCCTCGGCTTTCCCTCTGACAGGTCCCTAGGACTGAAGGTGACAGGCACCGTTTTAGGCCCAACAGATCAGCACAGTATTTCCATACAGGCACTGAGTGTCTCAGCCTCATAGCTGACCTTACTGCTGGACTAGAAGGAGATGTCCTGTCAATTAGTCGAGCCACCAGACCTGCAGTGGTATGGACGGGTATATCTGGTAACCTGCTCTGTTAAGAACAGTTACTAATGGTATTCATCTTTGGAAACGTTCATGAAAACAGGGCCGTTTTTATGTCCATTGTGAATTGATCTTATCTGTGGTAAGTAAAATGTTTTTCTCTTGTAAGGTAGAAAGGTTCACCTTTTTTTTCCCCCCATGGCAGAGATTACGTATTTTCCAATAGAAATATTTCTTGTTCATCTTGTAATTCATCAAGCTTCCCTAACAGATCTGTGTGTGGTTGGTTGTATGTGTTAGCAGGTAAATGATAAAAAGTCTTTGGTCCTCAACATTATTTAGAATGTCAAGGTAAAGGATCATTATTTGCGAGTTTTAGTGTGCAGTGTTGTCACTAAATCTGCCTTGGATTTCAGTTAGAAATTTATGTATAAATTCGTGCTCAGCTATAAAAATTCAGATATGTATAGTGAAGTAATCTTCAGCCATCTTTTAAGTTCTTAGCCTTTAGATTAATGAGGAGTGAATATTGATTTAAGTCATTCGATTTGGAAAGAAGAGCGAAAGCACTCTTTTATTGTGTATCTGTTTGCTTGTTTTATAAAATCGGCTTTATTGAGCTATAGTTACATGTCATAAAATCCACCCATTTATAGAACACAACTCAGTGGTTTTAGTATATTATAGAGTTGTATCTGATTCCAGAACTTACTAATGACTCTAAAAAGATCCTCGGTACCCAATAGTCATCCCTCCCATCTCCCCACCCCTGGCCCCTTGACAAGCCCTAATTTCTCTGTCTCTGTACACACCTGCCTCTTGTGGACAGTTCATCTGCAGTGAATCAGACCTGTGGGCTTTCGTTTCTGGGTACTGTCACTTGGCATACAATGTTTTTAAGCTTCGTCCATGTTAGAGCATGTATTTGTATAGGTAAATAATATTCCGTTGCACGGACACATCACATTCTGTTTATCACGTGTTCGCTGGTGGACATTTAGGTTGTTTCCGCTTTGAATGATGCTGACATAAAGAAGACTTCAAGCTTTGTGTAGACGTAAGTTTTCATTTCTTAGGGGTGACCCTGGGTCACACGGTCACTCTGTAGAACTCCTCGACGGACTGCCAGACTATTTTCCGAAGCAGCTGCGTTCCCGCCAGCGAAGTGTGAAAACTCCAGTCCCTCCATGTTTTAGATTATCGCCAGCATAGTGAGTGTGAAGTGGTATTTCAGTGTGGTTTCAACTTGTATTTCCCTAATGACTGTTGGTATTGAGCATCTTTTCATGTAGTCACTGGCCGTAACCCTGGAGAAATATCTATTCGAATCATTTGCTCATTTTTAAGTTCTTGTTTTTATTGTTGACTAGTAGAGTTTTTCATAGCCCAGATACAAGTTTCTTAACAGACTACTCCGTGGGTAGTCTTTTCACTTTCTTAATGGTGACCCTTGGAGCACCCAAGTTTTTAATTTTGACAGTCTAATTTTTTTTTAAAGATTTTATTTATTTATTTTTAGAGAGAGGGGAAGGGAAGGAGAGAAACATCAATGTGTGGTTGCCTCTCATGTGTCCCGTACCGGGGACCTGGCCCACAGCCCAGGCACGTGCCCCGACGGGGAATTGAACCGGTGACCCTTCAGTTTGCAGTCTGGTGCTCAATACACCAAGCCACGCCAGCCAGGGCCCAGTTTGTTTTTTGAGTTAGTTTTTTTGTGTTTGGTGTGAGGAAGGGATTCGGCTTTATTCTTTTGCATGTGAATACCCAGCTGTCCTGGCATCACTTTCTCCCATTGACTTGTCTTGGCCGCCCCTTGTCAGAAATGATGTAGCCATAAATGTAAGGGTTTATTTCTGGGCTCTCAGTTCTCACATTGACTTATATGTCTGTTTCTATGCTGGTAACACATTGTTTGATTTCTGTAGCTTTTTGGTAAGTGTTTTTAAAAATCGAGAGAGGAGTGGAGGAGAGAGAGAGAGAGAGAGAAACATCAGTTTATTGTTACTCTTATTTGTGCATTCATTGGTTGATTCTTGGATGTGCCCTGACCAGGGATTGAAACCTTGGCATATGGGGATGATGCTCTAACCAACTGAGCTACTTGGCCAGTGTCCGTGAGTTTTGAAATTAAGTACAAGCCTTCCAACTTTGTTCTTTTTTAAGTTGCTTTGGCAATTCTGGGTCTCTTTTGTTTCCGTATGTATTTTAGGACAGCTGGGACTTCGGTAGGGCTTGTATTAAATCTGTAGATCAGTTTGAAGAGTCCACTGCCATTTAACACTATTGTCTTCCTTTCCATGAACATGGAAGGTCTTTCCATTTATTTGGGTCTTCTTTAATTTCTGTCAGTGGTGTTTTGTTGTTTTAAGTGTATAAATCTCAAACTTCTTTCTTTAAATTTATCCTAAATATTGTCTGATACTCTTGTAAATGGAATTGCATTCTTAATTTCCTTTTTAGTCTGTCACAAGTCTATAGAAATGCAACTGAGTTTTGTATATTTTTCTTGTATTCTGCAACCTGGAGGAACTTATTTTAATAGTCTTTTGGCTGATTCCTTGGAATTTTTTTTATTTTTTATTTTATTTATTTAATTTAAAAATTTTTTTATTGATTTGCTGTTCCACTTATTTATGCATTCATTGGTTGATTCTTGTGTGTGCCCTACAAACAAGGATAGTTTTACTTCTTCCTCTCCAAATTGAATACCTTGTATTTCTTTTTCTTGCCTAATTTCCCTGGCTAGAGCCTCTAGTACAGTGTTTAATAGTGGTGGCTCAGATGGACATGGTCATCTTGTCCTCGATCTTGGGGTGGGGTGGCATGGAATGTTCTGTCTTTCACCATCAATATCACGGAAGCCGTGCGCTTTCCACAGGTGCCTGTTTTCAGTTGTGGGAGTTTCCTTTCATTCCTGGTTTGCTGAGTGTTTTTATCATAACGAGGAGTTGGTTGTTTTGAAACGCTTGTCCTATGTCCGTGAAGATTCAGATGATTATGTGTGTTTTCTCTTTTACTTGTGTATCTGTTTTATTGTCTGTAGGCATGTATTCCATCTTATGTTTCTTATTTGATATTTCTTTAAAAACTGTTATGAGGAAGAGGGGAGACATAAAATCTTTTGTATCTCTCAGTAAGGAGTGGATATTGAACATATTTCTCAATTCTTTAAGGGTCAGCATAACAGAAAAAAAATCACTGTAGCTTCCAGAGCGAGTCGACTGTGTAAGGTTTTTATCGAATCCCTGGAGTTGTTGTGGCCGGCTTACAGTTTAGGAGGCTCTGTCACCGAACCCAGCACCCGGCACAGCGCCGCAGCCCTGCCTGGCTCCCAGCAAACATTGACTTGACACTGAAGAGCCATCATGTCTTAAAAGTCAACAGCGCTCTGGCAGACACACACGGCAAAGAGGTCCTTCCTGGTGTCCGCCTTCCTGTCCTGGGTCCCAGGGCCTTTGCCTCTTGGTAGGAGGACAGTGTTAAAAGTTCTGCTCTGTTAAAAGAATAAAAATGAAGTTTTCCTCCTCAATAGAGAAATGTAAACATATAGTAGAGTAGAAAGAAGGAAAAGAGAATCAGCTATAAACTTAATTTGCAGTCTCTGTCTTCCTAGAATTTTCCTCTTGGATGTTGTCTTCGTAACTTTGAGATCAGACTGTATATACAATTTTATGTCCTGCTTTCCCCCCATTTAACATGATGAGATAAACATTTTCCATGTTATAACAAATTCTAGATAAACACCAACTGGAATGACTAACCCTACTAGAATTTGGTTAACCGTCACGCTGTTGGTGGACAAGGCAGATGGTCTGCAATTTTGGCTTTCCCAGAAATATTGCTGTTAACAGCCTTTTTTTATGGGCTGGAGCTGGAAGACGGTTTGTGTCAATGTTTGTATTTAAAAGCCAAGTGCTGCATATATTCTCTGTCGGCTTGGAGTCTAGGGACCCTAGTGACTCTGGCTGTTCACTTACATTCTCTGGGCCTTAGTCTGTCATCTTGAAGCTAGCCAGACAAATCCCCTCGCAAAAACAGCATTACCACAGAAATTGGCCATAATAACAATATTTCTAAGCCTGGGATAATGACCCACGTTAGCAGGGAGCTGGTTACGTTAAGAGGCAACCCACTGCTGTGAGGAGTTCACAATGAGGGCCTTTTCCCGTCCCCGCCTGCACGGTGAGCCGCAGCACAAACGCCCCGTTGTTCCCGCAGCCGGCGCCACCAGGGAAAATGGGGAAACTGCAGCTTGTGACCTACAAGGTGTTTGGGGTTTTCTGTGGTCACACAAAGAAAAGAAAGGGAAATTTGTCCAAATTAGGTGAGCCTCCCCTTGCTGGTTCAAATTAAGTAAATAAAAACCTAAATCCATGATAAGAATCTCTTTATGTTGCGTTATGTCATGTTGCGTTCTCTTAGAAGGGGTCCGGACACCTTAAGAAAGCCCCTCAATATAGCTCTGTCTTATTACTGTGAAACTTCGAGTCAGAGAAAACAACGTGGTCCCCACTGCTCACCTGTACCCACAGGTGGCCACATGTGGCATGAAGTCCCTCAGTCATGACCTCCGAGCCAGCTCGGAGCCACTGGCTTCATCCTTTCCTGCCTCCCTGCCATAAGCAGAGCACATGCAGGGCGGGAAGGACCTGCAGCACCGTGGCTGAGAGCCAAGTTCACTGAGGGACGTGATGTCCAGCAGTAGATAAAGTCTCCTTGTCTTCTGTGCTTTCATTCCTTCCCTATTTCCTGAGATTGCTGTTTAGTCCTGTTCTCCATTCCTAGAGTTAAACTCCCTCCCCGTTAACCTGGACTCAGCCAAACCTGCCCCGGGCTTTCTAACCTCCCTAGGTTTCCACATTCTGCACCCGCCCTTCCCCTTTCTCCCCGCAAAGCACAGATCACTCAGGGACGAGGTGTTAGGAAAGCATCGGACCAATTCATCCTGCTGCTCCTGCCGGAATGAAAACACAGCCTTTTTCCATTCCTTGCCTGATTGGGTTGCACGACCTTTTACTCTCTCAATCATTTCTTTTAGATGCTGAAAAAAAGAAAAGGACTGTTTTATTTCTGGTAATCTGATTTAAAAGGGGGTAACACCTATATTCTTAGCTTCTAATGAGTTTCAGAATCAGTGTCCAGGGCCATCTGTCTGTGCTTCCCAGGCAGCTCAACGCTATGGGAAATCCCTTAGTGTTGGTATTCTCGAACCTTCTTTAGGTTTGCCTGTTCCTAGGTATTAGGGATTAGGATAAAGTAAATGCTGGGCTGTTTAGGGTCGGGCTGGCTTAAAGCTATGGAATGCTGTCCCTGAAGAGTGAGCCATGAAGGGGGTAAAACGCAAGTGTAGTCCCTAGCCCCCCTCTGCCTGAGAAGGAGACAGGAGCCGAAGATACTTCTCTTGATGTGCTCAGTCTTTACCCTTTTTGTTCTGTTGCTGGGATGTGCACTCACTGCCTTACAGCTGGAAAGCTCGGAGGCAGCACTTCTGCCTTGCGGTGAGAGATGGTACTGTGAGGAGTCAGCACGGCGTGGGTAGCACCAGCTTCTGGCCTTCGGAGGAGGGACAGGCCCCTTTTCTGAAAGCAGACTAGATATCAAGGGAATGTTCTCAGGAAGGTGTGCAAGACAAATCCTGTCTGGGTAGTTTTTTTTAAAGGAAGGTCCACGCCACCCCCTTCCCCCAGCAGATCGGCGCTGTGCCTTCAATGCGCCCAGGACACTTGCCGGAGATGTTGTCATCGCTGGCATGTGTGTCTCCTTCCTGGATTTCAGCCTCGTAGCCGCAGGGCTCTGTCCCCAGCACCAGCACAATGAGGCTGCTCAGTCCACCAGGACCCAAAGCGTCCCCGATTCAGTCCCCATCCCTCTAATCTCCAAGCCGCTTGGCCTGGAAGTGAACCCTGGGTGGGGAACCAGAAACAACCCTGGCTGTATGTGGGTGGGAGGCTGGGATGGCCTTCTCATGACAACGGGTTGTCATCAGAAAAGCTGTAAAGGAAGAGCCCGAATTGAAGTAATCCTTAAGGAAGAGCTCTGTCCTGGTTGTAATCCTGAAATGGAGCGCATTCGGATGTGCCTAGGCTCGGCCTGTCTCTGTGGAAGAGGAGTGGCCTCAGCACACCTGTTATTTTGTGTCTGTAGTCCAGTTCCAAGGACAGGGAGACTCACTTAGATGACCTCAGATATCAAGAATGGGACTTGAAAGTGTGAGAGAGAATAACGAGGACCACACTTTCTTCTAGGTCCTGTATTTAACGCCTCCGTGTACTCAGACACTCCGTCAGTCGTCCGCGGAGATCTGATCAAACTGTTCTGCATCGTCACTGTCGAAGGAGCAGCCCTGGATCCAGGTACTTCTCCCCACCCGTTCTCCTTCCCCGCCTGGCTTTTTGTAAGTGTTTCTGGCATCATCCCCGCTGTGTTTCACAGGTGTGCAAGTCAAGGGTTGGGTTGTCTGTTTATCCCTGAACTGCTTGACTCAGGACTTTGTTCTCAGTGGGTGTTCAATAAGGATCTGTTGAATGGATGCATCTGTCTGTTAGATGAATTGGAAACGCGTCCAGATATTTAATCTGGTTGTCACGGCGATCAGTGGGCCACTTCTAGGGCCGATGCAGCTGGTGTGAATCCAGCAGCAGACCAGGCTCCTCGCCTTTGTCTTTCATTCACTTAACCGTTCAGATGTTTATTGAGCTCCCCTGTGCACAGCTGCTGTTTGAGGTGCTGGGGGTAAGAGGAGCGAGCAAAACATTCAAAGTGCCCTCAAGGCACTCGCCTCCCAGTCAAGGAGACAGACGAGAAGGAAATCACTGTTGATATCAGACAGTGATTGACACTATGAAGAAACACCGAAAAGAACAGACAAGTAGCAAGTGACCAAGGGCTGCTAGTGTCGATTAAATTCTTAGAAAATCTTTGCAAATGTTTCTTTGCAGAAAATGTTGGCATCGCTAGCAGGATGCCAAAGAGTTGTGGACCATTAGTCTTACAGCCTTTCTGCTTGGCCCCCCTTCGTGACAGGCGAAGTCCCTCTGTCACTTTTATATAAAGGGACGTTGAAGGCAAATGCACTTAGATGTCTGTGTTGCCGAGCAGGACCCTACCCACCTCTGCCTTCCGAAGGGCTCATGGAGCAGCTGACTGACTATCTGAGGGCCACCTCTCTCCTCATTGTGCTTTGACCTTGGGCATCTTTGTACCACCCACCCCATCACAAGCAGAGCCATGGCCTCTCCCAGGCCATTTTTGCACCTTAAAAAGGACAGATTTCTACAGGTTTTGCAAAGTTCTGTGCAGAGACCTCTAGACATGTGGCCCTGGGGTGGACGCTGGAAGCAGGTGTTCATTCTGTATCGAAGGTGGGTTATAAGCAAATGGAGGGCAGCCTGCAGTGAAACCAGAGTGAACACCGTGGGGGTGACTGGGCAGAGGTGGTGTCAAGGAGCAGAGGCTTGGGTGGCCACCCCTCAAGACCTGGCCCCTGAGAGACCACCTGTTGAAGGTGCGGGTCGCAGCCGGTTCAGAGTTGGCGAAGTTTCTGTAAAGGACCCAGGTGGGAAGTACTTTTGGCTCTCTGGGCCAGGTGGTCCGTGCAGTGACCACTCAGCTGTGGTGTGTGAGAGCAGCGCCGTGCAGACGGGGCCGCAGCAGCAGCCCCCGGACACTGCGCAGAACGAGTGGTGGGCTGGATTTGCCCTGCAGGCCACAGTTTGTGACCCCTGCACTAGTTGATTGATGCCAGAATTGTCTCTCTTAGGGAATCCAAACATGGCTGAGCTTTAGAGACAGGAAAAGGAAGAGTCTGTAGAAAATGTAAGAAAAGGAGAAGACAGAAACCATCCCAAACAACAGAGGTGGTTAGTGCTGTACTGGGGGGAAAGGAATTAGGAACTGAGGTCCCGAATGAGTTGCCACTACAGTCACGTGCTCTTAATGACGACAACGAGGGAGGGGCAGGGGAGGCAGGACATGGGGATGTTCTGAGAAACGCGTGGGTCGGCAGTTTCGTCACAGTGTGAACATCATGGGGTGCACTCACACACTCCTAGATGGTCAGCATGCTGCTGGAGTTGTGCGTGCTGCACTTCTGTACAGCTGGCAGCCCCGTGGGTGTGTTTACACCAGCATCACACACATGTGAGTAACACTTGTGATGTGACTGTGACGTCACTACGTGATAGGAAGTTTTCAGCTCCATTATAACCTTATGGGATCACTGCTGTGTGTGGTCGTTGTGCTGCACGTGACTGTGTCATGCCGAGGAGCGGAGGGCTGGGGACACACAGGAGAATTTACGAGTGAAAATGAAGGCGTTGGGGGGGCCTCTGCATCTGCCACAGATGAGAATAAGTCTACCAAGACATGATCTGCTTGGGGAGGAAAGGTGGCTGATTTCTCAGAGGAGAAGGGCCTTGAGCCTGTTCCTCAATGGGCTTTTATTGGGTTTAATTTGCATAGGAATACAGGGTGTACAGGTAAAGCTCATCAATCATTGTCAGGCAGTAAGGATCAAACAATAGATAACATTCAAAGACCTATGAGGTCTTATTCTGAGGCAGAGTCAGATAGCTAAAGGGCCATAAAACTTTGGGGAAACAAACTCATTCTATGCTGGGACCCTTATCATTTAAATTGAGGGTATAAACAAAGCAGGTTTCATAGGATTTTATGCCCTCGGCATTGTTTCAGGCCTTAGTCAGGCAGGGCAAGTAAGGCAACCAAGAGATTAGGAGACTTCCTTGCAGACAAGGAAGAATGAGGACTCAGGCTGTGTCAAAGCCGAGGGGTGAGGGTCCATCATCCCCTTTTTCTAGAGCCCCCCAAGTGCTTCCCTGAGGGCCCCTTCATGACCATGCCTGTCTTAGGTCGTCCTTCCCTTGAGGAATCTTACCCATCATTGACTAACCAGCCAACCACCCCAGGCCAAGCAGGGTGAAGAGAAAGGGACAGAGGCAGCGCCCCTGCCGGGAGATAAGCTTTGCCTCCTTAGTGGCTTATGGTCCCAAGCTTCTTTACTGAGCCTTATCCAGGGGGGTTACAGCTTCTGAAACCAGGCAGGGCGGTTCCCAACAAAGATGAAAGTAGAAAATGATGCCAGGCAAAGGGGAGGGACATGCTTTCCCAAAGTTGGAATGCGATAATACCGTTTTTACCCTTAAAGCTCATTTATGGTAGATACAAGAATAAATCATTTAAGTGTACTTTCTCAGTAAATTAATGGGTCACCAATGGTGCCCTCAATCTAACAAGTCTTTTCCTCCAGAGTAATTGCAAAAGCGATAGGTAGCTGTTACCTTGCAGATCACAATTTTCCAGAACTTTGCCCTCTTGGACTGTGTGGATGGAAGGTCCTGAATAATTCAATGCAAGTTGTAATTTAGTTTTTTTTCACACATCCAATGGGCTGTGAAGGAATTCTCTCTTCAGAAAGGACAAGTTTTGTAAGGGGTCCAAGTGCCAAGCCACGCTTGTGCCAAGGTGGGGGGACGGGCAGGGGCAGGTGGTGGCCATTTAGAGGTGGTATGTCAGGTCAGGTTTTCTAGAAACAAAACCTGAGACAAGCATGCAAGTGATTAATTGAAGGTGTGCTCTCAGGAGAAACCATGAGGGAGCAAGGGAGTCAGGACAGAGCCGGAGAGAAGCCAGGCTGAGATGTGAATTCAAAACAAGTCCAGCTCCCTGCAGGAGCTCTGGGGAGTGGGTGGCACCACCCAGTCCGACCTGCTTGAGGGGATGGGCGGGGCTCTTACGTCCCCTGAACAGCCAGTCATTGTCCACAGGCTGCATGGTTGGGGTGTGAGGGCGTTCCTTACCCTCCAGGAGGTGGCTTCTGTCAGCTAACGCCAGTCCTCTGGAGGACAGTCCAGGTGTAAGAGCGTGAGCAGCCAACACCTGCAGCAGCTGGTCAGGACGGGGCACCAGGAGCCGCTGCCCCAGGCAGTGATGCCCCTGCTGTCAGCAGCACCTATTTGCAGAGCTGTATGTTGAACTGTGGAGATGAGGGTGTTGTCCATGGCATCCAACTTCTACTGTGCACTGACTGTGTCCAGGTGCTGTTCTAAGCGTTTTATAAAGATAGCTGTCTTAACCATGGTGATGTTGTTATTTTCACCTTCCAGATGTGGAAACTAAGTCACCGTGAATTTCAGTGACTCAGCCAGCTCACACGGCTATTAAGTGCCAGTGCTGGGAGTCTAGCCCAGTTAGCCTGGCCCCGCAGCCTAGTCACCGCCGCACTGTGAGGCACAGCAGGACTGGGGTCAGACACAGTTTGGGCACAAGTCCCGGGGACACGGTGCGACTTTTTGCCTTCAGCCACCCCCAGCACCTGCAGGTGGCAGCAGCTCTGAGCTAGAGTTTTCCTGCATGACAGTGCTGTAGGTGCCCACGCTGCTCTGGCACCTCGAGGACGTGAGGATGTGGATGGACAGCACTCCCTCTGCCCCCGCGAGTTGGTCTCCTTGGCGAGAGACGACCTGCACTGTGGGAGCAATCAGACTGTGCACTCGAGTACCGCGGTGGGCCAACGGGGAACAGAAGAAGGTATTTTGAGGATCAGGGTAGACAGCCGTCACCCTGTAGGTAGAGCAGAGGTTTTCCAAGGCCCTTCACGTTTTTAGAGGGAGTTGAAAAGGAATGATCATTGGGGTCTTTTTGTAGAAATTCTTGCAGGCAATTTATTTGACTATTGTAATTTATTTGCGTTATGATGTGCTTTTTGAGGTTACAGTGTGTATTTTTACTATATGAGTGTTACTTTGTTTAACCAAAATTATGTTATTTAACCTTTATATGGAAAGCCTTGTCAAGCGAATTGAAGATAAAACAGTGTTTGTGGCATTGCAGGCCTTTCTTGCCCGCTGCATGAATCTCAGACCCGACATGCTTGCTACCAGTTGGTAACAATCAAAAGGAGGGGCCAGGGGCTTGTGGTAGACGCTCTCTCTCCACAGTCTTTGAGAATTACCACTTGTGCCAAAGCCTGCTTTCTCTAATGCCCACATTAATTTATTTGAGGCTGTTAGAACCTTAATTTTGCGGCGACTTTACGATTCAGCAGCATTACTCTCCGGGACTGTTAAACTGTGTTCAATTTTCTCAGCTTGACATTTTTCTCTCCGGTTCTGAACGTGCGCACTTCTGTGGGGGGGTGGAGGGAACCACAGCGAACAGTAAAATCAGAACTGTTTACGACTCGAATCTCTGTACGATTCACTTGATGTACCTTTTGTTTCTTAGGGCTTTCGTGTCCTTCCAGTCTTGGGTGCTTCTGCCCAAAATGCCCAAGGACCCTGCTTTCTTTTGGAGACAGTGTATGATGTCACCACATACCAGCTTTATATCCCATGTTCTTTGTAGGAGACACTTGGGGTCTCTGTTCTTCCTGTGCTCCTTAGGCTGAGTGGTGGCAGCAAGGAGATTAAGAGGGGGAGTCCAGGGGGACCCTGGGGCTGGACTCCCTGGGTTAAGACGCATGCTCTGCCACCTGCTGGCTGTATGACGTCCCGGATATTTGGTCCTGCAGAGGGTGTGGAGTGTGAAAGTGCCCTCGCCACAGGGTTGGGGTGAGGCCTCGGCAGGGCCTAAGGCAGGCAGAGCAGCGACAGGCGGCCTGCGTGTTAGCCACACGTGGTATTTCTGCCCATGGCGCTGACCCCTGGGTTTTGGCTTGGTGATCCGTAGATGACATGGCCTTCGATGTGTCCTGGTTTGCGGTGCACTCCTTTGGCCTGGACAAGGCTCCCGTCCTCCTGTCTTCCCTGGACCAGAAGGGCATCGTGAGCACGGCCCGCAGGGACTGGAAGAGCGACCTCAGCCTGGAGCGCGTGAGCGTGCTGGAGTTCCTGCTGAGGGTGCACAGTGCCGAGGACCAGGACTTCGGCAACTACTACTGTTCCGTGACTCCCTGGATGAAGTCGCCCACAGGTTCCTGGCAGAGGGAGGCAGAGATCTACTCCAGGCCCATCTTTATAACTGTGAAGATGGATGGTAAGAGCAACGTACAGATAATGCTCGGGACTGCAGCGGCGGAAGCCAGGTTTTCCCCACTTGAGGAACGTGCCCAAACTTGGCCTGGTTTCCTCTAGGCCTGGCTGAGGCCGAAACCAGAAACAGCGCAGGCAGCCCTTGCTGCTGGCCCAGCTTTAGTATCGGATGCTGGGGGCACCACCGAGAAATGATTTTTTAAGACCTACTGGAAGGATTCGATGCTTTCTATAGATTCTACACAAACTCCCTGTACCAGACAAAGGCAGAGCACAGAGTTGAGAGGGCGGGTTCAGGGCTTTGGGTAAGGTGGTGAGTGAGTTCCTGCCCTTTTGCCTTCTTCTGGATTCTGCTTCCTGGAAAAAGGGGAGGCTCCTCCTGATGTCACCAGCATGGAATCCCAGGGCGGGGGTGTGTGCGTGGGGGGTGCTCCTGGCCTTTCTGGCCCCCATTGACCACCAGGGCAGCCTGAAGAGGTGGTTAGAAGGCCCCTCCCCACCCTTTTCCCTGAGCTTTCCAGAGAGGGGACAGTGGTTCCTTGGTGAATGAGAAATGTCTTCGCTGCAAAAAGTTTCAGAGCTAACATTAATCGAAGAGAGAGAATAAAAGTCCGGGTGCCTCTGAGCATTGGGAGGCGCTTTGAGTTTGCTGTCCTGGTGATGTTGTCATTCGGGGGCGACCGGAACGGGCCTCAGCTCTTCCACAGATGACTTAGCCCTTCTGACCTTTGTTCCCTCTCTCGTAAAGCGGGCCGTCAGCCTCTCCTCTGGCAGCTGTGAAAGCGCAGCCGTGTGAAATGTCAGGCACCTCCCACAGCGCCAGCATCCACCCGGGGAGAGCTTGTACTTCTGGGGAGCGGCACGTAGGGGTGGGGGCCGTGAGACCTAAGCAGTGCTGCGCATTCCTGACATTGGCACCATATTTGCATCTTCGAAGTTCTTTCCTTGAAGTGGCTCCATATGAAACCCAGATTTACCAAACAAGTGTAGGGGTGATTATTCACTGTGCCTGGTAACTTTCTAGCACTCCTTAAAATAGCCCTCTAGTACACTTCAGTCATTTGATGCGTACAATGGGTTTACGTGCGGTTTTTTCTTAAGGAAGCATCTGCTGCGGAGTATGCGGTGCCCTTATACTGACTTTTAAAAATCAGTCTCCTTCCAAAACCCTAAAAAGCAAATTGACATTCAGAGACATTGAGAAATCACTTCTCTGTTTTCTCTCCCCTCTGTACTGTCCCCCCCCCCCCACAGAACTGGAGGGAGAGACATTTGTTCACTTTCTGGATAAGCAGGGCTGAGCTCCTCCTGTGAAAAGTGCTGTGCTAGGTGTGGAGACAGGGCACGGGGCTGGTGGGGGGCGCGCGGCGGGGGTCTGATTGCTCTGGGGGGAGGGGAGGCGGCGGCCTCCCCCGTTGCTCACGGGAGTCTCTCTGCTCTGCTTTCCCCTCCCAGTGCTGAACGCCTTCAAGTACCCGCTGCTGATCGGCGTCGGCCTGTCCGCCGTTGTCGGGCTCCTGTCCTGCCTCATCGGGTACTGCAGCTCCCACTGGTGTTGCAAGAAGGAGGTCCAGGAGACCAGGCGTGAGCGCCGCCGGCTCATGTCCATGGAGATGGACTAGGCTGGCGCCCGGCCGAGGCGACGACGGGGACAGCCTAGGCGCGATTGGGGCGAGAAGAGGACGGTGGCACTTGAACGGGAAGTGTGTCACACTAGAACCCAGTCCTCTCTAATCTCAGGTGGGACTCGGCGCTCTCCCCTCTGCATGTCAAGTTCGGAGCGTGGACACGTTTACCAGCACACAGCTTCTCTTCCCACGGCACTTTCTGAGGACAGTCGAGTGTGTCTTTCCCAACTGCGGCTTTTTAATGGTTAACCTCTGTCTAATTTTTTTTTCTCTACTGGTTTATAGATCTCTGACCTGTGTGTGTGTGTGTGTGTGTGTGTGTGTGTGTGTGTGTTTATAGCTCTTGTCCTGAGGGATTGTGGTGAGGACAGGCTGATGGCGTTCGGAGTTCTTTGTCCTGGGTGAGAGCCGGCTTCGGGGCCGGAGGCAGGTGTTAGGGGAGCGGCTAGGCGCCCCGCTCTGCACTGGCCCCGAGACACCACGCACCTGTGCCAGAGGCGAATTTGTAACTTTCACTGCCCTGCCCCGTCCCCTGTGCTCAGGGGTTTAGACCACATTTGAAATCTAGACTTGCAGTATGTAACTTCCTATCGGGCCCAAATGCATATTTTGGTTTTGCTTCTCTACCCCTTTCCATTTCTTTGCTTTACATGAGCGTGCTGGAATGGCAGCCCTGGAATCGAGAATTTGGCTCTCCACCGAGCACCTTATCTTGCCACCTTAGCCTTAAGAATGAATACGAAGAAAACTACACAGCCACCTCCGTCCAGAGCAGTAAGAAGGTCTGCAAGGAAGAGGAGGTTGGGGACATGGGAAGGAACAGACACTCAGAGAGTGGAGAGGCCCCTGGGCCCCAAGGGGCCCCGGGGAGAGCAGAAGGCAGAGCCCGAGAGCTGGGCTTCTGCAGCCTGAGCCGGCAGGGTCTGTGGTGCCAGGGGTGTGTCAGGTGGAAGGAGCCACCTCCATTCCCCAATCCTGTCCTTTGCAGGAGGCAAAGACCTTGAACACCAAGGGATGGTCAGGGGATCCACAGAAACCCCACGTTCTTCACGTGCGGCATAGTTCCCTTAACGTGAGGGACAGCTGCCGCTGGCAGGACTGGCCGAGTCACGGAGTCAGAAATCGCCTGGGGGAGCCATGCGTTTTTGCTGACCTTTTCAGTCCTTCGGGTCTTTGTAAGATCCCCTGCAAGGGCTTAGTGAGAAAGGGTAGGCTTTGTGGGCTTTGCTTTCCTATTAGGAACGTGAAGGAAGCCCAGCAATTTACTGCCGTGTGAACAGCCTACAAAGTAGCTCTGAGAGCAGTCTGTTTGGCCCGACTGCTCAGACCAGGAGGACAACGGACCGGAAGAGATCTTCCGCTCCCTGAAGTGTCTGGCCCCCGGCACGGCGCCGGCCTTTCGCAGGCATCCCGGTGGGGCTCTCTGAGGCTCACAGGTGACTCGTGCCCTACTTTGCACTCCTCTGTGCTGCTATTGTGGCTCTGAAGGATCTAACACTCCTCTGTCTTCCGAAGAGGAAAAAAAGACGTGTTTGTTTTGAGCAATAAAGTTATACAAAATGATGGCCATTCATGTACAGCTCTTTGTCGCAGTGGGCTGGACGAGCCAGACAGCCCCCGCCCACCCTGCTCACCCTCTTCCCCCCCACCTCCCTCACTCCACTGCCCACGATTCTTTCTGCTCTTGTCACTGAGTCGCCCCCAGAGGCAGATTCCCACTCAGTGTTTTCTTTCCGTTTTGCCCACCAAGCGGACCACTCATGGGATAGGAACGAGACTCCGCACTGGTGGTAGCAGCCCAGACAGATTCCAGGCACAAATGAAACCCGGGAAGACAGGCAGTGAGTGCGTCCCAGCAGAGCCCGAGTGGCTAGGGGAGAGCAGGAGGCCTTGGTAGCTCTGGAGCCGGGCATGTTCCACGTGTCATTACCCAGCTGCTCCTTCAGAGGAGGCGGGTCACAGGTGATCGTGCAAGCCGGACCTAGAGAGAGCACACGAACACAGGTGCTGTGTTAGGGGCGGCCAGTGCCCTGGAGCCCTGGCACTGACCACACCTACTAGAAATTCAAGATTGTTGTAGCGCAGGCCTTTCTTGGTAGGAGGAAAGGGTGCTTAGCTTGGGACGTGCCCAGGTGGCCCCAAGTGCATGTGAAACCGTGGATGGGGCACACCAGGCACAGTAGGAGTCAAGGTGGCAGGTGCTCACACGCCGTACCTTATCCTTTGAAACTGCTGTTGTAGTTCAAGGCTGGGGATGTGAAGGCATTGACCCCGACCCCACCCTCTGTCCATTGGGCTGGCCACACTGCCAGTCGCCTGGGGGCTAGCCAAAGGGGAAAATCCCAGGGGTTTGTACCAAGGACCTCGTTCCTTCCAGGGATGTGAGTTGCCAAGAATGTGTGTCCTTTCGGAAGCATGAGACACACTCTTACGATGTACCAAATAGAGCCCCCACCGAGTTGTCTTCCGGGAGAGGCTCCTGCCAGAAGCGCTGGGGCGAAGCGGGGGAGGACCCAGCCAGGATTCACACAGATGACGTTGTACTTCTGAACAAAAACCTTATAAAATGTTAGGATTTTTTCCTACTCATAAAAGTATCCCCAGAAAGAGCCTAATCTATGTTCAGATAGGAGCCTCGAAATTCCTTTCAACTGTTTACTTTATAATGTTTACATACACTTTACACTTAAGAAAAAGAAAAAATGCGAACTCTGACTTTTTATCAACCTTTCAGATTTTTCACGGGACAGTGGAACTCTGACTCACCAACTGGATTTCGGTCTTACTTTAGAAATGTATTTATTTGTGTCTTTTCTCCCCTCCCATCCACGTGGCTTTCCCCGAGACCCTGGTGAAGGAGGCCCCTCCTGCGCAGACCCTTGTCCATTCCCCCCCTCCCCAACCCGTGGCTCTTGCTTCTTGCTTTGCAGATGGCCTGCAGCCATGAACTTGTCACTGGCATCTGTGAGCCAAAGACTGAGCCTTTGTGGCAGGAATAATAAGCAATACTACACAACTTGCTACTTTCAGAAAACTTTTTTTTTAGCTTCACCGATGACAACAGAGGAAGAAGGGAACTGGGATTTGGGTAAGTTCTCCTCCACTGTTTGACCAAATTCTCAGTGATACATATTGGGGTGCAGATCACCAGGAGAAAAAAAAGCGGACTTTTCCTTTTGTAGCAGGGCACATAGGATCTGCCGAATTTTATGTAGACAAAGGAAGGGTCTTGTGTATTTTTGTCCATATCCAATGTTATATGAACTAATTGTATTGTTTTATACTGTGACCACAAATATTATGCAATGCACCATTTGTTTTTTATTTCATTAAAGGAAGTTTAATTTAAATTGACATTGTGTGAAGAACGTGATGTTGGCTTCGGTTACCCTTTTATCTCCTCTGCGAGAGGGATTATGACTAAATTCCAGTTGCTGCTTTAGCTCCTTGTGGTTTCGTTGAATCCTATGATAGCATTGTAGATTTTCACGAAAGAGAAAAGAAGAAGTGGATTTCGCAGGATCAGTACTGAGATTCCCACCGAGCAGAAAGGTGAGGGCCAGACCGGTGGAAGGAAGGTCTCTCGGTCTTGCAGTGAATTCTCATGACCTTTGAGGTCTGCCCCCCGTCAGGAAAGAGAACGTGGCTGCTGTTCCTCTCTGCAGATCAGGAAACCAACACCAAAGTTCTGTGACCACATCGGGACTGGAACAGTGTGGCTTTTCTGACTCATGACTCAGTCTGGAGCCAAACCAGTCCAGAAGGTGCCGGCCCCTTATAGTGCTACTGCCCCGGCCACTGGCTTCAGGGACCTGGACAGGAGGGAGCATGGGGAGCCCTGCCGTCCTGCTGGCCTCCCCCATGGACTTTTTCCTGTGGGCCTTGTTTGTGTTCTGAGCAGAGACCACCTCAGGTCATGAGGTCTGAGTCCTGGTGGCTGCCCTTGCTCGGGGATGGGCTCCATTCCAGGCATGGTGAAGGTCCTGACAGTTTATAAATGCACAGTGAACGCTCTGCTGTGGGGAAGGGCCTGTCACTGCACACCGCCAGGGAGGATTCTGCTCGCGTCAGAATGCCGGCACAGTCGGAACTGGTCCTTAGCAGTCCCCTACCTGCCACTGAGCCTGTACCTGCCTCAGTATAAACCAAAACTTGCTAGCATGGCCACTGTGTCCCTAGACATTGTGCTAAGGTCAAGGAACCTGCCATTCCCTTGCCCTTAGGGCTTGACACACAGTTTGCCTAAAACTCTTTCCGTCTGACTCACACTTCCCTCCGGGTCCCCAGGAGCCTGTTCTGCCGCTCTAGGTGTAAGTGAGGACCCCTTTGACTGATGCTCTGGCAGTCCAAAAGTGTTGTGAGGAGAGGGACCATTCACTGCTGTGGCCCTGGTGTCCAATGATGACGATAGTTAACACTGGGATTCTTATGAGGTGCTACACACTTGGACAAGTGCAAGTCACCTCCAGGTGGCAACAGCAGAAGCTCTCTCACAGGCTCTCCCTGTAACGAACAGGTCATCCCAGTCCCAGCCCCGCCCTGCCCCACCACTTCCTCTAACCCAGGGACCACTGTGTGCAACATACTGTTTTAAAAAACAGGTTTTATTATTCTTAGGTATGGCAGGACCATCAGATCAGCAGATGGCTGCCCTTGAAAAGATAGTTCGGTATGCTCACAGATCCCAAGAGGAGGACCAGCCACCCGGGGAAGCGCCAGGGTCTGTCCGGAGCAGAGGGAGCAGCACAGGCACCAATGGCCTTGACTTTGGGCTTCATGGGAAGGAACAAGCATGGGGAAGCAGACTTAAGATTGACCAGTTTGGAGAATTCCAGCTGGCTTTGGGGTCCCTCATTATCTGGTCCCTGTCTCTGCGGTGATTTGAGCAGGGGACAGTAGTCCTGAGTGTGCACACCCAGTGGAGGAGGGGAAGGAGGTGTGGGCTCCAGATTGGTTGATCTGCACAGGAAAGGCATGCTCACAGGTGAATCATTTTCTTTCTCTAGGAACTGGCCAGCCTGGGAGGGACAGCCTCTCCAGAGTCAGCAATGTCCTAGATGTCAAAGAAACAAAAAAACGGAAAATAAATTGACGTGATGAATACACTCCCTGCTTGGGGTCTGTGTACAACTCAGGTACACCTGAGTGGCTCGGCTGCATCCAGGGAGAGGGCCCTCACCTGAGTCTCCTCTGTTCTGTTTGTTCCCTAACCTCTGCGTCAGCAGTACCGGTTCCTGTGGTTACATGATTTCATCGAACAGTAGATACACCGATGAAACATGAGTGCCAGAGAAAGAGGGGCTGATAAAAGTATGGTGAGTTCTCTGGAAAGACTCCATAAGGGCAGATCGCTTTTTTAAAAATGCTGTGGATTTATTTAGGTCCTGGTAAAACAACTGTAAAAGGTCAGGGGACAAATTGCAGAAACATGAAAGGGTTCTGTACTCCACTGGCTTCACAGGTGTTTCTTTAAATTCTTACTCCATTGGAAAGAAGTCAAGCCTGAGAGTTGTAGAAAAGACATTGTAGGTTTGGTTTATGCAAAAACGGGATAGGAAACCCCAGACAACAGACCCGCACTCAGTGGACAACCTGGGCTTGTGCCAAGAGATTGGTGAATGAGCCGGTGTGTATGTGGGTGAGGCAAAGATAAGAATGTTAGGGTACGTAGGAGTCCTTTCATCATTCCCAGCTTACCTGGCATTTTCTGTTCGTTGATCAACCAACAGCTCTTAACTGTGCCAGGCAGAGGAGCTTCTACCGTCACTGTCCCCAATTCTTTTAGATGAGCCAATTGAGATTTAAAGAAATTAAATAATTTGCTCACAATTTGAACTCGGATCTGACCCCAAAGTCTGTAAATGTTCTAAATCTCTACACTAGCTGCAGGGACAGAATGTTTTAGGCATTCAGTATTTCTTAATAAGATAGATGAGTAAGAACTGGGCCCTGCCCTTAATGAAATTTATGATCTTATAGGAGAGGGAGGCATGTACATAAATCATTTTATAACATATAATAAGTAAAATTATAGAAGTTCACTGCCATAGCACAGAGAAGGGAGTGGTGAGGCCTACCTAAGGCTCACCTTCCAGAAGGTTCTGGCTGCATGTGGTGCCTGCTTGAGAGCTGGGAAGTGAAAGAGACGGAGAGGACACCATTGCTTTGACAGTGGCGGGGGACATTGAGGACCTCAGGAGACCGCTGAAAGGAGGTCTAGCTGGCAGCTTCCAGGATCTCGTGGGAGGCATCAAGAAAGGTCTCACATAGGAGATGCAAACCAAGACTTTAAAATGTTGACAAGAAGGGGCATTTACCAGCTAGGAATGGGGCATGGTTCTGAGCAAAGGGCAGAGCATTTGCAAAGTTGAGGAGGAAAATGATGGTAAGACACATTCAGAGAAATACAGTGGTTCTGTGTCTGAAGGGTGAGGTGGTGGGAGAGTCCTCTAGGACCAGTTTGTCAAGGTCAAGTCCAAGAGTTTGGACTTGATCCTCTCGATGTATCTGGGGAGCCATTGAAAAAACTAATCTGGAGCGTGCATGGCTGTGTGCATTTTAGATTACGCTGGCAGCTGGGGAGGTGGGGACAGGCAAGGCTGCAAGATGAATCCAGCCGCGTTAGTCCGGGTGAAAAACCACGCTCCACTGTGACAGCCACGGGTAGAAGGAATTCCCAACAGGCCTGTCTCAGAGATACTGCAGGTTTGGTTCCAGGCCACGCAACAAAGCGAGTGTCTCAATAAAGCGAGTCCTCATCTTTTTGCTGGTAGAGGGTCTCGCTTTCAACATGGAAAGAATGCGGTGTCTGAAGTACAGTAAAGCGAAGCACAATAAAACCAGCTGTGCCTGCGAAGATGGTAGGGAGAACGGATAGAATTGTATAACTGGATGTGGAGTGTGGAGCCAGCCATGGGGCGGGGTGGGGCCGGTGGACTCAACCACAGCGGACACTGCAGCAAAGGAGAAGCAGCGATTTCAGCGGGAGACTCACCCCTGAGTCTCCTGCGGCGACTTCGAGTGGAGATGTTCAACCCCAGCTGGATGAATGGTCCGGCGCTTCGGGGTGAGGCTGGGGTTGGAGATGCTGACATGTTTGTGATTGTGCACAGGTGAGGGACAAGAGCAGCCAAGGGCTGACGACAGAACCCTGGAGAAGACAACGTCCAAGCTGGGCTGCAGATGAGGGCCTAGTGGGAAGGAGGCTGAGAGGGAGTTCTGACGGGGCGAGGGAGAGAGTGAAGCTGGGGGAGGAAGGAGAGAGGTCTAAGCAGGTTTGCCAATGGCGGGCGATGCTGGTATCACAGAAAGACCGAGTCTAGAGAGAGCTGAGCCGTGTCCACTGTTGTGACCCTGGACACTTGGGTGGGGCCAAGCCAGATTGCAGAGGATTGAAGTGCCAGAGAGTTAGGAAATCCAACAGTACAGCACGCTGGGAAACAGAACTTGGGAGAGGGGAGGGGAGCGGAGGTGATTTAAAACTAGGGTAAGGGGGTGTCTGTCTATTTAGAAGGGTGGGAGCCCCCTGAGTCATTGCATGGGCCCAGGAAGCCATGAATGGGCACCTGCATCTAAGGGGGTAGGAGGGACCTAGAGCTGAGGTAAAGGGAGCTTCCTTTCTTCTTCAGGGTCTGTTCTGAGCCCCCCTTCTTGTGTTCTTAATCAGATCTGATTGTCCCTAATCCCTGATAGGAAATTGAAGGAAAAGCCCTACCCTAAGGGGCGTATTTGGAAATAGCAGTTGGCCTAGGAATCCCGTGTGTGGCTCTCCTCTGCTACCATTCCCGTTCCCCCCACTCCTGCTCTCCACCCCATCCCTGGGCCCCCGCCTTTGCCTCTGCCTGTAGGAATCAAGTTCAGGCTTTCCCCCCACAGACAGGAAGAGTTGCCACCTACCTGGAGAAACTGCTCAGCCTTGGTTAACTAATCATCAGCTCCTGGTGAAGCTGTGTCAGAGGGAAGGAAGGGACCTGGGTATTCTTCTCCATCACAGGGCCCATGTCACAACTGAGGTCCCACTCGAGGCGTCAGTTTCTCCCTCTGTTCTTTGAGGGAGTTGACAAAGGTCATTTGATCCCTTCCTGTGGCATCGCTGCTTGGTGTCCCATACGTGTAGACACAAGGCTCAGCCCATACACTTTGGCAAGTCCCAAGCCTATGGGGCAGCCATGAATCTGACCTGAATTATAAGAGCTGAAGTACGGAAAGGCGTGAAACCACGATCAGCTTCCTGCTGACACACGTTCTGCCTTCAGAGAGTCATGAGTGGCAAGCTGGAAGGTAGACTAGAAAATGCTGACTCCAAGTAAGAAGCAGCCTTAGAATGCACTCTTGGCTAGGTTAGTTGATTCCTCTGAGCCTCAATTTTCTCATCTGCAAAGTGGGATTAGCAATACCTATCATATAGTAACGTGAGTAATCGTGTAAAAACTGCACATGTAAAAGGTCCCTGTTTAAGTAGTTCTTGGGCCTAAATTCTTAGGGTAGGAAGGCACAGTTGGTGCAATTTCTGTGACTCTGTGGAATTCATATTTGAGCATGTCACATCAGAAAAAAATAAAAACAACTCTCCTCATTAATCTTCCAGGACCTGGAATAGGATTTTTCTTTTTCTGCAGTACATTCCTGTGTTGCTTTGTCTAGAATGGGCCCCCTCCCTCCATCTGAAGCAAAAACTACATTCCTTTCAGCTGATAGAATTGCAGTGTACCGATTCCCAAGGTAGTAGAATACCGCTCTCTCTCGCTGGCTCTATTTTTTCTTTCTCCTTTCTCTTTTTTTTTTTTAAACAACAGAAAGCTGCTTTTACCCCCAGGAAAAAAGTGACATCACTGTGAATGTTAAATTCTGGCAGAAATGGAGAGACTAAAGTGGAAACAAACAAAAAAGGGCAACAGCCAGGAATGAGAAGTCACATAGTATTGACTTGGTTGTATGCATTTCAGGAATACAGGGTACTCTGTGTTATCGGGAATGGTTATCTCTGCAGTCGGTGCTGATTTCTAAAATAATTCTTCTTTCAGTGCACTTGGCAGACTCATTACATTGATAGCCCCAGTTATTTATCGCTCCTTTTACCGTTTCCGTCGCTAAAGAGAGAGAGTCTGTTAAGCCATCTCTTGCACGTGGTCTTAGCCATGTGACTTGCTTTGATCTGTGAGATGTGAGCAGTCGTGGTGCACGTCGAAGCTTTAAAGAGTACTATGTGTTTCCCCTCATTCTTTTGGACCCCTACCACCACAAAAACGTGCCCAGGCTGCCGTCCTAGAGGGATGTGAGGGGAACTCAAGCCAGGGTCATCCTAGACCATTGAGCTCTGGCCAGCAGACGCATAGGCTTGTGAACAAAACTAAAAGCTGCTCTACACCACCGAAGTTTTTGCGGCTGTTCGTTACCCAGCAATAACTGAATCAGTGCATTTGCCTAACATTTTGGTGCCTGGGGGCGACCCATGACTTCAACTGAAATGGTGAACAAATTCTTGTACTTCAGGCCACGCTGATATTATGTAGTTAGCAATCTGGAGAGGTAGTTTGAGATCTCCATTCTAGGTAAAGTGCCCTTTAATTGTCCCCTAAATACAACCTGCACACCCTTGTCTCTGTATCTCTGTACATAATTTCCTTTCTCCCTACTGCAGTGTCCTTCCCTCTCTTCTCTGCCTGTTTAAATTATAACAGATCTCTGAGGACCCACGTAAAACCAGCCTTTTCTGAATGACTGTGGCTGCCCTCTGCCTATAGTGATGTCTCCAGCTTTTGACTCATAGGGTGTTTCTTATCATAGTGTGGACACCTAACACATGCTCCTTATGTGGCTACTTATTTCTTATCTACAGTTGCTTACTAAACTAGAGTCCAAGCTCCTGGTGGGTGGGGCCCATCTTCCCCTTTTTTAATCCCCAGCCCTTTTTTCCATTGTCTTTAAATTAGATATTTTCTTTCCCTCTTTCAAATATCTGTATCTCTTTGGTTGTATTTCATATCTTTTAGGGGACCTCACCTAATTTCCCTTGTGTGATAGCCGGTCATGTTCTTACTTTTCTGCTCACTTCCACAATGCCTCACCATCACAAACACGAGTTCCTAGACCAGAGGCTCCACTTTAATTCCATGTGCATCTCTAGCACCTGGTAAGGCGCTGCTCCTACAGCAGGTGCTCCAGTAAGTATTTGGTTACTTCTTCATCTATCTCTCCTCTGTCTTTTATGTTCAATGCCCTAATTCAGGCCCACATCATTGCTCCCACAAAAACTGCAAAAAGGCTTGCAAGTGGCCCTATCTCCCTTCCTTCCTTGTCTTTCAACCAGTTAGCAACACACAACATGAAATTCAGTTTTACAGGAAAATCTAGCGAGACCATTCTCCTGCTTCAAAACAAAACAAAACAAAAACCCCTCTTAACTGCTCCCCCTTTCTATGCAGTAAAAGCCAAGCTCTTAGCATGCATGGCCCACTAAGATCTGCCCAGCCTACCTCTCCAGGCCCTTCTCCCTTCACCCCAGCCTCCACCTTTACTCCAACAGGAGGGCATGGCTGGTGTGACATTCATCATTCTATGACGAATAGAATGTACCTGGCCCCTTCTTCCCGAGCTGTTTCATTCGACCAGCCCAGCCCATCCTGCCCATCCCTCTTGCCCACCAACTTCCCCCCTTCCCTTTCAGTTCCAGATTGATCGTTGTGATTTCAAGGTGGCATTCTGATTGCCTGACCAAGTGGCAGTTTGCTGAGAACCAAGACTGAGTTGCTAACACCTTTGTAGGTGCACAGCCTACCACAGTACCCAGAACATGGAAGCACTAAAACACTGTTGGATGGCTGGATGGAACCAGGGATCTACCTGAAGTGGACCGGTTTGTCATTGACCTATCTGAATATAGGCTTGACCTAGGGAACTAATGTCCTCAGTGAGCTCACCTCTTGTCTTCTAGGACTAGAATGGGATTAAGTTGGCCAGAGTTCTGTGCCAACATCTAGACACTCCCCCACCATCCTTGGTACCCAGGCCCACACTGGGCAGAAGATTTACTTAAATGTCAAATGATGGTAGCTTATACATACGGAGCATTTACCAGGTACCAGATATTGTATATCGTTCTAAGTGTTTTAAGTGAAGTAGCTCATTCAATTCTCACAGTGATCTTACAGGGTGCGTGCACTGTTTTACAGATGAGGGTTAGAAAAGGTTAATAAACCTTTCTAAGATCGCACAGCTATTAAACATAGAATCTGTGCGCAAAGCCAGATAGCCAGTCCCAGGGGCCTACCATCATCACCGTCGCCTTATGTCTCCCCAGGTTCATGTTCTGCCACTTCTCAGTCCTTCCCTCTCCCACAGTGGTAGGAGAGGTCGGGGCTAAGAAAAAACAGAAATGTTTTTAAATTTTTTTAAAATTTACTCAGTTTGCTTCAATTCCATTGTGATTACCTGCTGATGCACATTTGGCCAGGATGAGACCTATATTTTCTCATTTTTATCTGTGCAAACATATACTCACCCATGAAGGTAACTTCCATACCCAAATTGGAACAATGAGCAAAGAACCGTGATGCAACCTGCAACCAGCTCAGCTTTTTGCAAGCCCTCTCTGTTTCTCAGTGGGCTGGAAACCACTGCTTCCTCTTTGCCTTCACAGAGAGACCATAGCATTTGTCACTCGGCGTCTGAGCGGCTTCACCAACACCACCCAGAAAGACCTGTACTGGTCCAAATGGCACGCATCTCGTGTGTGGCATCCTTCTTTCTCTTTCTGAGTAAGTGTCCTTCTGCCTGTTTCTCTTGTCCCAGGGGCTGTTGGGTGATGGAACAGGACAATCTGGTCTCGACATGAAAAACCTGGCCACACATCTCTGGTGCTGGCAATGACTTCTGACTTTTGTCTGTGGTGCCAGCTTTTTGCTGGCTCTGCCTTTCCCTTGTCTTGCTGGGCTAGCCCGTCCCTGGAGAGAGTAAGGAGCTCAGCTCCTCAGACTGAGACGTGATCTTAAGATTTGCCTGATGTCAGAGCTTGACAAGGTAAGCATGCCTGGGGGATGGAAGGAAAGGTCAGGAGAGCACTTAGTAGTTTGAGGCTAAGCTAAAAGAAAGTCCTGGATTTCACCTGGGCTGAAGTGGGAATTGACCAGTGAGACTGAGAAGGGGCAGGGAGATTCCCTTGACTTTGCTGAGAAGCATATGCAGGGGCCTTAGCTAGCCCAGGGGCATTTGTACGTGCTAGAACATGGGGAGCCGGGGGTGGAAATTTGAAGGTAAATGGGAGAACAGATGAACTGGAAGGGGAACGACATGGTTCCAGAGCAGCTAGAGCAGGGAGCAGGTACTGTTTTGTGCTAGGGGCACCTTCACCATCTGGTGAAGCTCATAGACCCCATCTCAAAACAATTCCTTAAGTGCATAAAATAAAATACAAAGGATTATAGGGGAAATCAATCCTACTGAAATGCAGGTATCAAAATATTTTTAAATAGTTGGTGATGTAGTCTTTTATTTGTTTCTTTACACATTACATAACAATCTACAGATGGTCTATTAACCACCAAATTCAAAGTAGTAATGAATATGAACAATATTTTAAGCTAGCTGTAAGTGTAATGTGATGTGAAAATATTTATGTTGTGTTTCTACATTCATGACTGAAAGAAATACTAAATTCCAGGAATATTTAGTGAAAATACAAGTGCAGGGGTTTTTTTTTTCCCCGCCCAGGTTTATGTACCTTTTAATCCATATGTGGACCCAGGTTGAGAGCTGCCTTACACAGACGGGACTGGGTGAGCGCAGGGATTTGAATGACTGGAGCCACAGGGGGACCAGAGCAAATTATAGCCAGTGTGACCAGGGCTGTGGCTAAGCACAGAAAACGGTGCAGCGTTCAGCCGAGGAGGTGCCTAATAGACCTGGCTTGAGTTGAACTGGGCTCGTGTTGCAAGGGACATTGAATAGTGTGAGGTAAGGGTCAGATCGGGGCTGGACAGGGTGAGAGGTGGCCTGTAGGAAAATTACTAGGACTCCGTGCTGGGTGATCGGTGCCCACTGGACTGGCCTGGGAGGTGTTGATGGCTAGTGGGGGTGGGCTTGCAGGGGAGGGCTCTTAGGGACTGTTGGCAAATGTGTTCCTGTTTGTGCTGTTCAGTTGTCTGAGTGGGATGCTCTAGTTGCAGGGGTGCCCAGCTTTTTGCATCTCTGGGCCACACTGGAACAAGAGTTGTCTTGGGCACACATTAAATACACAAACACTAATGAAAACTGAGGAGCAAAAAAAGTGTTTGGATTAAATTTATGATTTTGTGTTGGATTACATTCATAGGACCGGGGGTCGGACACCTCTGTGAGTGTATGTGCTTTGTCAGTTTGGGGCGTGTGTTTGGCTTGTGTGTAGGGAGAAGGGGGGCTTATACTGGGCAAGTCAAACAATTGCAAATTCTCTGTCTGTCTCTGTCTGTCTCTCTCTCTCTCTCTCTCTGAGCAGGCTGGAAGTTCTGGGGGAAAGAAAGTAGTAACCACAGTTCAAAAAGTTCAAAAATACTGGCATCTTTTCTTTAATCCATTTAAACAATGGCCTACCTGGGTTATATACAGGGTCCGGCAGAAATAACGTCTGCTTGAGTATGGTTGGTAGGGTAATAATATGGGAATAATATGGGTGTAATAATTTAGTTTTAATTTGAACATTTCACCTAAAATGTCATAGGGTGTGCTTGAGTGTGATATTGTCATGTTACAGAATTACATGCTTGTGATTTTATAATAAAAGACTTTGTAATAAAAAGGGGGCATTATTTTTGTGCTGAACCGTATGTTTCTTTCTTCTAAATTCTGACTCATCCTCACCACTAATTTTGTATAGAACCACGGTTTTTATGTGAAAAACACATAAATCAGGAAGTAACTTGAAAGAACTTGGGAAACCTGCTATTAGTCATCACAAATATTGAGGGGGGGGGGAAATGAAGGAAATTAAGTGATGACAAATTGATTGATTGTATCATTTAGCAAATATATGCTTTGTCCTAATTTATTTATATTTTTAATTAATATAAAGACCAATTAATCCTGTTATATCATGATAGATGAGGTCAATGTCATGGGTAAATGAGCTCCTGGACTTAGTCCTTAGTTTTGCGTACTTGATCTATCACCCCTCACCCTAACTAGATGCCCTACAAGTAAAAGCCATTAACATGGCTGGGTCCTGGGGTGGGCATATTGGTTGTCTTACTGAAACTGTATTCATGAAAAAAATTCCACTAAATTATGGGCAGAAGCTCTCTCAGCCTCCATGCATATAGGTTTTTGTATGTGTAAAGAAAAGAATGGCATGTTCTCCAGGTAGGTTTTCCATAAGGTGCAATCATTTGAAGTTGCTGTTTTTGTTTATCAGAAATGGTCAAATATGAGCCATTTTATATGGTTTGACCTAATAGCTTCTATTTGAATAATACTGGAATGGCAAATTTGACAATTCCAGTGATAGTTTTGAAAAAGCCAATACCATTGAGGAATTCTTCATGTTTCAAATGTATGAGTCCGTTGTGGTGTGTCGACACCAAGCTGTGTGCCCATCGGTCAGTGAGACCTTGAGCTGCTGTGCAAGGGTATCTAACCGCTCCATTAAAGGAGAAGGCAATGGGACAGTCCTGCAAGGTATTTTACTCTTTAGGAGGAAGAGAAACATGGGCCGCACATCCCACAGAGAATATATTTGGAATCAAGTGCTTCCGTGTATGATTGCAATGCCTAGACATTTGAATTGACCTCTTCATTCCTTCCGACCTCAAAAATACCTGTGAAACCTCTACACAATGTCTTTTGCTTTTTCTGAAAAAGCAGTGCCATCCCAATCATGTTCTTGACCTCACACCTCCACCAGGAACTTACTCCATTCATCGTCCTTTCTCCGGTGTCATCCAACTCTCAATGGCCCCTGGGTCCAGCCCAGCCCTCACTGCTGCTCCCTACCCAGCGACTCTTTCCAGCTGCCATCTTATTCCTCTTCTTCCCTTCTTCCTGAAGCTTCTTGAAGGACCGTATTTTGCCATGTATAATGTGCATTTTTTTGCCCAAATTTTTGAGGAAAATATCAGGACGCACATTATACACAGGAATTAGTACTGAAATGTGGGTGTGCATTATACATGGTAAAATACAGTAGTTTACACTTCCTCTGTTGGCTTCTGACCCTTGAAATCTGCTGCTTCTGCTTGACTGAAATCTCTTCTCCAAAGATCTGCACTGACACCCTCATCATTACACTAGAAGGCTTTGCTCTCCCTTTAGACCCCTCAGCATCAGCAGCATTCTGCAGGGCTGACAAGCCCTTCCTTATTGGAACATTTTGCCTCCTTTGGTTTCCAAGGCACTGTCCTGGCTGCCCTTTCATCTCCCTAACTCTTCCTCCAATAGGTTTTGTTCCTTATCTAACTCCCTAAATAAAGAGATTTTCTAGTAGTCTCTCTTTAGCCCTCTTCCTTATATTCCCTAACACTTCCCAATATTACTATGTAACTGGCTTAATTGGCATCCCTAGCCCAGAAGTCTCCCTAGTTACAAGCAAGCATTTACAGGAAGGCATGAGAAACCACGGAGACAGCCAGAGATTATGGCATTTGCAAATCTAGCTTCAACTCTGGCTCGAATGTTTACCAGTTTTGGCATTGCTAAATATGGAACTATCATAGAGTTCTTAAAGGGATGAAAATATACATCTTTTCAAAGGGTTGAAGACCTTAAAGTATCGATATACATATTTAAATATTTCCAAATATTTGCTGGATATCTTTCCTGTTTATTCCATGATACTCAAATTTAGCATTTCTGAGACCAATTGCATTATCTTCTTCCTCACCTTTGAACACACAACAGTAGCTCTTCCTGATGTCCTTATTTCTGTTACACAGTACCATTTTCCTGCCAGTCACCCTCACGAAATCTGAGTATCATCTCTCATTTCTTCCTACCTTCCGTCCCTTCTTCCACTCCTACCACCTCCAAGCACCCAAGACACTGAAAAAATAGATTTTATCCCCACAGTGGCTTCTATTGTGTTGGCCAAAAAGTTCTTTGGGTTTTTTTCTGTAAGATGGCTCTGGGGGCACTTAGTTGTCTTCAACTTCGTTTGCAACAATTATGTTGGATTGTATTGCGACAGCTGTCGTTATCAGTGTGCATTTTTAAAAAAACATCAAAATTGGTGAGTTTTCATGTAGCCATTTTAATACTGAAGATTGAAGAAAATACATAACATTTTCAGCATATTATGCTTTATTATTTCAAGAAAGGAAAAAACACAACTGAAATGCAAAAAACAGATTTGTGCAGTGTATGGAGAAGATGCTGTGACTGATCGAATATGTCAGAAGTGGTTTTTGAAGTTCCGCTCTAGAGATTTCTCGCTGGATGATGCTCCACACTCAGGTAGACCAGTTGAAGTTGATAGTGATCAAATTGACACATTAATTGAGAACAATCGTCATATCATGCAGGAGATAATTGACATACTCAAAATATCCAAATTAATAAAGTTATTGGTGAAAGTGAAAAATGTGTCTTTTATTTTACAGAAAACACTAAACGGACTTTTTGGCCAATTCAATAAATTATAGTCCCTTTCTTGCCATTCCTATTGCCTTCATCACTTCTCTCCTGGGCTACAGTAATGACCTCATATCTGTTTCCAATCTCCATGATCCTACACACAACCGTCAGGTTAATCTTCCTAAGACCTTTCAAACACTTTCAGTGGATTTCCCATGGCCTAACCAATCAAGGTCAAATATTTATTCATGAAAGTCAAGTCCTTCGTGTTCTGGACCCAAATGCCCTACCCAGTCTTACCTCCTTCTATCAATTAATCTTCATGGGACCCATCCCCTAATCTAACTGATTACTCCCTATTTCCTTTAACAAGTCTTTTGGTTCCTACTCATTCAGTCTCTCCGTGAAGTCTTGTTCCTAAGAGACCCTGTCTCTCCACTTAAATTGTCATGATCTTTTCAGTTCCCTAAAGTCCATTTCTAATACTGTCTCTTTTATAAACCTGACCTATTTCCCTCCTCAAAAAATATAATCTCTTCTTCAAATTCCTAAAAGCATTTTTATCATATCTCCCTATGAGGACTACTACCCTACTTGGCCAAATTATAAAATTTGTAAGTCAGAGACGATCTGAAACTCATCTTTGTACCTTGGTTCCTGAAGCCTCAGAAATACTATTAATGGTTGGATAAATATTTATTGAATTGGCAAGTAAAGCAGTAGAAAAGGAAATGCTACTTTTCACAATAAAATGTGCTAAATGTGGTATACCCATCTCTTTGAAAAGTCATGCAAAATGTTGGTGTTTCCTAGCTACCAAAAATAAGATGGTGAAAACATGCCCTGATATAAACAGGTGAGTGACCTCAGAAACCATATTTTTAAAGATTTTTTATTGTGAAATATAATACAAAAGTCAAGCTAATGAAATATAAATGTGCAGTTATGTGAACTAATAAGTAAAAAGTAAAATCTGTGTAATGGCTACCCAGGAAATGGCTACCTCAAGAAATAGATGGAACGTTGCTAAGGCGCGAGAGCACCTGCCACCCTGCCGTGTGTCCCCTCCAGATCGCGGCCCTCCCACCACACGCACAGTCACTTTTCAGACTCTCATGGTAACCACTTCCTAGCTTTTCTTTTCTTCCCTTTAAATTTTTTTTTTTACCCCTTATCTTTGCATCACGAAACAATACAGCATAGTTTTACCTGTTTTAAAACTTCATAAAGAATAGAATCATGCTCTGTATAGTCAAAAAGATTCAAAAGTATTTTGCATCTTTTATTAAACACAGTTATTCATATTATTGAAACTAGTTGCATTTATCCACTTTAATTTCTGTTTTTCATCCTCACTCAAGGATACGTTTATTGATTTTAGAGAGAGAGGAAAGGGGAGAGAGAAAGAGAAACATCAATCAGTTGCCTCCTGTACCCGCAACCTAGGTATGTGCCCTGACTGGGGATCGAACCTGCCACCTTTTGTTGTACAGGACAGTGTTCCAACCAACTGAACCACCTGGCAAGGGCCATCCACTTTCATTTCCGTGTGACATTCCAGTTCATGCATGCAATGAGTTCACCTATTCTACTGCTGATGGACGTATGGAGGTCCCTAGTTTGGGGCTGTAATGGGTAGGACAGTGGTAGATGTTCTTTCACGGGCAGCCTGGTGCATAGGGCGCCCATGTCTCTAAGATACAAGTGTGAGGATGTCTGGCTTTGCCAAAAATGTTCCCAAATCCCTCTCTAGTATAACTTTTTTTTGGCCAGCAGCAATGTAAAATGTTCTGAGTTGGTCTAACTTCTTTTTCTAGGCATAATATAAATAGAAAATAGAAAATTGGGGCTTATGAATAAATTCGTGTATTTTAAATTATTACTGGAAATATGTGTGGTTGGCTGGTTGGTTGGATGTTTGTGTTTTAGTTTCGCGTTGAGCTTATGCATGTGCAGTTCTCAGGGGACTGTATCGGGGGACCACTTACCCTCCCTGCCCACTTTTTGAGGCTCCTTCTCCCAGAATTGTTTTCATTCCAAAATGTCTATCCTTGGCCTTAACATGGTCTCTGTAATGGCATGTTCCCTTTCTCTCCCTTTTTTCCCCTTCAGTCTCCTTTACTCCTTGTCCTGTAGAGTCCCAAGATTCAACAGATGCCCTGCTTCTTTCATATCTTCTTGTGAACCCCATTCTGTTCATTCCTTCAGACCAGCTCTCCCAACCTGTGACCTCTTCTGCTGTCTCTCCACCTTCCCCTTCCACCGGCCCTTGGCCCTGGTGAAAGATCTAGCTCACCCTGTGGCATCTCTGCCATCTGGTCTTTGTTCTTTCTGTAGTACAAACTAGCCTTTAAAATTAACATCATAAATAAACACATTTTAATTTCTGCAAAATGCTTGGTTTTAAAAATGTGTGTATCCGAGAAAATGTTTCCGTTGGCAGTGAGACAGCACCAGAACATTATGCTCGATTAGGCCTCGGTTCAGAAACCTCGGTACTTGAGTTCTGGTTAAGAAAGAATTCAGAGCCAAGATTCAAACTATAAGAGAACGTTTATTTAGAACTTCACAGAGGTAGAAGAAGTGAGCTGTAGGAGAAATGGGCTCAGGAAGCAGGTTACAGAGGCAAAAGAAGGGCCCTTGGAGCTTGGGGGTGGGGGTGGTGGGGGACAGTGAGGGAAAAAGGGAAAGAGAGAGCCAGACAGCCTCTGGGTCCTTCATCCTAAGGGCTTTTGAAGGTGGGGATCTTAGGTAAGATCCTCAGAGGAGGTCCTCAATAGAATATTCATCAGCTCCCCAGGTGTGTCCTTTCAGGGTCATGGTCTCCATGGATAGGTCAACACCAGGGCAGGGGGTCATTAGTCAATGTAGCTGGTGCTGATGTCAGCCACGGAGTTGCCCTGCCTGGCCTTGCTGCTTTTCTGGGCCTGGAGCTGAAACACAGCCAAGGTCTAGATGTTATCTCTAGGGCTTAATGCTTGAGGAAGTGGTCATGCAAAGGATTTTGTATGAGGCTATTTTTTGGACCTCTTGTCCTTCCTTTAAGGGGGTCTATTATTTGACTGGCATATGAAAGATCAGCCACAAGACCAGCAATATGATAGGAGAGGAAAAGTCACCCTGGGGGCAAGGTCCCACCCTACAGTCATCTAGGCACCCAGGGCTTTCCACCCTGGTGACCTTTCAGTACCTGGCCCATCGTTCCTACTCTGCTCATACCTGTCTAACTTCCCACCACATTATCATTTAATAATGGTTTCTCTTTTAAATCTAATACATGAGATTTATCCCAAAAGGAAAATTCCATAGTGGTCCCAACTAAAAATTTGGGGTGAGGGAAGAACTAAAATAAATTCTGATTCTGCTGGACTTGACAGTCATCTTTATGAGGCTTTTCAATAAAGCTGTAGTGGCTCTTTTAAAAATTACAAAACAAAAATCACTCCTTAGCATAGAAAGGAAGTACTGCTATCTCTTCAGATGCTAATTTTAGCTGACATTACATCAGATGTGGCCAAGAGCCACAAATAGTTCCAACCAACCCGCAGGCAAAAGTGTAGTCCCCTGGGCAGCACTGGAGACTTTTGGTCACTTCTCTGAGAAAAGCTCCCTGGGACTTTGAGGCTTAAAGAAGTGCCTGCTGAGTTTTCCCCCAAATAAAGGAAAGGTGAGTCATCATATAGCATATTTACTTTAAAATAAGTGCACTCGGATGAGCAGATATGTTTCGGGGTAGGGACCATGTTGCATGGATGAAGCTAGACTCGTTTGTAAGAGACTAGAGATTACAATGGAAGTTAAAGTTATAAAAGAACAATGAACTCATCAAGCCATCGTGCTCCTCGGCCTGAAGAAGCTGTTGAACATTTGGGTTGATTATAGTTAATAACCCGCGATCTCATTTACTAGAATTGTAATTCAGGGAGCTGCAGAAGGTGGCACATTGGGAACTGGGACACTCATCTATTTTTATTCCCCTTTCTCCTACTTGCAAGCTAAGCTCAGCATTGGCCAGAGACAAGTAACAGTTCAGAAAGGACCGCTGTTTAGAACTGAAGGTTACCCCGTCAGCATTGGCTGCAATGTCACTGGCCACCAGGGACCTTCCGAGCAGCATTTCCAGTGGTCTGTTTACCTGCCGACAGCTCCGGACCAAGAAATCCAGATCATTAGCACCAAAGATGCCACCTTCTCTTACGCGAAGTATGCACGGCGGGTGCAAAGCAAGGAAATCTACGTGGAGAGGGTCCAGGGCAACTCAGTCTTGTTGCACATCTCAAAGCTCCAGGAGAAGGATTCTGGCGAATATGAGTGTCACACCCCGAACACTGATGAAAAATACTACGGGAGTTACAGTGCGAAGACTACTCTCATTGGTAAGCTGTTTGCCCTCCTCTGCTAGCCCACCTGAGAGGGAGAGTCCCCCACCGTCACAATACCTTGCAGTGTGACACGGCTTTATATGGTGCTGTTTGCTTTGGCATAAGATCCCACATTTCCCTCTGGATAGTTTATAGATTTGTCACAAGTAGGTATTTCGTGTTTTCTAACTCAATTTTTCCAATCAACACTGCCATGACGATTAAGATAGGGCGTGGTCTTCCCAAGGCCGTGTCCTCAGCTCCCCAAAGATTGATAATAACAACAGCATCAGTCAAAGCTTTGAGAGTTTTTATCATGTTGTGTCTCCTCTTGGAGGCAGAACTTTCCCTTGATAAGAGCTGGTATTCATATGACAAGTGGTAAGTCATTTGCTTGGAAATGCTTCTTTTCAAACTACCATTCTCTAGCATATTTACCGGAAGGGAGAGGGTAACAGTTCTTCAATTACTGTCTTGTCCCTTGGCCTATAATATCTTACCACCCCCTTTTCAGCCTAGCAAACTCCTACGTATACTTCAGAACCCAGTTTAGATATTACCTCTGCTGCGGAACCTGTCCTGACTGTCTCGGGCAGTGTTCCAATCCTTGTGTCCTCTTGCTCTACTCACACCACTGTTACTAGCCCTCACCCATTTATGTGGTGATTTCTGTGGTAAGTGACTCTCTCATACCTCACCCTGAGCTCCAGGAGAAGGGAATGTGTATCTCACCTCTTGGCACAGGGGCTAGGCCTGAGTAGATGCTCAGTAAATATTCACCGATTGAATCTAAGTGTTGCCTTCCCCCAAGCTCAGGCTGTGTCACTTCCTGGAGAGAATGAAAAGGTTGTAGGACAGTTATCAAAACTTTTGCCCCTGACTGGTGTAGCTCAGTGGGTAGAGCACAGGCCTATGAACCAGAAGGGTCGCTGGTTCGATTCCCAGTCAAGGCACACCCCTGAGTTGTAGGCCAGGTCCCTGGTACGGACCGTGTGAGAGGCAACCACACATCGATGTTTCTCTTTCCCTTCTTCTCTCTCTAAAAATAAATAAATAAAATCTTTAAAAAAAATAAAGCTTTTGTAAGGGTTGCATTTTGGCTCTGATGGGCAGATAACGACAGCATGTCCCCGAATTTTATTTTATAAGGGCCCAAGGAAGTGACGTGACTCGCTGCGGTTCGCATAGTCAAATAGAGACAGATTTAGAGTCAGAATTTAGGTCTAGCTCCCAGGACTTTTCCCCTTTAAAAACTCTGTGTCCAAGTAGCAGGATTGTTTACAGCTCATGCTGAAAACGTGAAGTGGCGCTCAGCCCATCAGTGAGCTATTAGCTTTGCTGCGTTTCATCAGCTGCAGGTACAGATGCCAATGCTTGCGCTGGCAACAGGGCACACAGGGCTGCTGGAAAAGAAACTCAAAGCGGGTGCTTAGAGATGAAGGGTCAGGGCCCCATCTTCATCTAAGGAGGCCAGTCCGACAGACGTGGGACCAACCAATTCTCATCATTTCTTCTCTTCCAGTTATTCCAGACACCCTCTCCGCCACCATGAGTCCCCAGACCCTCAGGAAGCAGGAAGGTGAACCGTTAGAACTTACCTGTGAGGCAGCCAAAGCCACAGCTCAGCACACCCACCTGTCTGTCTCCTGGTACCTGATGCAGGATGGACAAAGTCCAGCCACCAAGATTATTTCCCTCTCCCGAGATTTTATGCTGGTGCCTGGGCCCTCGTATACAGAGAGGTTCGAAGTCGGTGACGTGCGGCTGGACAAGCTCGGGGCCACTACCTTCCGGCTGTCCGTGGGGAGCCTGCGGCCCTCAGATCAGGGCCAGCTGTTCTGTGAGGCGACTGAATGGATTCAGGATCCCGACGAAACCTGGACTGTCATCACGAAGAAGCAGACAGATCAAATGAGTCTGAGGATCCAGCCGGCAAGTAATGATCTTCCCAGAGAATTCATTAACAGGCTGGTCGTGGTTACTTAGGGGATAACTTTTTGTTTTCATCTAATCTTTTGTTGAATCTAAAAAAATAATTGTTTAGGAAGCTTGAGTAAATTTTCCTTTTGACATCCGGAAAGCATAAGTAAAAGAAAGACATTTGGTTTTTTTTTTTTAATTGTTTATGCTATTATAATTGTCCCAATTTTCCCCCCCAGGCCCCACCTTCCCACAGTCAATCCCCACACCGTTGTTCATATTTGTGGGTGGTACATATAAGACATTCAGTTTTTGGCTCTGTCCACGGGAGGGTTTGTGGGGGCTAAGATCTGTTGAATGGTTCAGTAGATGTACAAGACATGCTGTATGCTCTGCCCAAGGTCACCCAGCCACTGAGAGGTGGAGCTGGCCTTTGAGAACAGGTGTGTCCCACAGACACCTGGGCCTCACAGTGACTGTAGTTTCCAGCGTGAAATCTCGTCTCAGTCAGTGACGGGATTTCCTTTCACCCGACCCCTTTTCAACTTGGAATGGTGTCGCTCTTCATGGTCCATTGGCATTGTCATCAAAATGAGTAGAAAGCCTCGGCTGTGATTCCAGGTCTCTCTACACAGGCTTTGGTGCAATAAGAGGAGGTCACTAAAGCCATTTATATCCGTGCTGACAGCAGTGATCCAATGGACAACCACTGAAGTTTTTCTTTTTTCCTTTCTTTCTTTTTTTTAAAGCAAGAATGTTATTCTGTTCCATTAACAATCATCCTGTTGGTGCCCCAGTCAGTGTGGCTCAGTTGGTTAGAGCATCATCCCATAACCGAAAGGTTGTGGGTTTGATTTCCAGTCAGAGCACATACTTACGTTGCAGATTTGACTCCCAGCCCCCCACACCCGTCCAGGGGCAGATGATCTACTCTTTGGGCAGGTATGAGAGGCAACCAATTAATGCTTTTCTTGCACATTGATGTTTCTCTCTCCCCTTTCTCTCTCTCTAAAAAGCCATGAAAAACTGTCCTCAGGTGAGAATAAAAAAAAATTGTCCTATTGGCCTTAAGTGTCCAACTTATATATAATCAGTGAGCCCGATGGCATACCAGATGTGCTGTTTTTTTCTCTTTCTCTTTGGAAACAACTGTTTTAAATGTAAACCAGTCTGTATTTTTCTTTTATTATTTTGACAAGTAAAAATTATAGGTTGATATTTAAGGTATACAACATGATGTTTTAACATATGTGTGCATTGTGAAGTGATTACCGCAGTCAAGCTAATCAACATACCCCCTCACAGAGTTACCTTTTTTGTTTGTATGTGTGTATGTGTGTGTGTGCGTGTGGTAAGAACGCTTAAGATCAACTCCTTCAGCAAATTTCTTTTTTTAAATATATTTTATTGATTATGCTATTACAGTTATCCTAGCATTTCCCCCTTTGCCCTCCTCTACCTGGTACCCCCATTCCCTCCAGCAATCCTCTCCTTAGTTCATATCCATGGGTCGTACATATGAGTTCTTTGGCTTCTCCATTTCTCATACTCTCCTTAACCTCCCCCTGTCTATTTTGTACCTACCATTCATGCTTCTTATTCCCTGTACCTTTTCCCCAATTCTCCCTTTTCTCCCTTGCAGCTGATAACCCTCCATGTGATCTCCATACCTATGATTCTGTTCCTGTTCTGGTTGTTTGCATGTTTTGTTTTGTTTTGTTTTGTTTTGTTTTGTTTTGTTTTGTTTTAGATTCAGTTGTTGATAGTTGTGAATTTGTTGCCATTTTAATGTTCATAGTTTTGATCTTCTCTTTCTTAAATAAGTCCCTTTAACATTTCATATAATAAGGGCTTGGTGATGCTGAACTTCTTTAGCTTTACCTTGTCTGGGAAGCACTTTCTCTGCCCTTCCATTCTAAATGATAACTGTGCTGGGTAGAGTCATCTTAAGTTATAGGTCCTTGCTTTTCGTCACTTTGAATGCTTCTTGACAGTCCCTTCTTGCCTGCAAGGTGTCTTTTGAGAAATCAGCTGACAGTCTTATGAGGATTCCTTTGTAGGTAACTGTCTCCTTTTCTCTTGCTGCTTTTAAGATTCTCTCTTGATCTTTAACCTTTGGCATTTTACTCATGATGTGTCTTGGTGCGGTCCTCTTTGCAGTCAACTTGTTTGGGACTCTCTGTGCTTCCATGTCTATTTCCTTCACCAAATTAGGGAAGTTTTCTTTCATTTTTTCAAATATGTTTTCATTTTCTTGCTCTTTCTCTTCTCCTTCTGGCACCCCTATGATTCAAATGTTGGTACATTTGGAGATGTGCCAGAGGCTTTTTATTCTATCCTCATTTTTCTGACTTATTTTTTCTTCTTGCTGTTCTGATTAAATGCTTTTTTTCTTCCTTATGTTCCAAATCATTGATTTGACTCTCAGTTTCATCCCCTCCATTATTGGTTCCCTGTAGATTTTTCTTTATTTCACTTAATGTAACCTTCATTTCTGCCTGGGTCTTTCTTATGCTGTTGCCATACTCAGTGAGTTCTTTGAGCATCCTGATAACTAATGTTTTCAACTTTGCATCTGACGAGTTGGTTATCTCCCTTTTGTTTAATTCTGGTCCTGGAGTTTTGTTCTGTTTTTCGATTGGGCCATAGTTCTTTGTCTCCTCAATTTGGCAGCCTCCCTGTGTTTGTTTCTGTGTATTTGGTAGAGCTGCTTTAACTCCCTGTCTCAGTAGCATCGCCTGTTGTAGAAGGCACCTGTAAATTGTGTGGCACAGAGCCTTAGGTGATCGCAAGGGCAGGGCAACCTGTTTCACCACGTTGTGGCTCTGTGTGTCGGGGGAGAGCTCCAAGAGGGGACAGTGCTGCTGCCTATCTTCTGGAGGTTTGCCCAGGAGGAGGCTGTCTCCTGGCACTGCCCTGTTTCCAGTCCCCTCACTTTCTCCCCATATGCCACTTGTGCCCTTCCAGCTGTTGCCCTGGTGCTGAATCCCAGAGGGGGTGGGTCTGCGTAAGTCCTAAGTCAATGTGAGCGCTTTAAGAGGTGATAACCCAGCAGTGTCTTCCACCACCCCAGTCCCCACTAGTTTTTACAGCCAGAAGTTATGGGGATTTATCTTCCTGGTGCTGGAACCCTAAGCTGCTGGGTGGTCTGTTTGGGGGCTTAGATCCCTTGCTCCCGAGGTATCCCTCCCAGTTTTTGTCCACCACACATGAATGTGGGACCACCCATTCTGCCGCCTTTCCACACCACTCCCAGGGCTCCGGGCTTCTCCACCTCTCTCCATGTCTCTACCCCTCCTACCCATCTGGGTGAACATGGCTTCTTTGGTTGTTAGATTTACATATAGCTTGATTTTCTGACAGTCCTGGGTGATATTTGTTTTATAGTCTAGTTGTAATTTTTTCTGTAGCTGTGCAAGGTGCAGAAGTGTGTTTACCTATGCCTCTATCTTGACCAGAAGCCCTTTAGTAAATTTCAAGCGTACAATACAGTATAAATAATTATTGTCATCATGCTGTTCATTAGATCTCCAGAATTTATTCATCCTGCATAATGGAAACTTTGTACCCTTAGACCAATATCTCCCCATCCCCCTGCCCCTCCCCCCATTCCTCTGGTAGCCATCCTTCTTCTATGCTGTGCTTCTAACCCTGCAATATTTTTAGATTCCACATACAAGTGAGATCCTGCAGAATTCACCTTTCTGTGTCTGGCTTATGTCACTTAGCACAATGTCCTCTAGGTTGATTCATGTTGAAAATGGTAGGATATCCTTCCTTCTCATTGCTGAATAGCAGTCCATTGTGAATATATACCTCATTTCCTTCATCCACTCATCTATCAACAGACACTTAGGCTGTTACCATATCTTGGCTATTATGAATAGTGAACATGGGGGTGCCAATATCTCTTTCAGACACTGGTTTCACTTCCTTTGGCTGTACCCCCAGAAGTGATACTCCTCATTTTTCAAGTTTTAATTTTTTAGGAACTTCCATACTGTGTTCTATAATGGCCATACCAATTTACATTCCCACCAACAGTGAGCAAGGGCTCCCTTTTCTCCACATTCTCACCAACACTTGTTATCTTTATCAGCCATTATAATAGATATCAGGTGCTATATTATGGTTTTAATTTGCATTTCCCTAATGGTTCATGATGTTGTATATCTTTTCATATGCCTGTTGGTGGTCACTTGTATGTTTTCTTTTGGGGCATGTCAATTCAGGTCCTTTGCCCATTTTTTAAAATCAAGTAATTTGTTTTCTTACATATTTGCGATATTAACTTCTTATCAGATATATAGTTCACAAATATTTTCTTCCATTTTGGAAACTGTCTTTTCACTGTTGATTACTTATTGTGCTGTGCGCAAGTATCTTCGTGTGATGCTGTCTCGTTTGTCTATTTTTTGCACTTGCTGTCTGTGCATTTAGGGGTCAAAAATTATTGTCCAGATTAATGTCGGGAAGCTTTTCGCTTCATTTTCTTCTAGCGGTTTTACAGTGTTAGGTCTTATGTTTAAATCTTTACTATATTTTGAGTTGATATTTAAATATGGGTGTGAGATAAGGGTCCAACTTCATTCTTCTGCATGTAGATATCCAGTTTTCTCAACACCTGTTATTAAAGAGACTGTCTTTTCCCCATTTTATGTTCTCAGAACTCTTATCAGAGATCCATTGATGTGAATGTGTGGATTTATTTCTGGGCTCTGTATTCTGTTCCATTGGTCTATATGTCTATTTTTATGGCAGTACCATCCTATTTTGATTCCTGTAGCTTTGTAATATATTTTAAAATCAGTGAGTGTGATACCTCCAGCTTTGTTCTTGCTTAAAATTGCTTTGGCTATTCACGGTCTTTTGTGGTTCTATGTGAATTTCATGACTGTTTTTTCTATTTCTGTTTAAAAAAAAAAGAAGCCATTAGAATTTTGATAGGGATTGCATTGACTGTAGATTGCTTTGGTTGTATGGACATGACATTTTAACAATATTAATTCTTCCAACACAGGCTATCTTTCCATTTATTTGTGTCTTCTATTTCTTTCATCAATGTTTTACAGTTTTCAGTATACACGTTTTTTACCTCCTTGTTTAAGTTTCTGGGTATTTTCTTCTTTCAGATGCTATTGTAAATAGGATTGTTTCTTAATTTCTTTTTCTGATAGTTCATTGTTAGTGTATAGAAATGTGACTGTTTTTTTTGTATATTGATTTTGTATCCTGCAACTTTACTGAAATCTTTTATTACAACAGTTTTAACAGTTTTTGGTGGAGTCTTCTGGGGTTTCTACACTTAAGATCGTGTCATCTGCAAACTGATGATTTTACATCTTTCCTAATTTGGATGCCTTTATTTCTTTTTCGGACTAATTGCTCTGGTTAGGACTGCCAGTACTATACTGAATAGAGGTGGTAAGAATGGGCATCTTTGTCCCTGATCTTACAGGAAAAGCTTTTCACTGTTAAGAATGATGTTAGCTGTGGACTTGTCTTACATCTATGTGCTTTTAGCTTAGGAAAATTCCGCTTGATATTTTCAGCCAAAAAATAGAATGAGAAGTCACAATTTACAGTAATTCAACATAGTATAAAAATCAGATTACTATATGCTTTATACATCTATGCATATATCCTGCTTGATAGGATTGCATTCAGAAAACAGGTATGCTGTTCTTTCTGTGTGATTTAAGAAATAGTCAAGGGCATTTTCGACCCCAGGTATTTCTTTGGCTTACTTATTCTCAGACCTGAACACCCATGACATTCGAGCCCTGCAGTCTTTGTGGGGCTGACACCTCTCTGCTACTGCAGGGACAGATGCAATGGCCTCTCTAAATACCTGCCTTGCTTTTGTTTCCTAGTGAGAGATTTTCAAGTCAACATTACAGCCAACAGCACATTGGCTGAAGGGAAACCCTTAGAACTGAAGTGCCTGGTAGTGGGCAGCGGCCAGGACCCACAGCTTCAGGGCGTTTGGTTCTTCAATGGTATTGAAATGGCCCACATTGATGCTGGCGGAGTTCTGCATTTGAAGACAGACTACAAAGAGAGAGCAAGTCAAGGACAACTCCAGATTTCAAAAGTAAGCTCCAAGGCTTTCTCTCTCAAGATCTTCGCTGCGGGGCCAGAGGATGAAGGCGCCTACAGATGTGCAGTGGCAGAGATGGCCAGAGCTCAGAGGGGCTCCTGGCAAGTGCTCCAGAGGAAGCAGTCACCAGACAGTCACGTGCACCTCAGGAAGCCAGCAGGTAGGTACAGTCGGGACCTGACACAGGGGGGCTGCTTGCAGACCCTCTCCTTCTTCAGCACAGGAGGCCTGGCGGACACAGCGGAGGTCTCGTGAAGAGTCAGGTGTCAGTCAGGTCACTTTGAGGGGAAGTAAAGGAAAGCACCCAAACTAGCCAAAGACCCGAGCCCTACTCTTGAGCCATTAATGGGTCGCCACCATGGATACACCACTTCGTCTCTCTAACCCTTAGCTTCCTCAGATGTGCAATAATGACCCACAACGAGACTGTCCTTAAGTCCTTTCTTGCTATCTTAGATTCTTTGACTGTATTTGCCATTCGCCCTCAATTTTATACATTGGGTTTTTCTTCTCTCAGAGAACATCCGTATGAATGAAGTCCTCAGTCTTCTTTAGTTGTGTGTGTGATGTGAGTAGGTTAAAAGGGAAAAGCTCCATTTTGCCTGCTTCCTGGGGCATAGATACCCACATTACTCCCCCACGCTCCTCTGATAGCTCTCAGGTGTCCTTTATCAACCATCTGTTACTTTAGCCTGACATAGGTACTGACCCTAAGCCTTGATTCTGCACCAAAGCGTGGCCCAGAGTAAGGGATGAAGAGGGAAATGACTGTGGGCAGGCTCTATTCCCTGCATTTTGCTGTGATGGGGTGAGAGGCCTGTCCAACGGGTCCTAGTATCTGTAGGGGTGGGACCGGACAGGCCACTCAGCTATCATTTAGTTAATGAAGGTTGGGTGACCTTAAACATGTCTGAATAGTCAGAGCTTTTTGTGTGGAGAGAAAACAGACACATCCACAGCTAATGCAGTGGTCCCTCAGTGTCTGCAGGCAGTTGGTTCCAGGCTGTCCATGGATATGCCACAACCCGTGGATGCTCAAGGGCTTTCCATAAAATGGCATAGTGTTTGCATATAACCTATGCGCATCCTCCTGTCTACTTTAAATCACCTCTAGATTACTTATAATACCTGGCACAATGTGCATGGCACGTAAGTAGTTGTTACACTGTATTGTTTAGGGAATAGTGACAAGGAAAAAGTCTGGATGTGTTCAGGACAGATGCAGCTGTCTTAGGACTACCTGCATAGTACAGGTCAGCGGCAACATAACCTCGTGTGTGTGTGATGTTTCCGACCCAGTTGGTTGAGTCTGCACGAGGTCTCTGGGCTGAGTGTTAAATTCGAAGTCTAGAAAGATTAATTTGCCCCAAAGCAAAAACAAAAACAAACTAAAAATAAAGATGTCCACGTTGTACTTGCTCACTGGAGGCATCTCCAAAGATAGATAAATCTCCCTTTCATGCTTTTCTTCATCTCCCCATTCGCTATGAGCGAAGACACGGAAGCCTTGGCCTGGAGTGAAAGCCGGGAAATGCGTGGGTGTTAGTTGTCACACCAAACATTTGGTGTGACTGTCTAGGAATCAGGGAAAACTGTGTGGGCGGTACAGATATTTACACAGAACTAAATCTCTGCTTTGTGTATCTGGATCTCCCTGAACATGCCTGCGACCTTTCTTAAACCCACTATGTGGGGTTTGTGCCAAAGAGACCTGAGGTGTGCTTCATGGTGCACACATCCCAAGCCTATTTGCAGGGTGCCATTATGGGTGACAAGTTTATTAAGGGTCCTATTGAGCATTCAGTTTTGCAAGTCAAACCATTATTTGAAATATGAGCAGTTTTATCGTCCTATGGACATTTCAAACATAAGGGGTGCTCACTGCCCCTGTGAATGTGTAACCTGCCCACACTTAGTAGTCACCAAGAGGTGGTAATAACCACAATGAGCTGAGAAAACTTCATTTAAATAAATTGATGTTAGCCCTGGCTGGTGTGGCTCATTGTATTGAGTGCTGGCCTGCGAACCAAAGGGTCGCCAGTTCGATTCCCAGTCAGGGCACATGCCTGGGTTGTGGGCCAGGTTCCCAGTGGGGTGTGTGTGAGAGGCAACCACACATTGATGTTTCTCTCCCTCTCTTTCTCCCTGCCTTCCCCTCTCTAAAAAGAAATAAATACAAATCTTTAAAAAATAAAATAAAAAAATTGATGTTAGTTGAAACTAATTATTATGGTTATATTAGAGTAGTGAACTTGTAACAGTTTTCTCCCTAATTTCTAAACTTTAGTTATGAATCTATTTTCAGCTTGAAAAAATTTAAGTATAATCATGCCTCTAATACCTCAAACTTGGAAATATATATATATATATATATATATATATATACACACACACACACACACACACACACACACACATATATATTCTATATATATACATATTCTACAAATATGTATGTATATACAATATATTTGCAGGCATTAAACTTCATTCTGCCTTTGTAACTTATACACATACATAATTAAAACAGTAGAAGACTAAACTTCTGCCACAACAGGGAAGAACAATTTGCAAATTCAATTAGATCCTACTCGGATTTCCAACGCCAGTTCTATTTTCTTTTTGTCTTTTGGCTTTGGACTACCACTGTTTTCTCTAAGTGCCTATTATAACATCTAATGCTAATGCCAACAGCTAACCTTTACAGATCATTTTCCTTGCCAGCCAGCCGAAGCCCTTTGCGTGTGCATTCCCTTAGTTCTCTCAACAATGTGATACGGTGGGTGCTATTATTACCCCTATATTCACAGGAAAGAAAATTGAGGCTCACAGAGATCAACTGTGTGGCCCAAGATAATTCTGACTCCAGGGACCTTGGCCTTAAGCGTGAGGCTGGGCTGCCTCCCATGTATGAGCTCCTGAGGCATCTTTGCATTGTCCACAAAGCGCCCAGGACAAGGCCTTGCAGAGGAAGTGTTTGTTGAATGAATATCTGCCTTTCTACACAGCTTGATTTCCTATCTGGGAACCAAATTTACATTTATGGTTTAGATAAAAGAAAGATCTCCCTTCACACACTATATATATAATTTGAAAGATAACTCTCTCTCCCCGCCCTCTATATATACGCACATGTGTATTTTCCCCCAAGTAATTGTTTTTAATGGTAGTACTGTGAACAGAAATCCTATCAACAATGCTCCTTCACTCTTGAAAACATGTGCTAATTAGGGAAGGATAAGTAGGGAGAGGAGGGTCATTTTGAATGTGAAAGTCTGAATTCCAAAAAAGTAAAAATTTAAATAAACACGGCTCCATTACTTTCAGGGTCATGCACCCACCCTAATTAATCTAACACAATATTGCCAGATGTTTTCCCAACTAGAGGTCCTTAAGGAAGGGATGATTTAACACATTGCTAAAAATAAGACAAATTATGAATTGTTTAAGTATAAACAGGCTCTCCGGATATTCTTTCTGCTGCCTGGTTTCCACTGTTCAAGCATTTCCCAAGTCTTTTTTCTGAGGTGCTACAGGAATAAACAGCCTGATCGGATTTGTCACCAACTAGGCAGGTCCTAATTAATGAGAAATCATTGCACTTTAGAACATGTTTCGTTTACTTCAAATAATTTGTTCTTCTAACCTGTAATCCACAGCAAGAAGTGTGGTCTTGTCCACCCAGAACAAGCAGCAGACGGTGTGGGAAGGAGAGGCACTAAGGCTTGTCTGCAAGGCAGATGGAGCCGAAAGTCTCCTGTCCGTGAACTGGTGGCACTTCCCCTGGAACCAGACACAGGCAGAGTTTGTGGCTGGCATGGATCAGGCTGGCATTGTGCAATGGGGTGCCTCCTATGGGGAGCCCAGTAACCACGGCCACACAAGGCTGGAGAAAGTGGACTGGGCCACCTTCCAGCTGGAGATCTCCTCCACCAGTGTCAGAGACAGTGGTACCTATGAGTGCAGAGTGTCTGAGAGGACCGGGGCCCAGGCCAGAGGTCTGAGCTGGGCTCAGAAGATGTCTGTCACTGTAAAATCTCTAGGTAAGCGTCACAGAAACCCTCTTCTGAACTTACGTACCATCACTACCTTCCTTCCTCAGTGGGATGCTGTGGAATTTGATGGTGTCTTGTCCTGAATCCCCTAGTTATGGCATACGTACCCCAGGACACAGAGGGCAGCCTCTGGATACCACGTCCGTCAATGATCTCTGAAGTGAAACTCATCTTTCTAAAGATCATTGTTAGGGTGCAACTTGTAAGTTGTCATTCAAGGTTAAACACGAAGAGATACACTGAGTGGAGCTGAGCCTCATATACTCGGGCTTTTGACAGCAGCCGCCATGGGATGACAGTCTCTCAGGCGTGTGTAAAAGAATGCACCGAACCCATGTTTGGGGTGGGGGGGGTGGTTAGGGAAGGAGGCCAGCCACCGGGCCTGCGGAGCGCTCCACCCACTCAGTGGCAGCTGTCTAAGCAGCAGACTGCACAAACACTGCCTGTTTGTTGTCACTGCTGAGAATGCTCTGAGAAGAGGGTCAACTTCGGAAAACTGAAGTCAGAATTCGGAACAGACTGTTCTACCCCCAAGCACTCGATACTCCCAATGGATGAGTGATGGTTCAATGCCTAGTTTTCCAGGCATTACTTTGATTTGATAAACATCTCACAAATTGCGTTTCACGTTTCTGCCCACAGCCTCAAGTTTACAAGTTAATTTGATGAGCCGTCAACCACAAGTGAAGTTAACCAACCCCTTGAACCTGTCCTGCATAGTGGGCGTCGACTACTCTGACCTCCAGGTGCCACTCACCGTGATGTGGCAGTTTCAGCCAGCTGGGTCTCAGGTCTTCCACCAGCTTGTCCGAGCCACCCATCATGGCACTATCGAATGGGGAGACTTCCCATCCCAGTTCCAAAAGAAGATGAAGGTGTCACAGTCTTCATTTCATTCTCAGCTCCTAATCTACGATGCCACCAAGGAAGAAGAGGGACTGTATCAGTGTAAAGTGGATGTTTATGACAGAAATTCCCTGCGCTCGAATGGCCCTGCCCGGGCTTCTGCTATGTCTTACCCACTGAGGGTAGTCATCACTTCACCAGGTAATCGCCACTCAATATTAATCCCTGCTTTTTAAAAAAAAATGTTGCTCCCGTTTTGGGTAAGTTATAAAATTGAAGTGTGAAATACCTTCTCCTCGTGTTTGTACTGCAGAAGTCAGTACCATATACACGTATAAGTGATATCCAGGCTAACACTAAGTTACTATGCACAGAATGACCACACTGGTTGTTAAAACACTGAAATAGTTCCACACCAACTAATAAAACCGTTACTCCATGCCCCTTCCCCATCTTCCCACCAGTCCCACCAGCCAGCAATCCAAGGACACCACCTGGAACAGCAGGGCCCCTCTGGGGCTGGCTCCAGGATGAGGGACTCTTTCAGACCAGTCACTGCTCGTGCTTACCAGTCATGCAATGTGTGGGCTGTCTCTCCTAGTAGTATGGGTAATGTCAATCTCACTGGAATATGTTTATCCACTCATTTTAATGTGTTAATGTATAAGAGAGAATATATGATTATAGGCAAATATAATTTACCTTGTCGATTGGTAATAGAACATGGACGTTAGAAGTAAGACAACCTGGGCAGTTTTGCTGAGTCAAATATCTTCTTTCTAGGCTTTCATTCCCTTAGGATAGAATGTTCAAGAAAGAGCCTTTGAAGTCATTTATAATAGATGATAAGCAGCATGGCTTTGGATAAGTCACTTAATCTGTCCGAGCGTACCTACCTCACCTATAAATTGCAAATGTGCAGTTTAAAGGTGGTGACATCCACAATGTGCCCAGCACAGTGCCCACCACCCCAAGCAGATGCTCTAATGTAGTGGCCGTCATTATTCTGTCTGCTGCTGGGCAATGTTTTCATAATAATAATGATCTCCTTGCTGGTCAACTCATGTCTTAATGGACTTGTCCTTTCTTTGTATTTTGAGATTGTTTGGCCCAATCTTTTCTTCTGGAAACTTCTTTTTTCCTTGGCCTCGTGATACAAGATTTTCTTGGTTTCCACCCTAATGCTCTGACTGCTCTTTCTCATTCTGTTTTGCAGAATCCCCTCCTCCACTGATGCTGTCCTTTGGGTTTCATCCTCAGCCTCCTCTCTTCTTATTCTATCCATCTACTGAAGTGGGCTTATTCCTACCCATGGGTCTGACCTATGGACTGACAACTCCCAAACCCATTATTCTGAAAGATTTTTCTTCTGATCTCCAGACACATCTATGAAGCTGCTTCCAAGATATGTCTACACTCCATATGTCAAAATGTCATTATGCCATTATTGTCCCTCCAAAGCTACTGCTCTCACATTCTTCTCTATGTCCTCACTGTCTACCAGTGACCCAAGTGGGAAACCTGAGCCTTCCACAACTCTCCCACGTCCACCTCGTATCCAAAATCCGATAGCACCACATGGAAGCCCTTTAGAATTCGGCACATTTATGTCTTTCCAGCATCATCTCCTTCCACATTCCCTCTTGAATTTGAACTCCAGCCACACTGAATTACTTGCAGTTCCTCAAATACTCTGTGTTCTCTCTCACTTTCAAAGTCTTTGTTCAAGTTGCTTCTTTTGTGTGGAATTTCCTCAACCCTTCCTTAGCAGACTAATTTCTATTAACCCTTAAGACTTAGCACAGAGATTTCTCCTCCAGGAAGCCTTCCTCACTCCCATATTTGGGTCAGGTGGTCCTGGTGTGTGTTTTGATAGTCATTTCTGCATACCTCTGTCCCGCTTGGGTGACACAATCCTGTCATCTCTGAGCCCCTGTCCCTGTACTTAGTCTGTTCTTCTAGACTGTGAACCCAAAGAGGGGAGGTATCCACAGAGGCTGGAATAGTCTATCATGTAACATCGTACATGCTTAATAAATGCTTATTGAAGGAAGAGCAACACCGATAAGCAGTTACAAAGGTAGAATCAATGATGTCAACAAGAAGTTAGAATAAGCTTTGGAATCCATGCTTTATCATTCATCTTTCTGACAAAGCAGAGAATCTGTTGGGGTTAAAGGAGAGTTGACTCCATATGGATGCAATATTCCCATAGTTGGGTGGCTGCAAAGAGACATACGATCTTTTTTTGGTCACTCAATGGGTTTATTTTTTGAGATATACACGTTTAATACATACAACTTCCTTTTGTTTGCCCGTTTTGAAAGGCACATACAACTAGACTGGCAAGGTGACAGTCCAGGAGTACTCTGGTTAGAGAACACATGGACAAAGACCTTTCTCTCCATCTGAGTTACACAATGCTGCAGAAGAGGAGGTGTCTGTGCTGAAGGGCGGGATGAGCAGTCAGTGTGGCTGCTGGAGCGGGAATTCACACATCCGCTGGATGTGGGACGCATTGCTCTACTTGACCTCTAGTGTCCGTTCTACCTTGAAATCCTGTTTTCTCACAAAAGTACCTGTTTCCATTCTTTTAATTTAGAGAGCAAGCTAAAAGTGAACTCAAGCAGTCAAGTCCAAGAGCTCTACGTCAACTCCAACACTGCCATAGAATGCAGGATCTTGTCCCAGACCGCTGGAAACCTTCAGTTAGCCATCATTTGGTACTTCTCCCCCAGTTCCCCCAATGCATCCTGGCTGACGATCCTGGAAATGGACCAAACCAATGTTGTAAAATATGGGGATGAATTTCACAGCCCACGGAGAAAACAAAAATTCCACACCGAGAAAGTTTCTCAGGACGTGTTTCAGCTACACATTCTGAACGTGGAAGACAGCGATCAGGGCAAATACCGCTGCGCTGTGCAGGAGTGGCTGCTGTCCGCAAATGGTGTGGGGTACAGGCTTGGAGAAGAGATGTCAGGTCTGACGGAACTGAAACTCCGGCCCACAGGTAAACCACACATGTCTTTCTGTCGGACTGCCATCCTCACTTGGGCAGCCATTCTTTAGAGTGAATATGTGAAGGTAAAAATATGACCTGGTGTCCTAGGAATAGTGACCCCTTCACAACGGCTGGAGGACCTGGAAGCCCATCAGAAGTGGGGTTGGGTCATTTAAGGTGAATCAATGGGAAGTTTCAAGCCGCTGGGAGAGGAACAAGATTCCTTTGCGTGTTTGCTGATCAGCCTGGCAGCCGGGTCCATGCAGGTACCGAGGGCATCGTATCTTCAGATCTCTGTAACAAGCTGTGTCATTCCGGTGGGGCCCTACTGTAATTTGGCAGAGAAAGAGTAATACGAAGCATATTTCTCCCACTGTGAACAGAAACTGTACAACTCAACAGGGATGTGTGCAGAAATTGCTTTTCAACATTTGGCTGCCTAAACAGAAGGCAAATAAAAGTAGTTAACCGTTGGAATGGCTTACTGAGGGAATCTCCTCTTCCTCAGGAGACCTTTAAAAATGTAATAGACCTTCCACCTTCTTGCATCCGTCTAAGCATGCTGCGGTCTAGGAGTGGGCAGGGTTAAGTAGATCTCTCAGCCTTAGTTAGGTCACCTCCACTGTTGATTAATATTAGATGAACGTTACCCTGTGGCTTAGTGGATTGAGTGCTGGCCTGTGAAACAAAAGGTTGCTAGTTCGATTCCCAGTCAGGGCACATGCCTGGGTTGCGGGCCAGGTCCCCAGGAGAGGGAGGTGAGAGGCAACCACACATGGATGTTTCTTTCCCTCTCTTTCTCCTTCCCTTCCCCTCTCTCTCTAAAAATGAATAAATAAAATCTTTAGAAAAACTTTAGATGAATGTCATGGCTAAGGTTCAGGAACTGGACGAGATCCAACAGCACAATGCAAATAAGTTCATCTAGTTTGGCACTTAAAATTCTATTTTCAATGTAACATCAAAAACAAGATTATAATGAGCATTGCTGTGTGGCAGGCCATTAGGAATACACAGATATAAGGCACAGCTCTTGCCTGAAGGGGCTCACAGTCTGTTGGGCAGCAGGGAGCCCCTTGGGCTCCTCTTCTCTCTTCTTCAGACCCCTCTTCCTCTCCCTGCTAAATGTGGGTGTTCCTCGAGGACAGATCCCAGGCCTGCTTTTCTTCTTGTTCTCTGCTCTCTTTGGAACTTCTTAAACACTGCCTTGATTTCAGCTACTGCCTTCCACGAAATGGCTGCAGCTCTTTATTCTCACCCCCTACTCCAACTGCCTGTTGGGCATTCTTGCTCAGATGCCTGGGCGTCCCTCGCACGTGGCATGTCCCAAATTGCACGTCTGCCATCCCACAAGACGCGTGCACACTTCTGCATTCTCCATCTGCGTGGCTGGCATTCCTTCCTCCCAGTTGTCTGAGCCAAATCGTGACAGTATATGCACACCCCTTTAAGGAGGCAGCCACTTCCGAGCTCAAGCCAGAGCTTTCCAGTCAACGCTATGGACTCAATGTTATCAACCCTTTTAGTATCTCAAGAAATGCCTAAAACATGTTTTGATTTTTTTTTTTGGGGGGGGGGTGACATCGCTTATTTTGAGAACATTCACAACAAATTCAAATTATTTTCAAATCCTGAGGTGTCAAACAAAACATGTTTGGATGTGACTGCTGGAGGTGGCCCATGGTAGGGAGTGAGTTAAGGAAGAGGTCCCAGGGTAAGACACTGAGAAGTTCTGGTCAGAATTGTAGAAGGGCGATTTTCTCTGAAATCGAAAGGGGAAGGGACTTCAAGAAGGGAACAACTTCAGGGACCAAAAAACCACAGAGAGGACAAAAACCAGTGGAGGGTTTCTTGGACCAGGAAATCAGGCCCTTAGTGTGGACCCTGGCCAGAGTGTAGTAGTGAGACTAAAAGGTCGATTGCAGTAACACAGGGAGTGATTTGAGGGCAGAAAGCAGGTAAATAGTAGTTTGTCACGTAAGCTGATGTTTCACATGCTTTGCCCTCAAGGGAAGGAGAGAGTAAAGATGGAATCTGAAAAAATATCCAGGATCAGACAAAGTTGTTCTTTTAATGATAGATTATCAATGTGTTTGTAGTAGAGTTGGAAATTCAGTGCACGCTATAATTTCTTTATTTTGTTTGTAACTACTCTGGCTTTCATTCTGAGTCCTTACCTGCTAGTTAGCAGAGAACAAAATTTTTTTAAATACATGTCAAAATCTGTTTAAAACTTAGTCTAATCCAATGATTTAAACGGTCTCCGTGAGTGGCAGTCTAACACTCACGTTAAAATGTTCAGTCTCTTGGATAACCTCCTCTTTCCCTGTGTCTACACCTGAGATGATATCCAGGTAATTTGGTGAGAATAAGGGGTATGGTAGAATACAGGACTTGAGGGATGGGTAGGGGGCTGGATGTTCTGGGAAGCAGAAGAGAGAGGTGGCCAGGGAGAGGTGGAAGAGGCAGGCAGAGCACCCACCGAAGCTGGGTAGCTTTCAGTGGCAGGTCCAGAGACAAGAGGTGGGGCTAAGGGACAGAAATGGCTGGTTTGATTCATAGCTGAGAATGTTCTAGCAAATAGGAAGAAGGACAGGGGTCAAAGAAAGTGTTCAAGATGAAGGACCTGATATCTAAAGATTATAAGATGGCATCTCCTCAGCAAGAACTAGGTTATCGAGAGGAGGTGTCCAGTCTAGAAGTTTGAGTTCTCGTCTAACTCAATGCCATTTTACTTCTCAGGAAGTAAGATCCATGTCTCTAAAGTGTACTGGACAGAAAATGCAACCGAGCATGCAGAGGTGGCCATCCACTGCAGCCTGGAGAGCTCGGGCGACTCAGCCTCCCTGTTCTCCGTGATGTGGTACCGGGCCAGAGAACATTCTGGAAGCAAACTGCTGGTGCACCTGCAGCACGACGGCTTGCTGGAGTACGGCGCAGAGGGGCTCAGGAGGCACCTGCAGTGTTACCGTTCGTCCCCTACAGACTTTGTCCTGAAGTTTCATCGGGTGGAGATGGAGGATGCGGGAACGTACTGGTGCAGGGTGGCAGAGTGGCAGCTCCTTGGCACCCCCAGCAAGTGGGTCACCCAAGCATCGGATGAGTCGCAGCACGTGGTGTTCACAGTGCTGCCTTCAGGTAACCAGGGGTTAACCTGCCATGGCTCATGGCCAGGAAAACCTTTGTCTTCCCTCTTATGCTTCCCCTCCCAGCTGTGGTTTGCTCCTTCTTCAGGCTGAAACCGATTTCAGACTCCCTAACAGAATGACTTTGCCTTTTCTCTCGATGGTAACTTGTTTGGACAGATAAGGTCGGCATGAGGTTTTTAGCATAGACATTGAAATGTCAGAGGACTCCACCTCCAATTCCAAACAAAAAAAAAAAACCCATGTGATATCCCTTTAAATAACCAAAGAGTGTCTGAAGCAGACATCCTTAGGTCTTGGCTGATCTTGAATCTCAGGGTGCTGATGTGCAGTGGCAGTAGGAATGAGAGAGGGACATGGTGACTTTATGTTTGACCAGGCTGAACCAGTATCAGCTACATCTCAATGCTCCCTGAGTCAAAAACAAAACAAAACAGGAAAAACCTCTCTCACTGAATGAGAGCCAGGCTTCTTCTCTCTCTGTGCGGACAACCCACTGATGCACCTTCATAATGGCACTAATGTGGTATGCTTCTCCTAACTGCGCCTTGAAAGGCATTAAAGGAGAAAGTACACCTGATAGAACTTGTTTACAGAAGGCCATTGGCCAAAGGGTGACCTTTGTCTGTATGGGAAGGTCATCTGTTTAGCTGAGCTGCACAGATTCAGCAGGGATGTGGAATGAGATTTTGGAGAAGAGGGCACCCTTCCAGCCAGAGCAGTGCCAAGCATATAATAGGCATTTATTAAGCATTTGTTAATGAAAGCAAAAATGTCTCTAGCCAGACCAGTAAATCTTCCCTGGCGATCGATGAGCTGGCACATGTTACAGCCAGCTCATTTCCCGAGGCCTGGTGGGGTTTAAGGAGAAGGTGAGAGGTCAGCCACAAGCAAAACTTACTGTGGGAAAGGGTCACCTGAGAGGCGGTGGTGTGGTCCTGGTTCCCTACACCAGAGAGGGCACAGAGGGTCAGTAAAAATAGCATTCCTAGGACAGCAGCTAGCTTTGGTGACACTCCTTAGAAGGGAGTGAGGGCTGCAGAGGACATGTGGAAGCTTCCCAGCTATCCCAGCAAGGCTTCCAGAGTGGAAGTCAAAGTTATCTGGTTTGCTCTCTGGGGGTTCCGTCATTGTCTTCCCCTGTCCATTCTTCAGTGAATTTTTCTCCCAAGTCTCCAAGCAGAAGTTTTCTTCCGATCAGCTTTTCTGCAGGAATTTTGGGAAGTCCTATATCTCCAAGCCCATTCCATACACCTTTTCCCACCAGAATTCCTGGGCTCTGCAGAACCAGGACTTTTTGCAGTAGAACAAACAGATAATAACTCTAAAAAGTATATATTCTGTAATCGAAAAGCACATCTCTTTGTGGAATCCTTGTAAAAGCAAATGTGAGGTTTTAAACAGATGGACCCTGGAAAGAAATTGGATTCTTCACAATTGAAGAAGTTTGCAAGCCTGTGTCATGGTTTTCTTTGCAAGTACAGTTAGAGATTCCCCAGCCCATCTTTGCAGCCCAGCATCTTGCTTCCTATGCCTGGATGGTTCTTTCTGGGAGTGGGGAGGCAGTGGTGTGGGGAGAAGAAACATTTCAGGTGAGGAATCAGGCAAACCTAGGCTCAAGTCGTAGCTCTCCCACCTACCTACTCACTATGAAATCAAAGCGTCTAGCACAGTCCCTGGATATTGTAAATGCTCAAAATAAATGTTAACTCTTTTTCTCCTGTGCCTCCAAACATGCCACATACACACAGAAATGCACATGCATACATAGATGTCCATTTATGTAACAAAATATGGTAATTCAGTCTGTAAAGAACTGTATGAGGTTCCGAGGACATGAAAACATGCATTGCAGAGTCTGTCCCCACAGAGCTCAGAGTCCGGTGGGGGAAATGAGTCCAACCTGCTAAGTGCTATCTAAGAAATAGTCTCAGGATGCTACGACAGGAGCAGAGGTAGGGCTGGGGGGAAGTACAGTTAGAGGTCCCCTGGGGGCCAGGGCTGGGGAACCTTCCCAGATCCCCTGGGTGAGGAGGGGATCTGGGAAGGTTCCCCAGACTATGGGCCCTGTAAAAAAGGAAGAAACACATTTTATGAAAAGGAAAGGTTATACAACATGATCATAGAAACTGCGGTAGGATGGCAAGAGGTGAGGTTAGTGAGGTGGAAGGTACTGATCTCAGATGTGCCTTGTGTATGAAACTGAAGACAGTGCACTTTATCAGAGAGGTCATGGAGCGCCATTGAACATGTTCAAGCAGGCGAGTGACATCCTCGGACTTGCTCTTTAGAAAGTTCCCCTCTAGGAGCAGTGTTAACAGTCATTTGGAAGGGAGGCAGACATAGAGCAGGGAAAGCCATTCCAAAGTGATTGTAGAACCCAGGTGAGACAAGGTGAAGACCTGAATTAAGTCAGTGCCCATGAGTGCTGAGACTAGGACAGGCACTCGGGATCAGGAGGTGTTCCCTTAAAGATTTAAGAGACTGATTAGATGTATGTGTGGGGTAAGTGAGCAGAAGGGGAGACTCAAGGGTGACCATCAAGTTTCTGGCAAAGATAGATAGTGGCACATTCACTAAACAAGAGAAAAGTCTGAAGAGGAAGATTAGTTCAAGTTTAGTTGGACTTGAGTTTGGAGGACCTGCGAATTACCCAGGGAGACCTCTCCGGTAGATATCAGAACTTCCAGATGAGATCTTTGCCAGAGCTGTAGATTAAAAGTCATCAGCCTGTGGCCAGTAATGTTGCCCAGGGATGGGCCTCTGAGAGATCCCACCATTTGTTGGTCAGGGAAGTGCAGACAAGGAGCCTGTGAAGGAGAATCGGGGAGTAGACGAGAGGTAAGAGGAGAACCAGGGTTTCGTGACAGCACGGAAACCAAAGGCAGAGAGGCGGTCAGGAGGGAAGGGAGAACCAACAGACCACGACTGTTGCAAAGAGGTCAATGAAAATAAGAATGGGGCAATAGCCACTGGATTGAGCAATCTAGAGAAATAACAGAAAAGCAGAGAGAGAAGTCGGGCTGCATGAGAAAGTGGGCCTGGCAAATACAAGTTATGCTTGCAAGACTCTTGATATAAAGGGAAATAGGAACCACCATGATGAATGGCAGGAGGTGTCGGTGAAGTTCGCTTTGTTCTGTTTTGGTCTGGAGACCGTGGGAACTTGAGCACATGTACATTCTAGAGGGGAGGAGCCCACGGAGAGAAGAGGAAGAGTAGAGGAGAACAGACATGAGTGACAGGCCAGCATCCTGCATGACCACATGCCACTTCTTGACGGGAGTGCCCCTCAGGGCCCTTTCTCCCTGGCCAAGACATGCTAATCCTTTACCTACCCACTTAACTGTCACTTTCTGAGTTGCCCTGCCTTACTGTCTTAGTCATCACACCTGTTTAACATCCGTCAGCACCATAGATGCTGAGCAGGCAGAGACTCTGAGGGTTGGGTCCCCAGGCTTAGCACAGTGCCTGGAACACAGATGTGCACACACCCTCTGGATCACAGTGCAGTCGCACTCCCGATAAGGACCAGCTCTGTGTATTAATAAAGGGTGGATCAAATACAATGTACAACCAATTCTCACTTCTCAAATGGTTTTCCACCACACCTACTTGGCAACTCCACATTGAGTTAGTTTGGGACTACGTCACAAAACTGTGAAGCATGTGGTTTACGTGAAGGCAGAGAAGTTAAGAGGCCTGTCCCTGGGGGAACAGACCTTGTGTTTTCTTCTCCACCTTACTTCCTTAGCCATGGCTAAGCCAAGACAGGGTCGCTAGCCACCTGAGTCATTTAACCTCACCCTCAGACCCCAGACATAAATAAATGTCTTCTTTTAGAAAATTCTCTGTGATTAATTGATAGGCAAGGCTATAGGGCTTTGGGGGTGCTGGATTATTTGGAGTAGTATGGCATTTGTTACTGTTTCCCAGCTTTTGTTTGGATGAGGATATATTGGAAAAGTAGATCCTCAAAGGAGACATGTGCCCCTACCACACAGAAGGTTCTGGAGAGACCATGCCATTTATCCATGCTATCCCAGTGTCTGCAGCAAGGCCTGACATGGAGCGCTCAGCAAATGCTTGCTGAGAGAATGAGTAAGCCAGCCTCATGTTGGGTTGAAACAGGATGCTGTCAGGGGTTCACTTATTTGAGGATGCACTGGTATCAGCTTACCTAACCCTACTTTTATTTCTTGGCTGGAGTCCACTCTCCCACATGGCCAAAGTTAGTTGCCCAAGTTTTTGGTTGGGGAGGGGGAAGACCTGGCAGCCCCCTGGCTGTCCTGTACCTTTCTTCTTCCGAGGTAACATCAAAGAGGAATGTTCCTCGTGATGCGTTTGGCTGCGGGTGGCAGCCTGTTATAAATTAAACCTCATGAAGAAGTGTTCTCATTGCATTTTTGGCTCAGTCTTGCAGGCCTTGCCCTTTGAGCCTTGGGCACTTACTTGGATTAATTCAGAATGCCAAACCTTAATGGTTTTGAATGTACTAAATCTAATCCAGACATGGGTGAGAGGCAGACAGTGGGGGATGGTGGTTGTGGGGTCCAGAGCGGACACTGTCCTCCCAGGAGAGGCCATTTAGAGGCGGTGGAGCTGACCGTTGCTGGCTGTGGGCCCACGGGGCACCATGAGGAGTGCATGCCGTCCTTTGATGGCAGACTGCTCTAGGTGGGGCAGCCTCCTCCCCATTAAGATAGTCAAGCCCCTGGCAGTCCCTTCCTACTGAAGATTAGCATCCCAGTGGCAGAAAAGCAAGTACCAGAGTGCTTTTCACCTTTAATGTACCAGTCCCATCTCCCCATCATCACACCTCCATCCTAGCAATGGCGATACGTGGGTTCTGTGGACTCCCACCTCCCAATTCTCTGCCTCCCATGAGTAGAAAAAGGAAGCCAGAGTCTCCTGAGGAATCATGTGACTCTCAACTGAATGTCCCCCAGTCCTGGGGACAGAGGGCTCAGAGATTTAAGAGGCTTGGCCTGCAGAAGAGCGTGACCCAGCCTGTGGCCCCTGAGAGGAACCAGCAGGCGCAGCCCTGCTTTCTCTCTGGTCTCCCAGGAGAAAGTTGCCTGTGATTTTCATGACTTTCTCAGTAGCATTCTAGCTAATATTTATTCTTTGCTGACTCAACAAATGCACTAGGCACTATATTAAATGCTTTATTATGCATTATCTCATCGTGGCTCTAGAAATTATTATCCCCACTTGATTGATGAGGAAACTAATGATTAGAGTAGTTAAGTAACTTGTCCAGTGTCAGACATGGTAAGTGGACGAGGCAGGATTTGAATCCAGCTCTCCAGGGTGGCGGAGGTACTCAATACTAGTCTGCACATGAATAGTGGGACGTACCAAGGCCAGCACCCTTGGCCTCTTGTCTTCTCAGCTCCATTCTCTTTCAGCATCTCTGTCTATACCTCCTTCTTCACCACGTGCCTTCAAATGTATTCAGATAAGACGTGGGGGAATTACTGTAGTCAAGCAAGGCCTTAGAAGGGTTAGATAGGATGTAGAGAAGGGATAATAAAGGATTCAAAATCTAGCTTTTTCATTGCCCACCCTTTCAAAATCAAACCCCCAGTTTAAGATGGAGCATATAAATGAGACCAGAGGAAATCCAGACAACAAAGCCCTGCAGCTCCTTGCCAGCCTGCTCAGAGCTGCCGTGTTCGGTGATGATTTCCTCTGTGCAGAAGATGGCAGCCGTGGCCCTGGGTTCCTGGGTGTGGAGTTCACTCTCGTAAAAGATGCATGAGACGTAGGCCCTGTCCCCCAGGAGTTCCCAGCGCAGGATCTGGGCCAGTGTCTAGATACTTGAGTTCCAACAAAGACATTCTTCAGGGTGCAAAATGCATCAACAATGCCAAAAATGAAATCCTGGTAGCACGTGGTTCATCAAAATGACCTCGGAACCTGTTGTTTTCATCTCAAAGAGGCTATCATCCCAAGAAGCCTTTGGCTTCACCTCTGAAAAAGAAATTGCTTATGCTATGACAATTTTCCAATGAAAGCACAGCTACTGTGCTTCAGATTTTTCTCTGAAAAATCAGATTGGCATCAGATTTTCAGAACGGCCTGATTTGGAATATCCTGCCATAAGTGAATGTAGTTGGAAGGCTACATTTTATAGTCGGTGTCTCATGAAGCATGTGTCTTTCTGCATCAATTGACTGTAAGATGGTCTTTTGAGACTAGTAACTCAAGGGTCTGTGGCCTGGAGCCTGTGTGGGTGCGGTCCTCTCGTCCGTGTCCCTGCTGTGTGGCCGGGACCCATGTTGAGGCTGCATGTGTGTGTTCCACGTGTCTGGTGCTGACAGCACTTCCCCAGGGACTGCAGCTGCGGATGGGGCATCTGCAGCCAGCCTGCATACCGTGACTTCTGCCCCATTCAATCCGATCTCATTCAGATCAGCAAAAGCAATCAAGCACATGTGCTAGGCACTGCAGGGGCTGTGGAAACAAATGGCACCAGCAGACACTCACATGCCTATGATGAAACAACAGAGAGGGCTAGAAGGGGCCTGGAAGAGGTTTGAACAGATCTGAGTGTGAGGGGATAGAAGAGAACTGTATCCAAGGTGAGGCAAGACCCTGGGGGAGGAAGTGTGCTCTGAGCTGGGCCAGGGGACCCAGAGGACCCAGAGGATTAGGGTACAGAGAGCATGCTGGGAGGGGGGTGGCAGGGAGAACAGCATGGGCATGGGGCTGAATAATGGAGGGGGCCTGGAGAGTAGGGGACCAATTAGGAGTCAGGAAGGGATGGTGCATCTCACTGTAGGTGCTATTTTATGAGGACCGTGCCTATGAGAGAGAGAGAGAGATAGAGATGGAGAGAGACAGAGAGAGACTGATTAAGAAACAACAGCAGTGGGAATTACTCAGTTAAAATTTCAGGCCTGGCAGCAGACTTGACAAGGGTTGAATTATACATACCTTTTCTGAGGAAAGAAGATTAAAGGAATGGTTTTCTTTTTTGTTTTGGTTTTCTATCTGGCTGTTAGTTTTAAGTAGGTCATAGGAGCCTCCAGTGGTTGGAAATTGCTGGGTCAGGCAGGGTAGGTTGAAAGAGTTCTCGGTTCCCCACACTCTCTCCTTTAATCCTCATGGGTGATTTAAGGGGCCAGTTCTATTAGGGCCCCTTATTTTTACATGTATTTGCCTGTAACAATGAATTCTAGAAGTGTTATAATTGAATTAGTACAAATAAATCAAAGACTAATTGTTCCCTTTTCTTTTTCTTTCATTCTTTCCTTTTTTTTTTTTGGTAGAGCCCACGTTTCCTTCCAGGATCTGCTCTTCAACATCTTTAATCTATTTTTTATTTGTCTGCCCCTTTATTCTGTCCATTCTTCTGCTCATTTCCGCCCTCTGCTTACACTGGAAGGCCAGGGAGTTGTCAGCACTGAGACTAGCCTCCCAGAAAGAAAACGCCCTCTGGGTGAACATGAACGGGGCTGGGGACAGTCCCACCAACAGGTGGGAAGAGGAAGAGGAAGACCGTTGAATCCTGAGAGGCGCCCGCAGCCCTGTGGGAAGAGTGTGGACTTTGCAATTGGACTGATCAGACCAGGATGTGAATGAATCCTGGTTCTGCCCTTCTCTTGTCTGTGGCCTTGGGTAAGTTACCCAGGAATCTGAGGAGATGTTTACTGAGTATGTAGATGGTGCCAGGCACTGTTAGGTGTTGCTTTGTGTGTGACCTCACCTACCCCTTGCATGCCCCTCCCCCCAGGAGCTGGATGGCATCTTTACTCTGATCTCATTCACTGCACCTCACAGAGGTTCAGGTTCCTCATCTGTGAGAAGTCCCGCCTCTCACAGCCTCTGGGGCTTAGTGAGATCCTGTGGCCAAGTCCAGTGGGGTGGGGAGGGGCTGTCTCAGCTGTCCTCTGCTCTTAGTCCCCGATTCCCTGGAAAACACCCTGAGCTCCCCTCACCCTGGCTCTCAGTAATCAGCTGCCTCCAGTGAAGAGGTGTAAAAAGGGACCTGATGTGAGCAAGGCGGAAGGCATTGGGAATATGCCCCTCTTTCCCATGACATCTGCCTCCCACACAGTGTGACTTCCTTCGAGGCAGAAATCCCATGATCCCCTCCGTCCCATCTACAAGAGCCATGCACGTGCTCTGCGTAGTAGGTGCTTAATCAGTGTTGGTGTTTTGATTAAATAAGAAAGCATTTTGTTGCCTGAGTTTTTTTTTTTTTTTTCTTTTCTCTGGAAGACTAAGTCATTGCTAAGGAAATTTTTTTTTAGTCTAGCAACAGTGCTCCAGTCAGTCCCCCAAGGCTCAAATCTTCCCTTCCCCCCCACACCACAAGGCCTGCCTGGCTCCCAGTTCTCAGCCAATGCCTTGTTTTCTCAGACTGGACAGCACTCCGATGCTGCGGTGGTTATTTGGGGGGAGAGGGGTCCACAGTGCCTCATCCCCTCCCATGGCAATGGGCTCGGGGTTCAGGGGGACAGTGGGTCAAGTCTGGCTCCTCAGGATCCTCTATTCTCAGCCAGGCAAAGTCAAGAGGGTGGTAGTGGGGGTGGGGTTCATGGCTTAAGGCTTTCAACACCGTCCCCCAGGAGTAGACAACTGTCCCCACTGGACCTGAGGTCCCTTACCTTTGCTTCAAAAGCTGCGCAGGCCCCGTTGTAGCCAGAATGGAAAATCAATCAGTGTCACCTAACAAACTTGAGAAAATACATCTATTTATCGTCTGTGTGACCAAGAGCATTGCTTGCACACTCGGTAATTTGCATTTCCAAGGAGAGCGATTTACTTTTAATTATTGTATCAGGCACAAACGTCCTCTCCAAACATAATTAGTTTTTTTGCAAGGGAATTATCAGTGGCTATGAGAACCCCCATTGCAGACCCACTGGTTCCTTACATTCATCTCCCTTTTCTCCCTTTATGGCCTCGTTTGAAATACTCCAAATGTTTCCTTAAACACATCGACACATTGGTTTTTCTCAGGTAAGGAAGCATAGTCTTCAGAGGACAAAGCTCAAGTTAAGACCTCTTAGAAAATACAATTGATGTCTCCCTGTCCAGTTTTCCCAGAAACCCGTATTTTTATTGGCACACTGAAGAGAGAGAGCAGAACTGAGCCCAGCAGAGAGTCCGAGTGGATTCCGGTGTCTTCCCTCTCTCCACCCCCACTCCCCTTACCCGGACGCTGCCTCTCTGCGCTGAGCTCACACACACCACTTTTTCTCGCTTGAATGCAGCACAGAGGTTGCCAGAGCAGACCCTCGAATGTCTAGCTGTCCCCACCCAGCGGGGTCTAGGAATGACCATCTCCCGGGGAGCATGCTGTGTCCGGCCTGGGACGGGTGCGAGGGACCCAGTGGTAACCCAAGTAGCACAGCCTGCTCCCCTCACTGATTGCTTTCCTGTCCTGGACACTCTGCTCTCATTAATGGGATCTGGCACACGTGAAATTTCCTAGGAAGCCAATTTGCATTCTCTGGCTCATTGTGAGCATTTAGGCAACTAAAACCCCAGTCTTGTTTTTTGCGTTTTTGAACAGCTAGAATAAAATTTGTTTTCATAATAGACATTTTACATGGAACCTACGTTCAGTCCAATTATGTGCTTGTTCACTTTAGTTCTTAAAACTTAATGGAGAATTTCACTTTTCCTCATTGATTTCGACCTTTCCATTCTGTGTCACCACCTGGTTTTACCTTCCTTTCTTGTGTTATAAATTCTCCTTGGCAACAGGACAAACCTCTGTGCTAGGAGCTGGCTGCCTATGGCCCGTGGGCAAAATACAGCCCAGCACCCATATTTTAAAAAATGATTTGTTGGAATCCAGCCCTTTCCATTTACCTATGTGTCTCCTGCAGCCGGTGTTCTGACAAAATGGCAGAGCTGAGCAGTTGCCATGGAGACAGGAAGACCCTCAAAGCCCGAAATATTTGCTCTCTGGCTCTTTATGGAAAGTGTTTGCCAACCCTGCTCTCTTAAAGTAGCTGATGTTCTCTCTGTCTTCACTGCATATTATTTTCCTGGGAAACTTGATATGACTTATTATATTTGTAATGGTTATATATCTGAATTCCTTTAATAAATAATCTCGGACTCTCCATACTGATGTCTAGTCCAGCAGTTCTAAAGGTTGGATTCTCGCTACCACACTCCTCCTAGAGACGGAAACTCCACGTCATGCTGTCGAGTCCTTACTCTGTAAGATGAGATGACACAGAGATGACTAAGGCATGAACAGGCTTCTCTCATTATCTTCAGTCTACTGAGACATTTATGGGAACAGCTGATTTATGGCTACAGATAAGCGCAATGGTGGGAAGTCACATGCCACAACAATGTCTTACAATTGTACAGGAATTGTTCACCGTCTCAGAGTTTCACGGCCTCCCATGCAAAAGGGATTGTTATTCCCATCCTGCAGGTAAGGGACTGAAGTTCAGAGAGGTTGGGATTTGTCCAGGATCACCCAGCACGTGCAGAAGAGTAAGAGTTCAAATTGAGGTGAGCTGACCAGTCTTGGACTCTTTCCAGAATAGTCCATTGCGATGGGGAAAAGTCTGGTGATAATCACATCCACCTCACGTGGTTTTTATGAGGATCTAATTAGATACTTACATGGCGATAAGTTTTAAACCACTTCAAGTCGTAAATGAATTGTTGGCATAACCCACGTTTTTTCCAGGCCTTACCTGTCTATGCACATAAATCAAATTACATCAATAGTTATAACCCAAATTCTGTGGACTTTTGCCCTCAGGCTGCTTACACAGAGTCCTGGCCACGTAGAAATTGTTCTTCAAGGGTTTCAGGGGGTTCCCTAGGATTCTGGGAACTCAGATGAGCACATCAACAAGTGCACTTGCACGTCGTCGGCTGTGGCTCTGTTCACCTCCAGGGACTGCCACTGCGGTTGGGCTGCTGGTGCCCGGTGGTAAGCAAGGAACAGCGCCCACCTCTCATTGTGTCTGCATTGCCTTCTGTTGAGATTGTAGATGAATCCAAGTTCGCTTGTGCCCCAGGTCGCTAACGATTCTCTTGTGAAAACAGCCTACTCTCTCCCTTTTTCGGTGGGGTCCAGACACCAGCCAGGCTGGGACCAGTCTGGGAGAGACTTCATGCTGGGCTCTCTGTTTCCCACTCTCAGACACCAGGAATCTCTGTATTAACCCCTTCAGCACAGGCCCGCTTTCCCTCCCGCAGGTGGGCCATGCACATGGGGAGGCTCCACACTCATCAGGCAGGTCCAGAGCAGGTTGAAGTCCCCGTAGGTTCAGCTGGGACTTCTGTTATGCTGGTTATTTATTTTTACCCCTAATGCAATAAAGTGCTGTGGTCACTGAGAAACCAGAGACAACTCCACAAAGGAGATGTCATTGGAAATGGGCTTTAAAAGTCAGGAATAATTGACAGGAGAAGTTGGAATAAACAATAGTCTGGGGCAGAGGTAGCCCCATGAAAACCTAGTACATAGAATAGCTTTGGTTTGATTTAATTGTCAAGTTAATGAAGGAAAATAATAGAAGATAAATGTAGAAAGGTAGAGGAAAATTCTGAGGGTGGGGAGGGGCAGGAGACTGAATCTTAAACATGTATGAGAACTTGGACTTTATTTGGTGGACAATAGTGAGCCATTGAGTGTTATTTAGTAGGGAAGGAGCAGCCATGCTTTAGAATTAAAACAGCAGCAGCACAGATGATGGATGGTGGGTTGGGATAAGGGCTGTGGTAGTACCAAGACAAAACAGGGCAGCCAGCCCTACCAACATGCCAACATACATGACAATCTGTGTGCACTTCAGAACATGTGTTCACTAAGAGAAGCCAGAGGTTGCACTATATGAGTCCATTTGTTTGAAGTCCAGGAACCTGCAAAACAAATGTAGGTGGTGATTTCATGGGTGTATACTCAAATTCACTGAGCTGTCTTTTCAAGACATGAGTACTTTACTATATGTAACTAACTTAATATATAATAAATATATGTACTGTAGAATAAATACTGTATAACTATGTTATAATATAACAACATAATAAATAGCTTACATGTAAATAACTTAAACCTGAGGTTTTAAAAAATATATCTTTCAAAAAGCATTTGAGAATGAACTAGATTACCAACATGGAGTGAGGAATTTTAACGTGTAAAAGAAATGATAAGATTAATTTATTTCATAAGCATCGTCTAATATTTAGCATGTGCTAAGACACCCTCTAGGAGGTAAGCATGCAGAAGTAACTGATATTGTCCATCCTCTCATAGAGGAACAGAGAACGGAGATGATAAGTTGAGACTGCTAACTACTTGCTTTTAGGGTCTTCCACCTTGACTTTTCCCTCCTTCTAGATGACAGGCCCAGTGAATACTTCAGTGACCTCACAGTCAGGAATGTGAGCTCTGGGTTTAGACTGCCTGGGTTCAAACCCTGACAACGTCACCCACAGGCTGTGTGGCCTTTGTCAGACCATCTGTCTTTGCCTCAATTCCCTCACTCATAAAATGAGACCAATACCCATTACTTCATAGGGCTGGTTGTGAAAGTTACATGAGATATTCACGTGAAGGAGTTAGAAGTCATAAATGTTGGATATCATCATCATCATTATTGACATCAGTGACAAGCTGGCCATTTAAATACTTTCTATTTCTGAAAAGGAAACCAGATAGCTGCATTTTACTACCTAAGTTGTTTTTTTTTTTTAAATCCTCACACAAGGACATTTTTTTTTCATTGTGTTTAGAGAGAGAGGTAGAGAGAGAGAGAAATATCGAAGGGAGAAAGGAAGGGAGAGAGAAGCATCAGTCGGTTGCCTCCCATAGGCACCTGGATGGGAGATTGGCACCTGGACCAGAATTGAACACCTGCAGACCTAGACAGGGGATTGAACCCACAACCTTTTGATCACAGGTCGGCCAGGGCTTACCATCTAATTCTTAACACAATAGTGGAGAGAACAGGGCAAGGGAATGAAACATAAGCCTGAGTTTGGCTGCCAAATGGGGTCATTGCTTGGTTCCTCAGCCCAAAAGGCTAATGGAAAAAGAAGTGCAACGTTTCAGAAAGAGTCAGGACAACGTGGACAGACGAACATTTGGATAGAACTGTCTGAGTGTTTTACAGCTAGAAGAGAAGCCAGACTAGTTTAATCCAGGAGTTCCAAGTGAAGGTATATAAATATGTGGGAATTAGTGGGAAATGAAGGCCCTAGAGACTCCTATCCTGAGGTACTCTACACCTGTATTAATTAGCTAATTCAATTTTCATGTAGACTTGAGTGTAAATAATTAGTACTAATCTGTTCAGACTGCCCTAACAGAAGACCATAGACTGCATGGCTGAAACAACAGAAATTTATTCTCACCCAGATCGAGGTGTCAGCTGAGTGATGAGGGCCTTCCTCCTTATACACTGCCAATGTTTCGGTACCTCCTCGCATGACAGAGAGAGGTGTCTCTTCCTGTAAGGGCACTAATCCCAGCATAAGGGCCTCACCCTCATGACCTCATGTAAACCTAATTATCTCCCAAAGGCCCCGACTCCAAATACCATCCCATTGGGAAGTAGAGCTTCAACATATGGATTTGGGGGACAAAATTCAGCTCATTGCACTGGGTAGGGTACACAACTTAGAAGCAAAGCCAAACAAGCGAGCCGAGTTTCACCCCTGCTATTTAGTCATGCGCCAGCTCTTCCATCTGAAGTGGGTGATTGCTGAAGTGGCAGGAATGGTGTCATTTTGAAAGAAGTTTAAGGATAAAAAAGGATTGCTTAAACATTCAGGCAGAGCTCTGGGTAGGAACACAAAGAACTGGGCGATACCTCTTCCACGGTCATCATTAATGCTGCTCTTGTCTCCCCCGGACCAGAGAAGAGTTGAGGGCGGGAGGGCAGGGTTAGAGGGAAAGAAGGAGAAAAAGAGGAATGAGGGAGAAGAAATGGACAGTTAGCACTCTAGACTGAGAAAGCAGAAATAAAAGCCAACAAACCACAGAAAGGAGAACCTCACACCCCCTGGCCCCACCCAAGGGCTGCTCTTGGGCACAGGTGGGTCTCTGATTCCCCAGACCAGGCAGCTTCTGAAGCCAGTCCCTGACTGAAAGGGAAGATCGCCAGCCTGCTGGAGAAGCCCTTCAGACACCAGCAGAGGCAGCAAGCTCCACAGCACGGAGGCAAGTCTTTGCTGTCTCTCTGGTACAGAAGCAGAAAATAGGTTCTGTCTGCTGTGTGTGTGGAAATGGGTCCATCAGCTTCTGCTTAGAGTAGGGTGGAAGTTCGGTCCAGGAAAGGGAGGGTGAGAAAGTACTAAAGAGGAACTGAAGAACTAGGAAGAGCTAGACCTTTTGAAAGGGATGCTCTGGGCTACCCAGGAAGGCTGCCTCAGATCTTCATCAAAAGAGTTACTAACTCTGCCCTGGCTGGTGCGGCTCAGTGGATTGAGTGCCGGCCTGCAAACCAAAGGGTGGCTGGTTCAATTCCCTGCCAGGGCACATGCCTGGGCTGTGTGCCAGGTCCCCGGTTGGGGGCGTGCGAGAGGCAACTACACATTGATGCTTCTCTCCCTCTCTTTCTCCCTCCCTCCCCCTGCCTCTAAAAATAAATAGTCTTTTAAAAAAAAGTTATTAACTCATTTTCTTCTCATTGCTGGACTGTAGCAAATCCCTCACTCAGCCTTCATCCAAATGCACGTAAGTCTTGAGAGACAACCAAGAGGGAGAGGAAGAAGGTGGCAGATTAGAGACATGAGATGTGACAGGTGTTGTGAGGCAAATGGAAGAGACAGGAGATGGTGTGACTGATGAGCCAGTAGCCTAGTACAAGGCGACAGACAGCCTTTGTCCTAAACAGCCACATTCCTCTGTGGCTTCTAGGCTGCTTCCTGTGCTGTTCACCAAGAAAAAAAAAAGACACACCTAGATTAACCTCACTTCCTTTTCTGCTATGCTTGGCAGGCTGGTAAATCAAGAGACAGCTATATAGAGCATGCAGGAGCTGCAGGGAGGCACTTGAACAGTAAGGAACAACATGGCAATTATGTGACTCTGTGCCTGGCTACATGACCATACCCAAAGCATGATGACCGAAGCAGCATGTTTAGCTGGAGGAGGTCTCTCCAGCGTGTGCACAAGTGCCTTGTTCAGCATTTTCACTGGCAACTTGAAGTCAAAGGGAACAGGCTTGTCAAGTGTTCAGTTGACACAGAGTCAGGAGATAGCACGAATAAGTCAGCCGACAGGAACCAGATTCAAAGAGATCTAGACAGGCTAGGATGCTGGATCAAAACTAACAAGATGAAAGAGATAGATCCCAGAGTTAAGTCTAAGCAATTAGACGCACCAGGTAAGGGAGACTCGAGTTCACATGTGAAAAATGAAAGTGGTGCTTTGGGTTGATTGCACACCTGATAAGAATTACTGGCATGACGTGTTAGAAAAGAGAAAACGTTTGCAGCTTTATATTGCTGCTATAGGAGTGCTCATATCTAAAATAAAGGTGACAGCCCTGGCTGGCGTGGCTCAGTGGACCGAGTGCTGGCCTGCGAACCGGAGGGTCACCAGTGTGATTCCTAGTCAGGGCACATACCAGGGGTTGCTGGCTAGGTCTCCAGTAGGGGGCGAACAAGAGGTAACCACACATTGATGTTTCTCTCCCTCCCTTCCCCTCTCTAAAAACAAATAAATAAAATCTTAAAAATGCCTTTCTTTAAAAAATAAAATAAAATAAAATACAGGCGATAATGTATTCCACAAGATTCTTCCTATTGAATTCTATTTGAGATGCCTCCAATTAGCTAACATTCATTGAGAAGGGCTGGTGTTTTGTTTCATCTATCAGATATGTGTTGAATTTCTATGTGCTGTGTATACACAGTGAAGGGTGAGGAAGACAGAAATAAGTCCCTGCTCTTTTGGCCCCTACACCTATGATCTGTGGAAGAGACAGACAACAAGTAAACAGACGTAACTATAAACTGAATGTTATGCAGAAAGCAAATGGGGTACTGAGCGAGAGAACGACCAGGAAGGGCCTTCTTAGTTGTAGTAGCCAGGGAAAATCTCACTGCGGTGACACTTAGCTGAGACCTCGGGGATGAGGGGCTCGGCCTTTAAATAACTAGGAAAAGCACTCCAGCCAGAAAGCACGACAGGTACAAAGGCCTTCAGGCCAGAAAAACCCGGACACAGTGAGGAATGGAAAGCAGGAGGCTGGCTGTAACGGACGGGGAGGAAAAGGTGAGAGGGAGAAGCAGGCAGGGCCAGATCACATGAGGCCCCACAGGAATCCAAAGGAGGACTTGAACTTGTTTCAAAGATTAACAGAAAGGCATTGAAGAGTTTTAAGCAAAGAGCCACAGATTCTGATTCCTGTTATTACAAAGCTGAGTTCTTCAAGGCCATTTGAGGGCTGAAAATCAGCAGACAACAGAGGCTGTTCTGTTCTGCTCCCGGGTGAACTCGGAAAGGAAGTGTAGGAAGAACCCGCTAGAACGCCGGCAGGCTTTTCCTCAGCCTCTCAGATCCCAGCATCGAGGGAGGTTCACGTCACAGCAAAAGGCTCTGAAGCCCTGGGCAGTGTGTTCATCCTCGACGCCAGAACTGAAGTCTACTCCAGTGCCATTTGCCGCCTCTCCGAAGAAGCACAACTCGGGGTGACTGCCAGAAAACAAATACGTGGCCATAGAGGCCTCAAAACTCCAGGTTCTCTGTAATTTCTAAAGAGGCCAAGGTTTTAGGAAACAAGTGAGAAGTGGCACTACATTCTACTGATGTTTGGAATTACGGTGGAAGATAAGATTAAAATGAAGCAAAATAACTAGAATAGAGTTAAGGGAAAAGGGAAAGATGTGTGGCTATGAAATTTGAAATCTGATACCCAAAGGATGTGGGTGGAATAAAGAGAATAAAAGAAAGGTTAATTATAGGGCGGTCAAGATGAGCGTGAGTGATAACCAAAGGAGCTTAACAAGGGCCGCGGTGCAGGTGTGCAGATGTGGGTCCTGCAGTCGCTCTGCTGCCGACAGCAATGTAACCCTGCATGCTGTTTAGAAAAATGGAAAGACAGATAAAAAGACGCCGATAATCCTATCATCTTAAATAAGCATTAGTACTATTTTAGTGCATTTGCTCTGTTATTTTTCCTATGCGTCTGCTTTTAATGTCTTTGTTGTACTTTTAAAAACCATAAGAGCAATATTTACGAGTTTCAGAAATTAAAACTACATCCATCTCCCAACCCAACCTCTCAGAGGTACATAAATATACATAAATATATAGTCTTCAAAGGAAATGGTTTGTTGTGGTTAAAATATTTTTCACATGACTATAATTATAATAAGTACGCAATTTTGTTAACTTTATACAAACCATTATTATTTCTTTGATCTCCTTGGATTAATAACAATTAATGCCAATTTTTTAATCCTCACCCAAGGATATGTTTATTGATTTTAGAGAGGAAGCGGGGGAGAGAGAGAGAGAGAGAGGAACATCAATCAGTTGACTCCTGTACATGCCCCAGCTGGGGATCGAACCCGCAACCTAGGTATGTGCCCTGACCGGGGACTGAACTCACAAAATTTGATGTATGGGATGACCCTCTGATCAGCTGTGTCACCCAGCCTAGGCAACAATTAATGTCATTTTAACTTAGGTTTTCGTTTAATTTCCATACAAACCTTTAAAGGAAAAAGCCTTTCAAGACCATTTAAAAAGAGGAAGATGACGGCTAATAAGCACATGAAAAGGAGCTGAATGGTCAGTAGTCTCTAGGAAATATGAATTAAAACCACAGGAGATCCCACTCCATACCCACTAGAATGACTATAATAATTAAAAAAAGACAATAATAAGTGTTACTGAGGAGGTGGAGATCCAGGAGACTTCATACATTGATGGTAGGAACATAAAATGGCACAGCCACTTTGAGAAACAGTTTGGCAACTTCTAAAAAAGTTGAACATAAGCCAACCATGTGGCCAGCAATCCCACTCCTAGGCATCTACCGAAGAGGAATGAAAACAGATGCCCAGATAAAGATGTGCACATTAATGTTCATAACAACAGTATTTGTGACAGCCCCAAAGGGAAAACAACCCAAAGATCCGTCAGCTGGTGAATACATACAATGGAATGTTATTTAGCAACAAAAAAGAGTGAAGTACAGACACATCCTATAAAACATGAACGAACCTCAAAAGCATTCAGCTAAGTGAAAGAAAACTGAGGCAATAGACTACAAATTATGATTCCATTTCTATAAAATGTTCAGAAAAGGTAAATTTCTAAAGACAGAAAGCAGATCAGTGGTTGCCCCGTGCTGAGATTGTTATTAGGGTTACGGTTTTAACACCACTGAAATTTGGAACCTAATACTACCACAAAATATTGGTACAGCAAAAGAAATTTAAAATCGCTTGTGTTTTCAAATTATAACCCGATTTGTTCTTACTATAATACTATCCTGATGGTGCCTGTGTTAGAGGACAGGTTTAAAATGGTCATTTTTTTTGAAAGGTACACAATGAAATGAAATTGAATTACCATTACACACCGTTAGGCCAAAAAAATGAAAAAATAAAGAAAACCACAGACGAGGAGGGCCTCCGGTTTGGTTGTTATGTTAATATGCTGCCACCTAGTGGTCATTTGTAAAATGGCAGGACTTTGCTTTGTCTTCTTGGATCTGTTAAGCCATGTCTGTATACCACAATGATCTGAATGCTTGCCCGTGGGTAAGTGCAATGTCTGAGGGAATCACTGAATGACTTATGCATCACAAAAATACTGCAGTGACAAGAATTGGATTGAGGATCTTGAAAAACGGCTTCCAGTCTCCAGTGTGAGCTTTGTGACTTTGAGCCAGGAAAGATGAATCTATCTGATTCCAAAGTCCAAGCAGAAGCGCTATAAGGTAGTGAGTGATCCGGAGCAGGGCGTAAGGACTCTAGACTTTGGGATCTTGTGCTTTAACATGGGGATAAAGGAATACCCACTTCCTGGGTAGTTGTGAGAACTAAGAATGCATGTAAAAGCACTTAGAATACACCTCAGAAAAGACTATAATGATGTTTCCCTATAGTAACAATCTGCCTCATGCAAAAACACTCTTATTATTTAAAATTAGTTACGCATGACTCCCGGTCAACAGGGTGGCATAGGCAAACACGGCTCACCTCCTCGCACAACCACATAAAATTACAACTAAACTACAGAACAACCATCACTCACAACCATTAGTAACAGTTGAACAGAAATCTGACAACTGCAGAATTAAAGAAATCACATCCATCCAGACTGGTAGGAGGGGTGGAGGTGTGGAACATGCTGGTCCCGCATCCATGTGTGGTGGATAAAAATTCGGGACAGTTATCTTGAAACTGAGGACTCCCAGCCACATACCAGTGCCCCATCCCAGTGTTCAAGTGCCAGGAAGCTAAGTCCCCATAACTTCTGGCTGTAAAAACCAGTGGGGATTGAGTCAGTAGAAGAAACTTCTGGAGTCCCAAACAATTCTCCTTAAAGAACCCACACACAGACTTACTCAGACTCACTCCCTCTGAGCTCCAGCATGAGGGTAGCAGCTTGAAAGGCACCAGTGACATACGGGGAGGAACTGAAGTGTCTGGCATCAAGGTGAGAGATGGGGGACAGCTTTCTCCCAGACAGAAAAGCAGACAGAGGCCACTGTCCCTTTTCTGAACCCTCCCCCACAGAGCCACAGAGCTGGCAGGCAGGTGCCATATCTGAGACTCCATCAACTTAGCTAATACTATTTGCCCCACCCTGAAGATACCCTGAGACTTTGTTCCACCACTTATAGCCCCACCCAAGCTGTTAACTGAGACTTTTCCATATGAATGGCTGGTCTTGGCTCATGCTTCACAACTTCCTAAGTCCTCTCAAACAAGCAACAGCTGGCTTCAGTGAGCCCCCAGCCCTCATGCCTCTTGCTAAGTGACTCCAGGCCTGGTACTAGAGGCAGCCAGCTGAGGTTCACAGCTTGGCTTTGCCTGGGAATCTCCAATCCCAGCACAAGTAGAAGCCATCTCAGATTGCTACATAGCTCAGGCAGGGTGGCCCTGAGAAAAACACAGGTGGGGGCTGACCTTGGCCTGTAACACCTGGGAAACCCCAGAGCCTGTGTACCCAGTGGACAGCTACCACCATGTTGGACCATGTTGGAGCACCACCACCCTACCCCTGCACAGCTGACCCTCCTTGAAGGGTGGAAATTGGTGTTAAGTAGTCACAGCCAATCCTTGCAGCTGACCGGCCCGGGTAAATCCCTCTCATTGACCTGCCAACAGCAACTGAGGCTCAACTACAAGAGGAAGATGTACTCAGCCTACACGAAAGGCGCACCTCAAGTATCCAGCCTGGTTGATAGGAGAGGCTGTGCCACTGGACCCAACAGGACACCTACTACATTAGGCCATGCTACCAAAACAGGGAGTCATAGCAGCTCTACCTAATACATAGAAACAAACACAGAGAGACTACAAATGAAGAGACAAAAAAAAATGGCCCAAATTAAAGAACAGATCAAAACTTCAGAAAAAGAACTAAACAAAATGAAGATAAACAATCTATCAGATGCAGAGTTCAAAACACTGGTTATAAGGATGTTCCAGTAACTTAGTGAGGACCTCAACAGCATAAATAAGATCCAGTCAGAAATGAAGGATACACTAATTGAAATAAGGAACAATTTACAGGAAAACAACAGTAAAGTGGATGAAACTGAGAATTAAATCAATGATATTGAACATAAGGAAGCAAAAAACAACCAATCAGAACAATAAGAAGAGTGCTGGCTGGTATGGCTCAGTGGAATGAGTGTTGGCCTGCGAACCGAATGGTTGCTGGTTCAATTCCCAGTCAGGGCACATGCCTGGGTTGAGTGCCAGGTCCCCAGATGGGGGCATACGAGAGGCAACCACACATTGCTGTTTCTCTCTCTCTTTCTCCCTCCCTTCCCCTCTCTCTAGGAATAAATAAATAAAATCTTTATAAAAAAAGAATAACAAGAAGGAAAAAGAATCCAAAAACACAAGGATAGTGTAAGCAGCTTGTGGGACAACTTCAAGGGTTCCAACATTTGAATCATAGGGGTACCAGAAGAAGAAGAGAAAGAGCAAGAAATTGGAAATCTATTTGAAAAAATAATGAAAGAAAACTTCCCTAATTTGATAAAGAAAATAGACATACAAGTGCAAGAAGCACAGAGAGTCTCAAACAAGATGGATGCAAAGAGGCCCACTCCAAGACATATCAAAATTAAAATGCC
>VMDR010000535.1:0-213204 GCA_007922815.1 Macrotus californicus
AATGGAGATCACACAGAGGGTTATCATCAGGGGGGTGGATGGGGAGAGATGGGGAAAAGGTACAAGGAATAAGAAGCATAAATGGTAGGTAGAAGATAGACAGGGGGAGGTTAAGAATAGTATAGGAAATGTAGAAGCCAAAGAACTCATATATATGACCCATGGACATGAACTAAAGAGGGGGAGTGTGGGGGTAAGGAGTGTGCAGAGAGGGGGGTAGGGGGGAGGAGATGGGACAACTGTAATAGTATAATCAATAAAATATATTAAAAAAAGTATAAACGCATATTTATTTCTCTGTCTCCAGGCACCAACCCTCCACCAGAGGCCGAAGCTGGCTTCTCTTGCGGCTGGCCGGGCCCAGGCTGGCCAGCTCCTCCAGGGCAGGGGCAGCTGCAGACCCTCGGTGTCTGCTGACCACACTGCTAGGGCTTCCACTTCTGCCCAGGTTCTCTCCAGGTCTGTCTCCCCACTGGGCCTTTGTCTCCCAAGTGCCACAGTGTGAGAACTTGCATTCTGCCTCTCGGAAGTTTTCAGCCTCGGGTTTAGACTTCAGCCCCCAGAAGTTCTAGGGGTTGGCACAAGTCTGGAAGGGGAAGCCAGTCCTGGTGTGAGTCTGCCCCTCCCGTCTCCACTTCGGAGATCCTAGTGCCACACACCCAGTGAATGCTGCTGGAGGGGCCCTGTGCCCGGCCCAGCCCCAGTTCTCAGCTCAAGTCCACTCCCAGGACCCTCAGCTGTTCCCAGGGAAAATGCAGTTGCACAGCCTCATTTCGCCCAAAGGGTCCTTCTCACCCAGGAATTTCAACCTTTTCGACAGCACAGCTTCCCTATTATTTGTAATCCATGGGGCTCTTTCCTTTCCTTGTTCTTCCACTGAGAATGTTTGCTTGCTACGCATGACTCCATCCTATCCAGAAGCAGTCGACGTCCGTCAGTTTCATTAGTGACAACTTTATTTATATTGTTGTTTTTCTGGTACATTTGTTTTCTGCCTTTTTATTTCTGCCATTATTTTGATTCTTTCCTTCCTTCTACTTGATTGGTATTTAATTTGCTTTTCTCGTTCTAATTTCTTGAGATAAAATATTAGATTGTTTATTCCTCTAATGTATGAACCGACGGCTATACATTGCCCTCGAGGTACAGGCATGGCTGCATCATTCAAGTTTCGGCATATTGTGTTCTCATCATTATTCAGGTCAACATATTTAATGATTTCCTTTACGGTTTATTCTTTTTCCAGTGGGTTTTTTTTTTTAAGTGTATTGTTTAACTTCCAAACAGTTGGGATTTCCTAGTTTACGTTTTATTACTGACTTTAAAGCTGATTCCCATGTGATGAGAGAAATAGCGTAAAGTCTAAATAACCTCAGGCAGTCCTTTGAAATATTGAGCCCTGGGTTGGGGCCCACCACACAGAGAATCCTGGCAAACGTCCCGTGAGCTCACACGTGCACCCGAGAAGAGGGTGTGCTCCCTCCGTCACGGACCCTCAGTTTGCCGAGTACACTGCTCAGGTCGGCTCTGTGACTGTTTCTCAGAGCCTCTCTGTCCTTGTCTCGCTTCTGCCTGCTCGTTCCATTAGCTGTGGAGAGAAGTGCGTTGAAGTGGGTCGTGGATTTGTCTGGAGAGATCCTTTTCTGTGCTGTTGATGGTTGCTTTCTCCACTTTGAAGCTAAATTACTGGGTGCACGTAGATTGCTGGAACTTCCTGCGAATTGTCTCCTTTATCATTAGGACATGGCTCTCTCGATACAGCGTGATGCTGTTGCCTTCGAGCCTATTTTTGCCTGATAATAATATAGTGGCTTCAGCTTTCTTTTGATTCGTGTTAACGTAGAATACACTTTTCCATCCTTTTACTTCCAGCTTTCCGGGCGCTTATATTTAAAGTAAATCTCTGGTGGGCAGCATGTAGCTGGTAGTTTAAAGGACAGTGGGACAGTCTTAGCTCCTACTCGGAGTATTCAGTCCCTTTGACTTTTATTTAGTTGCTGACACAGCTGGTTTTATAGCTGTCATCTTCATTTTTTTCTGTTTGACCCAGCTGTCTCATGTTTCTTTTTCTGTCCTTCCTTAGCTTCTTTGAGATGATTCAGGCATTTGTATCACCGCATTTTCTCCTCTGTCAGTTTCTCAGGAAGTCCATTCTTCAGTCAGTCCCGTCGGGGCCACACCAGCGAGCGCAGCGTGCACGTCCTTGTAGCGAAGTGCGCGTGACTGCGCCTGCCGCTTCCCTACCAAGGCCAGGTTTTCAGACGCTCCAGCTCCTTCACCTCTTCAGTCTCTCGTGTTACTGTTGCTTTTACACGTGCGCCGAATCCCACAAGACACTGTCGGTATTTTTGTGGGGAGTCAGCTGCGCCACGTGCCCAGGCTTACCCCTGCCCTTGTCTGTGCCCTGCATCTTGTGCTCTTGTGCCTCAACTTGCCACCTTCCTGCCGACAGACCTCCCTGCCGCCCCTCTTGCAAGGCCAGGGCGCCGGCCTCTCACTCCCTGCGTTTCCGTAGGTGACTCAGTCTCCCTCGCTGCAGCTCGCATTCTGCCTCTGCCCCGGATCCCATCCAGGGCCCCACATGACATTTGGTTTTCATGTCTCCTGCGGCCCCTCTGGGCGGTGACATATTCTCAGACTCGCCTTGGTTTTGGCGACCTCGGCAGTTGTGGGGGGACTGGTCAGATATTTTGTAGAATGTGCCCCTGGTTGGGATTTGTCTGGTATTTTCTCACGATTAGACAGGGCTAATGGTTTGGGGAGGAAGGCCACAGAGGTAAAGCGCCCTTCTCATCACGTCCTGTCAGGCGCCTGCTGCCCAGGCGTCTAGTCGCTGTGGTGCTGGCTGTGACCACCTGGCTGAGTGTGTTTGTCAGGCTCCGCCCCACCGCAGGTGTGCTCTCTTTTCCTCTTCTCTTCCTACGCCGCACTCTTCGGGAACAAGTCACTGTGTGCAGTCCACACTTAAGGACTGGGGAGTTATTATGCTCTGCCTCTTTAAGGGCAAAATATTTGCATAAATCATTTGAAATTCTTCTGCATGGGAGATTCGTCTCTCCATTTATTAATCTATTCAATCATTTATATCAATATGGACTATGCCTCATTATTCTTTAAATGTCTGTGTGATACTTAATAATGTTTTCTTCTCCTGATATTGGTAATTTTTATCTTCTCTCTTTGTTTCTTGAATAGTCTGGCTAGAGGTTTATCACTTTTATTGATCTTTTTTATAAAACAAGCTGTGGTTTTATTGATTTTCTCTGTGGTTTGTTCACGTTCTATTTCATTGACTTCTGCTCTTATCTTTATTTTTGCTACTTACTTCCCCTTGTGGGGGGTTTAATTTGCTTGACACACAAGGAGATATCTTTTAGAATGTTCACCCTCAGTTCCCCGGGGGTAAAACCCATGTCACTGTGGCCCCTCCAAAGCCCGGGCACCCTCAGGGCCTCGTTCTCCAGCCCCTCCTCCCCAGCCCGCAGCAGTCTGCCCAAGCTGCCACTTCAGGGCCCCCGCCGGTGGGTGGCTACAGGGGCTTCTGCCCCAGGCACGTGCATGGTTCTCTGTATTCCCGTCTCGAAGATTTCTCGGATGGAGCAAAGAAAAGTCATTGATTTTTGGTTTCTTTGGCTTTCTTCTGGTACAGATGGTAGTGATGACTTCCATTTCCAGTTGAACCTGAAGGCAGGCATCCACTATTAATTTTTAAAGATATGTTAGCTGGGAATGGTATTTTAGGTTGGTAATTATTTGCTTCTAGCATTTTAAGGTAACGTTCTATTGTTTTCTGGCTTCTGTCAGCTCTGTTGATAAAAAACTATCAGCCATATTGTTGCATGCTTGAATGTACTGTGCCTGTTTTTCCCAGCAGCTTCTTTGCTGTTCTGCTTTGCTGTTGTATTTTAGCAGTTGTACTGGATGTGTGTGGGTGTGGCTTCCTCTGTATGACTCTGCCGGGGTTTGCAGCTCATCGTGCACCTGTTGGCTGATGTGTTCAATCAAAAGTGTTTGTGGAAACTTTGTAGCCACGGTCTCTTTTTCTTTCCTGCGCCCTGTTCCCCACCCCTGAATGTCAGACCTGTTCACAACATCTCACGCGTCTCTTTCATCTCGGCAGGTAGTCCCCGTCCTTCTCTCTGCGCTGAGCCCCAGGATGTCCATGGACTGTCTTCCAGGTTGTTAACCTGTGTTCTGCTTTTTCCGATCTTAGCTCACTCTGTTCACACAGCTCCTTTTAAAAAAGATTTTATTTATCTATTTTTAGAGGGGAAGGGAGGGAGAAAGAGAGGGAAACATCAATGTGTGGTTTCCTCTTGTGCGCCCCCTACTGGGGACCTGGCCTGCAACCCAGGCATGTGCCCCGACTGGGAATCGAATTGGTGACCCTTTGGTTTGTAGGCTGGTGCTTAATCCACTGAGCCACACCAGTAGGGCTGTTCATACAGTTCTTAATTTTAGTATTTTTTCCCATTCTGAGATGTCCATTTGATTATTTTTAATATATTCCATATCTGTGTCTTTTCTTCCATTGTCTCAACATATTCCTATATTTTCTTAAACATTTATAGCCATTTAAAATCTTTTTTCTGCCAACTCCAGTACCTGGCTCACCTGCAGATGTTTTTCTGTCTTTGTTCTTCCCCTTGAGTTTGGGCCCCGTGGTCCTGTCTCTTGGCATGCCGGGTGTACTTCTGTTGGGTTGAGAAAATTCAGGGGCTCTCGGTGACGGGCTGTGCTTCCCTCTGCCTGGCAGATAGATTGGGGGCTGATGGCCTTAACTCAGCAGGGACCGGGTTGGACTTGAGGCTGGATCGCAATTTCTCAAGGCTTGCCCTAAAAACAAACTGACAAACAAACTCCTGTGTCTGGGGTATAGCCTTCAAAGTTGTAAGCCCAGTGCCTGAGCTGCCGCCCCTGGGATGCCCTGAACTCTCTCCTCCATCTCCTCAGGACCACAGGGGCACCAGCAAAACCCTCTGCCTCCTAGAGGCTGGCCGCCAGGGCTCTCTGCCTCCTGCCCACGCAGGAGTCAGCACGTGTCTCGAGGGCGGCCCTGGCAGTGACGGCTCAGTTCCCTGCTCCTCCCCTCTCCCTGGGGACCTGGCCATGCAGGTCTCTAATTTTGGACGTTGCAGTCCCGTGACTTTGTCACAAGCTCTTGTTTCTTTGTCTGCTGGGAGAGACTGTCCACCTGGGCCAACAGCCCCATCCCGAGCCTCTTGCCCTGCTCCAGACAGGTGACCGGCTCACGTCTCCCCCGACTGCCCTGCTCCCAGAGTTCTGTCCCTTCGAGTCCTGCTGCTGCAGAGGCTTCTAATGTGCCAAAGAGACCTCCTCGCATCTGTCTGGCTTTTCTGTTTGCGGCGAGTGGAAGCCCAGGTCTTCTGCAAGCTGAACGCCAGTCGTTCCCTTTAGGTGGCCGTTCCCTTCTTCTTCCGTCTTTAAACGCTCTTCCCTCACGTGTCTGTGCACACTGGTGCCTTTATTTCTGTGGAATGGGTTCCCAGCAGTAGGATTGCGTGGTCTAAGATAATATGGTTTTAATTTTAACACACTGCCTGTTTATTTTTTTAAAAACACATAATATCTCATGCTTTTGATATATGTGTATGGAAATACCTTTTTCTGTCGCCCCTGTTGGCAGCAGGCATTGTAGCTCTGTTTCTTCCCTCTGGCCCGGCAGTTTTAAAGTGGTAGCTCGTGTGGACTTTAACTCGCATTGATTCCCAGGCTGCCCGTGAGCTCATTCTTCTTTGGAGAGTTTTTGGCCACTAGAATTTATTCTTCTGTGAGTGGCCTAATTACATTCTTTGCCCCTTGTCAGTTTACAAGGGACAGCTGCTGACTGTGGACGTTGTTACCTGTCCCGCTTTCATAAGCTGCCCAGGGCCCGCGACTTACCCCACCCCCTGGATTCTCAGCCCTGGGAGGCCCGTGCCGCTAGTGACCTCGCCCGGGCCTTGCTCTCTGGCTCCCGCTCCTCTCTGGCGATTTCCCCTCCTCACCAGCGCCAGCTTATCTCCTGAGGGCGCTGCTTCCCTGCAGCTGTCTCCCTCACCGAAGTGGACACGGACGGCTGTCTCTGTCTTTTCATTCTCTGCCCTGTCCGCAGCATCTGAAACAGTGTCCAGCACAACACAAGCACTCAGTGCATACTTTCTTTGCCTTTTTTATAGTTGTCTCCACTTTCCCACCCGCACTTTCTCCACCCACCCCCACCCCCACCCTCAGTCCTTCCCCGCTTTGGCTTTGTCCGTACACACTTTTTAAATGAGCCCAGTCAGTTTTGAAAAGCATTATGGCGTTGTGATTTAAAATGTTGACTCTGGAGGCAGGCCGCCAGGGTTCGAGCCCCAGCTCTGTCCTTAGTAACCGTGCGACCTTGGGCAAACCTGTCTGTGCCTCCGTGACCTGCGACATGACTGGCGCAGTGGTTTGGTGGCACCACAAACCATGTCACTGTAAGGTGGCCAACTTAACAAGCAGCGTGTGTTCTGACGGCGCCGCTGGCTCACCGTTCCCGTCTCTCCCTCTCCTCGGGCCTCTGTTTCCTGGGACCCAGCGACACTCGAATCGGGCCAGTTAATAACCCTGGAGTGGCCTTTACGTGTCCAAGCGAAAGGAGGAGCTACACATTTTTCACTTTAAACCAAAAGCTAGAAACGACTGAGTTTAGTGAGAAAGGTGTGTGGAGAGTCGGGACAGGCTGAAGACCCGGCCTCTGGTCGGCCCAACTCTGGAAGCAAAGGGAGAGTTCTTAAAGGACGTGAAAACGTCAAGTCCCGCGAACACATGAACGATAAGGAAGCGAAACAGCCTTATTGCTGATACAGAGAGAGTCGTACTGGCCTGGAGAGAAGATCAAATCAGTTACAGCACTCCCGTACACCGAAGTAATTATTAGAATTATGCTCAGAGACGTAAATGAGAACGTATGCTCGTAATGAGTGAAAATGTAGGAAATCCCAGCAGATACATAGAATCTCTGAAAAGAAGCAAATGGAAATCCTAGAACAGAAACACAAAATGTCCGAAATAAAACAGGGCACCAGATGGGCTCAGCCACAGAATGGAGACGACAACAGGAAGAATCGTGAGCTTGAAGACAGATCGGTAGAAGTTATATGAGCTGGGGAAAGAGGAAGGTCAAGGGAAGAACAGTGACTCGGGGACGTGAGGAGCAACATCAGAGGGCCTAGCACAGCTATAACTGGAGTCGTAGAAGGAAGGGAAGACATGAGGGAACCATGGCTGAAACTCCCCCGTTTGTGGTGAAAGCACTAAATAAATATTCAGGAAGCTCGGAAAACCCAGCAAGACAGATACAAAGAAAACCATAAGCCACAGTCACAGAGCAGCTGCAGAAGCAGCGCGGGCAAAGCGCACATTCCAAGTGGGAGCAGGTCCTGGGCCTCTGCTCACTGCTCCTCGGCCGTGCTGGCCAGAGACAGGGACGATGGCCCGAACGTGTGGAAGGGAACAAAGTCTCCCTCCCCCAGAATTTACATCCTGCACTAGTGTCCTCCGTGAGGGAAGGGGCAATAAAGATGCTTTCAGATTAAAGACAGAAAGCAGACAGGAGATTGCCAGCAGACCTTCACGGTCAGAGGCACTGAAGGAAGCTTTTCTGTTTGAAAGGGCTCGAAGCTGGGCAGGACTTAGGTCTCCATGAAGGAATAAAGAGCATAAGGATGGCAAATACGGGATGAAACAGGAAAGGCGATTTTTCTTAGTCTAAAAAGGATGGGTAAGAGTGTCGAGGCCAAGCATCCTGACAGTCTGACGGGGCTCACACTCCAGGCGCATGGAGAACAAATGAGCCTAAAGGACAGGGTGCTGGCCAGGACCCACGTGGCTGCGAGCACTCTGCATTTTAGCCGGAGTGGCTCACTGTTAAGTCTAAACAGACGACGGGAAGTTAAGGGGGTGTGTTGGAACCTGGAGCAGCTACCAGGAAGGTGATGCAGAGGCCTGGCGACCCCGTGTCACCCACACACAGAGACCGGGGGCAGCTCCGTCTCGGAAGGCTCTGCACTGCTGGGCTTAGGAGGGCTGGGTTGCTCGCTCCGCTTCGAGATGTTTCAGGAGGAAGGAGCAGGACTCGAGAGGAGCAAGCCGGACGAGTGGAGCACCTGTCCTTGGTGGAGCCCAGCGCAGAGTGAACTGGGAAGGCCTCGCTGGGAAGGGTCAGTCCATAGTCTAAGTGGCATCCCCTGGTGCAGGGTGACCACGTGGTGAGTCAGAATGGGTCAGGCCACAGGTTGTCACTCTCTGAGGAACTTTCTTAGGGAAGTGCCTCCTAGGAAAGACCAGAGAACAGGAACTTGAATGGTTAAACGCTTTAAAGTCTGCCTTGTAAACGTTGCAGTTCAGCTTTATGTTGTATTGCAGACTGCCTCCGAGGGTGGTGGGCGGTCCAGTTGATGGGCTGCTGTGCTCACCTCAGACAGGAGAGTTGCGCACAGGGAGGCGCGAGGCAGAGGCACGGGTGTTGACGCAGTGCTGTGCCTCTCCTGGTGGCTGTGCTCCCTGGGACTGAATCCTTGGCGTCCCTCGGTGCCGCCGGGGTGGCACACCCGCACTGGGGCCGAGCTGCCTGCAGCGCACCCCACCGCCCATGCCTCACAACCCTCTGGGCTGTGAGACATTTGCCTACAGACATTTTCTTACTCTCCGTTACGTATGTTTTTATGAAAGGGCTGAGCAGGAGGTTTTGCAATGAATAATTCATGTGTGATTGTTTTCAAAATATAAAGTTATTTTTCAAAGGAAGCAACCGATCTATCCATTTCAGAGACCCATGCCGCTTCCACGTGGGCTACAGCTTTCCGTCAAAGGCTTGCTCCGTCCTGGGCTGCAACCAGATTCTCCGCGGAGCTGGGACGGTGCATGTGCAGATGGTGCAGAGCTGCCCGGTTCCCAGTCACACACAGCCTGCCCCAGTCCCCAGGCAGGCCGCTGGGACGGCCTTGGGATCCAGCGCTGCTCCCTGCGAGGCCCCAGACAGCACCACAACACCTGTGTTCTCTTCCCGTTCCCTCGGTTTCCGATCCTGCATCCACACATCCTGGGTCTTTTTACACACACACACACGAGTCCAGCCAACCCAGGGCCCGACCAGCCGGGAGGCAGATACAAGGAGCCACTGTCACATTCAGTCTGTCACTGACATGGACAGCCAACAGTGCCAGCTCCCGGGGCCCTAGTCCCACACACTGAGGATGGCACCCAAGCAGGAGTGGATGGCCGCACTGCAGGTGGTGGGCACCTGTTGCAGCGAGGTGGGCTTCTCTTCTGCAGCTCTCCTGTGAGGAGGCCGGGGCTGAAGGCTTTGCAGCTTGTCAGAGCTGGGAGGCAAGGAGAACCTGTCTGTGCCAGCCTCCAGGAGAAATGGGGGGACGGGTGGGGGATGGCCTCCCGGCAACCCCTAGAGGCTCCCGTCCTGGTATTTGTTCTGGGGATTGCTCAAGGCGTCCTGCCAGGACCCAGATGGGTCTTTCCCCATGTGGCCGATTCGGATACACGGGAGGGCACCTTCTTGCACTGCAGGCCCTGGTGACCTTGTCTGACGGTGAAGCTCATAGTAGGGTTAACAAGAACCCCAGGTCTGTCATCTCCTAATCATGTGACTGGGGCAAGTCACCTAAACTCTCTAAGCCTCGGCTTCCCCTTCTTTAGAATGGGGTTAGTAAGAGGGACTTTCTCAAGGCTTTTTACAAGGGTTCAATGAGACTGACGCAATACCTGCCACATACATGGCCGCATGGAGATGGTGACGATGAGGGGGTTGGCGGTGATGGTGGTGGTGGTGCTGGTGATGGCTGTGACGGTGACGGTGACAGTGACAACGATCGTGGTGCTGATGGTGACGACAGCAATGATGATGTGTACCGTCTCACCGCACCCTGCTGCCTCCTTCCGCCTTCAGCTCTCCCCACGCAGTGCAGTCCGCGTCGCCCTGGCCCTGTGCCCCTCCGCGCTCTCCCTCACTCTGTGTGTCAAACCCTGGTGGCTCTTGGCCTATGTGTCCCCAGGCCTCCAGCACGCTTTCTTCAAAACTCACCTCCTGACTCAGCTCCCCCAGACAGCCTTCCTTCATGTGCCCGGGGGGCAGTGGTCATCACCCTGGACATTTTGGTGGTGATGGTGGTGGTGATACAGGCACAGGCATATTTTGAATGGTGACTCTGTGTCCTTTTTCTAGAAGAAAAGCCATGTTTTCTCATTTAAATTACAAATACTTTGAGAGCAGCAGGGATGGTGTCTTCCACTCGCCTGTGTCCCCCAGCATCACTTCTAGGGGCCTCACCTCTGGGCAGGTAGCTCTGTGGGTTGTTGACTGGCCATGGACAAAGGGGTGACATCAACACGTGCCTCCTGCTGAACAGCCCAGCCGATCCCCTAGGACAGTGTCATCTGGATCCTCTGTTTCACCATTGGCAGTGCAGGGAAGGGTGTGTCCTCAGTGCCCCCCCACACACACACAAAGTGGGAGCTGTTTGTGAACAGTAGGTTTGTGTGGTGGGGGAAGGGGTCATGGATAACGTTCAGAGAGTGGACTCACCTCAGGAGAGAAAGGGGTGCCGTAGGCACCACACCCGAAGCATAGCTGACAATGTAGACCATCCATCATAACGAGACTTTAGTGAAAATTGTAGTCTTTCCTCCTCGAACCGCCGTGCTGTTCTGTTCGTGTTTCCCAGGACGCGTGTGAATGCAAACCTGACCTGCGAGCCTCACATGCAGTCACGGCACACGTACACCTGGGCGTTTCGGACGGCCCCTCCTCGGGGAAGGTCAGCAGTGCCTCCTGCCACCTAGAGGCCACTCCCACCAGGCCCCAGGCTGGGCACCCCTTGTCCTCGTTCACTCACTGGCTCCACAGTCAAACCGAGGCCTGCGGGTAGGGGCAGACAAGCACTGATCACAGGCTGGAGCACAGGGGCCACAGTGGCGAGCCTGCTGCGGGGCTGGAGGGCTCGGTGGGGCCCGGGACAGCCTGACCGCCTCCCCCTCTCTTGCTTTCCTGTCAGGCGCTGGAAGATCACAGAACGCCCATGGACGATGACCAGTACTCCCAGCTGACAGCCAGAATGGGATTGAAGAAAGAAGGGATGAGTTATCTGGATCTTGCCACGGGGCTTGAAGGTAGCTCGGTGCCCGGGGTGAGCCCCCTGGGGCGCGCCTCCCTCCCCGGGGCCCTGCCCGTCCCTCCGAGCACTGAGCAGGCCTCGTGGCTGCCGGGCGCCAGGCAGACACAGCGCGAGCCCGGACATCAACACAGTGTTCATTTCCTGGCCGGAACAGGCATTTTCCTTTAGTTTTATCTGACTGCGTTTCGGCCCTTCTCCCCTCAAGTGAAGCTGAACTGTGAATGCAGAATTTCGCCCAACAGAGCCTTCTACAAACTTAGAGCAAAACAGTTTGTAAAGTTGCCCCAAAGCCTCGTGAGCCTTAAATCGAACCTCACGTTCCTGAAGGTTTGCCTTCTTTTGTTAGGGGTGGGTCACCTGCAGTGAGTGACACCCGCACACCAGCAGGACCAGCATCCTTCCTCCCTGTTTGCCAGCGCGGACACGGGTTCCGTAAGAGTCGGCAACTTGCCCAAGATCGCCGCCCAGTCACTGTGCCTGCCCGGTTCTTTCCCCAGACAGTGCCAGGAAATTGGTCCTGTCACGTGCGGCCCAGGCCCGAAGCTGGGTCCTCCCCTGGCCCCTGCTCCTCAGTCCACTCTCCTGGCCTCAGGCCCGGACGGGGTGCGACGTCCTCCCTGCCACACCCTGTCCCCTCCCCTCCTCTCCACTCCGACTGAGGCCGCTTCTCCTGTGTGGGGACAGTATGGGCGGATAAACCCGCCCTCCAGAGAAGCTGCAGGAACTGGGCAAACATGTCAACGAAACACACTTATGCTGTGCTGCAAATGCACCGCAGCCTGGACAGGGTAGATCCCGGGGGCCCCGTCTGCACTTGCCACCCTCCCCAAGTCTGGTCTGGGGGAGGCCAGAGACGGTGGCTGGGGCTCCTCACCAGGGAGATGCTGCAGACCCACGCTACCCCAGAGGGAGAGGGGTCCCCTGCAGGAAGAAAGGGGCATCTCGAGAAGCCACAGACAGTGGGAGTGTTGACGCTTTCGTTGGGTACATGCTCTGACGTTCCTGAAGGGAAAGGGATTCACGTGTAGTTCAGTGAGTGTGTCCAGCGTGCCAGGTGCGCTCATTGTTCAGAGAGGAAGCCGAGACCCAGGGTGAGCAGGTCGCTGGCCTGGGGCCCCAGAGCAGCGAGTCCATTGCAGAGCGCGAACCTGACTCAGGGGCTGCCGACTGCTCTTGGCTTCCTCCCTGCCGCAGCCTGCTCTCCCCCTGCCTTCCTCCCCACCCCCCACCAGTCCCCCAGTGCTGTCTGTCTCCCCACAGGGTCAGGGGCTGCAGTGTGCGGGGGGCGGGATTGAGGTTCCCGGCAGAGGTCTGGGTTGGGGGCATGGCCAAGCAGAGTCACACCACTGTGGGGGCGTTGTTACCGACCAGGCATCAGGATCCTGAGGATGGCTGCTGCAGGCCCAGGTAGAGCAGGGCAGGAGCCAGGCACACAGCTGGATCAGAGCACACCCACAGGCTCCGGACTCCGTGCCCGCTGTCCATCCTGCAGACCACATCCCTGCGGAGGGTGTGGGTGCAGTGTGCGCAGAGAACCACGTCTGTAGCCCAGGCCCAGATTCCGGCCTGGCTGTAGACAGGGCTGCACTTGCACAATCCCAGCCTGATGGACATGGAAGACCACACTGCCTTCCCCAGCGTAAGAGTCAGAGAGGGCAGGACACGGTAACTTACTGGCTGGGCTCCGGAGTCTGACAGGCCTGGGTTCAGCCTTGCTGCCCACGAGCGCTGCGTCCTGGGGGCGGGGTCACCCCCAGGCCTCCGTCTCCTCCTGAGTCAGGTGGGCATAATAGGATTCCTTGTGAGCAAACTAGGCATAGGAAGAGAGTCTTGGGCTCAGGGCTGTTCAAAGGACCAAGCCCAGTATCTAGCAGGCACAGGGTCAGGAAGGGCCTGTTGAATTAATGACTGTTGACTGAATCGCACATTCCTGGTTTCTGACATGATTCTGGGGACAGAAACCAGGCAGCATCCTCATTGTCTGCCTCTGGGAAGGCGGAGATGAACGAGATGTGCACCTGCCCTGGAGGAGGGATGGGGAGGCACGATGGGAGGGGGTGGGGGAGGGGCCAGGGGGTGGTCAGTATGTGCTGGACAGGAGCCCTGGCAGCCTGCGGGACCAGGTCTTCCCGTGGTGACAGGGAAGCATCTGAGAAACCGAGGGACGGGAGACCGGGCCTGGCAGAGCTAATTCTGGTGCACTCGCAGGGCAGGTCTCTGTACACTGTTTCCAGCAGCCTGGGGCAGGCAGCATCCAAGTGCAGAGTGGGAATGCGAATATGTGCGCGCCCTGGGGCTGTCCTCTGACTTGTGTGACTGTTTCAGGTACAGAAGGGCCACAGGTGGCCCCACCTCAGACTGCAATTCCTCCAAAAAGCACTGTGACCTGTAATTTTGTCAGCGCAGAAGAATGCCTGCAACTTCTCCCCCAGAGGCTGAAGGAGTTCTTCCGGGTGAGTGGGGCCCTGTCTGCTGCTTAGCTCCCTGCCCTCCGCCAGCCATTCAGCCACCTTGGGTGTGACTCCAAACCCCACCCCCCAGCATGGAAACGCTTCCACATGAGGGCGGGGCTGGGGTGGAAAGGGCACGGCAACCCTAGTTACAGCAAATTTAGGATCCCTGCATCCATTTCTCTGCTCCACTCACTCACCGAATAAGCATTGCACACGTGTGCCCGAGTCTGCTAAATGTGGGGGGCAGAAGGTGCGAGCCCTGCTCAGGGAGCTCAGTCCAGTCCAAGAGGGAGATGGTAGACAGACAACTCAGACCCAGCGTGATTGGCTATCACAGAGGGATCTGCAGCGTGCTGTGGGGGCACAGGGAAAAGACCTCCTGACAGAGGGCTTCCTGGAGGAGGTGACCACTGAATCAACTCTTAAGCCCTCAGCATGTGCTGGCCAGAAACTGGGGCAACAAACAGGAGAAGAGGGAGCTTGCACAAGGCAGGTGGCAAACAGGTCGTGGTCTTTGGGAAAAATCTCACAGCTCAGTGTGCTGAGGATGGGCTTCACATGGACATCTGTAACAGAGGACATGGGAGAAATAGCAGCCTTTGGAGCCTGGAGGCAGGTTCAGAGTGACCACAGCTGGGTCTGTGCTGAGAGGTAATGGAGGGCAGTGAGAGTGGAAAGTGAGCTCGTACACACCTGCCGGGCACCGGCTCGGGGCTCTGCACACGCTAGTGCAGTCAGTCCTCACAGCCAGCCATGAGCCAGACTGTTACAACCCCCTTTACAGGTGACAAGGATGGCGGGGTTGACACACCTTCCTTGCCCAAGGTCAGCGGCAGAGCTGGTGTGCAAGGCTCAGCCTTCTGACTCCAGAGTGTGCCCCCTTTGGTGCACACAGCCTCTGTTTCCTCATCTGCAAAATGGGAATCTGAGTCCTCGGGCAGCACGGCTGCCAGGGCATAGGCGCCCCGCACGGCCCATGGTGGCAGCGGGCACTCAGGTCTCAGCCAGGGCCAGAGCCTCAGCTCGTCGCCAGAATCCACACCGGCCTCTGGCGGCTCCTCGGGGAGAAATCCAGCACAGCACCTGTTTTCCTGTAGAGCAGGTAGCAGGCGTGATGCCAGTTACAGGGAAACACAGAGAGCCAGATTTTGCCTGCACTGGCAACCCTGCCCAGCACACCCCACCTCTGTATTGGGGGTGTGGGCCGTCAACCAAGAGCAGTGCAGGGGAGGGAGAGGACCCTCTGGCCCCTTTCCTGAGCTCTGTGTCAGAAGGGCCCTGGCGAACACGGCTCCTCCTTTCTGCCTGTCCCCCACGCTGGAGACGAGTCTGTGTGTGCAGCTTGCACGTGGGTCATCGCCAGCGTCCGAGGGAGGGCTTTGATGTGTGTGTTTTGCTTCTAGAACTCCTACGCGGCCTTCTTTCGGATGGACACTGACAGGGACGGCCTCGTCAACATGCGGGACCTGCACCGACTGCTGCGGCGGCTGCTGTTCAATCTCAGAGAGGAGGAGTTTGAGCGTCTGCTGGGCCTTCTGGGCCTGAAACTTGGCATCACGTTGAATTTTCGGGAATTTCGAAATTTGTTTGAGAAGACTCCACTCGTAACAGACGACGCACCTCAAAGACTCATTAGGTAAGAAGGCAGTGCGGGTCAGCATCGGCCCGCCTAGGGTCTTCGCCGACACCGAGTCCCGCCTTCCCACTGCCCCTGAGGGTGCAGAGTGCAGCCGCCTCCCAGAGCAATTGTTCTGACAATCACAGTCCAAGACAATCACGCGGAGAATACACACCCAATGTGGAACGGCCAGAAAATGCAGCTGCAGACTAGAAGACACAGCTCGATCCAGCCGCCTGTGAGCGCTACTTTTGGATTCCACTGTGTGTCACTCCATTTTTTTTCTATGCACATAAATGTGTACACACACAGATTTTTCTTTTTATAAATCTGGGGTTGGCTGCGCCACATGTTCTGGGAGGTTCCAGGACCCCTCGTCCCCCTTTCCCAGGCCCCATCCACCCCAGGCTGGCCTCGGGCACGTGATGAGGGGAGCCTGGAGCTCCCTTGTCCCCGCGGCTCTCTCAGGGGGAGCCAGTCCTTGAAGCAGTGATCAGGCTCCCATCCAACCCGGGGCCGGCACAGACGGCACTGCTGAGGTCTGTCAAATGCTGGCCGGTTTGAAAGAAGTGGCCGTTCAGCCCCTCCTGGATCAGTTATTACAGGAATAACAATATTTTGAAGCGTTCCCGTCCCCCGTGATGATATAGAAGTGTGTTTGCTGCTGCAGTGGTGGAGTCTGGGATTGTTCTGCCCTAAGGCGCTGGCAGGCCCAGCGGTGCTGACTCTCCCCCAGGCAGGGGCATCCCCCCGCCAGGGCTGAGTGATGGTTGGCTGGGCTACAGAAAGCCCCCTGATCTCACACTTGAAGTTCCCTGCCCGAATTTGTTGGGTGTGTGTTGTCTGCACTTCAACAGAGCAAGCAGGAAGGAAAACCACCCCAGCCTCTTCCAAGGGAGTGGGTCACGTAGCACGGGAGCCGGCACCTGCTTCTGATTGCTCGGTTCCGAGAAGCTCTCATGTGAGGCTTGATTGCTCAACATTAAAACGGCACAAAAGATGTCCTTCAGAAGGAATTTTCCGGAGAATGTTTGCAGGATGAGCGTGGAACATTCCAAGCACAAAGCGCAATCTTCTCATTCAAATGGCTCAGCCTTCCTACTTGTAGTTCTTCATTGGCTCACCAGTGATGGGGCCGAGTCTGTGCTGGACGCTGCCCCAGCACAGGGGGCAGAGATGACGACAGACTCCCTCTGAGGGACTCGCAGTGGACCGGGGGACAGGTGCGCTCCAGCTCCCTGAGCACCGCAGGGAGGCACATAGGAAAAGTGGGACGTCCGAGCTGTGCCCTGAGGTGTGAGTAGGAGTTTTCCAGGGACGGGCTGCCAGAGCAGCGGTTCGAGGCCAGGGCAGAGGCGGGAGTTTGAACACATTCTGGACACGGGAGAGGGTGCGTGTGCAGAGGGGGGCGTGGTGGGCAGGGGAGGCCTGGAGATGAGGGGGCTGCTGGGAAGGGGCTGGAGTGCAGGCTGAGGGGTCCATCTTTTATGGGTGGCAGGAGAGATGTCATCAGCTGAGGGGGTGGCATTGTGCTGTCTTTTACCTTGAAAATTGTTGAGATTTTTCTCGGTTCTTTGTATATTGAGTAATTTTGGATTGTGTATCATGGATGTTTTTAATGCTGTGTTGTGACCCTCTGGTCCTGTTAAAATCCTTAGTGGTGTGTGGGTTCTTGTTTTTTAAGCAAGCAGTCAGCCCCGTAGTTTCAGATCGCAAGCTCTGACCCACCGTCTGTGGCTGGGGTGCTTTGGTGTCCAGAGCCGCAGCACCGCCCAGCCGGCTCCTGCACAGCAGGCTCATCTCACCGCTCCGCGCAGCTGCTTCGGGTCGCTTCACACGTGTGCACACCAGAGGGGAACCCGGAACTTCCCGCACAGACGTGGGCAACCCTTTTCCCAGCTCACCCCTCTCTTTACTTTCTCCCACACTCTCCAGCCCCCAGGAGCCCCCTCCCCGCCTTTTTGGTCTTTCTGGAAAGTCTTAGGTTTCAGCCGACCTGTGCTGCTACGTGTTTCCCATGACAGGGTCCCCTCCAGGGCAGTGTGGAGCGAAAAAAGGAAGAAAAAGGTAACTCGGACCCTCCCGCACTGCCTTTCCTGTCTCCTCCTGGCAGAGAACAGAGTTTCGGTTGTGGGTGCCGGACTGGCCACCCCGTCACCATCTTGGAACTGAAGTTTTCTAACTGGCCCTGCCCCGGCCCGGGCGGGGAGGACAAGAAGAGACAACTGAGGGGACCCCACATTCTGTGTACTGCGGAGGCCTCCTGCCTAGTGCCCTGGTCAGAAACACAGGCCCTCTTTTGGGGCTCCCCTGCCCTGTCCACGGCACAGCCCCAGGTTAGCACGCCCCTTGACCCTCGGCTGGGAACGTGGGAGGAAATGAGCCCATGGACCCCCCCCGGCTGCGTCAGTAATTCTTCAAGCCCTGCGTTCCCTGTCCATCAGCCCCAGGACTCCCCCAGGGTTTACCTTAGTGTCTTCAGGGAGCCAGTTTCCGTGTCCTCCTAGAGTTTAGTTGTCGTCAGGGGCGAGAAAGGACGAAGTGTATCCACTCCTTCTGAACTGGCACCGGAAGCGCCTCCGGGCCTCTCGCCTCGCCCTGACCGCTGCTCCCCAGGGCACACAGCCGCTCCACCTCACATCTCCGAGGGCCACTGCCTGGCCTTCTTAGTGGGAGTGTCCCCTCCTGCCTGTCAGTCTCTGTCACGTTCAGTCCCTGAAGTTACCTGATGTACCCGTTTTTTCCTGTGGGCTCTGTCCACATCCACCTCGCTCATCATAATGCCGGAAGGATCCAGGCCAGCACGTAACACAGGTTTGCTTGTGTCTGTGATGGAGGGACCGGCTGACAGGAAGTCTGGATCTGGCACTAGGACAGGAAATAAGTAACTTCCGGAAAAGCTATAGAAGAACCTCCGAACTCTCCAGAGGAGACAAGTATATAGAGTGGGGGATGTGGATGGGGAAACCACTAAGAAGATAACCAAGCCTGTGTCCTGGAACACAGTTGGGCTTGGTGAGGGCTGCTGGGACACGCGCGTAGACTTCACGGAGGTAGAACGCCGCCCAGGGTCTCCGAGAGAGCACTCTGGGGAGGCCCAGGTGAGTCCTCTGGGTGCAGGTAGGATTTAGCAGGGGCCTACAGGCTGAGGCAGGGGATGTGCGCCCCTAAGACCACCAGTCCTTCTAGACCATTGTTGTGAGAATGCACCGCGGGCCTGCCGGGCTCCCCGAGCCTCAGTGTGAAGTGGTGGAGAGGGTCAGACTGGCTGACCTTTGGACCCTTTCCCCCTGGAGATTCCGTGGTTCTGTGAAGTCCAGTAGTTAGTTGGGAGAGATGGAATGGAAAAAGAGGTGAGGGGACAGGCTTTGTGGCCAGAGGTATGGGTAGGCAGTGCCCATGTGGCAGGGACACCAGGAGAAAGGGTGGCCTCTCAGATGAGTAAATAAACTTCAGGTGGAAAGAGAGAAAAGGCCAAGGGTTAGGGGGAGCCAGTGGAGGGGTGAAATAATGCTGACTGAGGCCAGGCCCCGGGTTGGGGTTCCAGCCCATGGTGGCATTTAAGGAGCAACACCGTGAGGGCAGTGAGGAGGAAGGAGGCGGCTCAAGTGCCCCATGTCACAGAAAAGTCAGTGAGACCCCTGGACTCAGCACCGTAGGAGCAACTGGTGAACCTGAAGCCTGGAGACAGGTCTCAGGGCAGAGAGGCATTCCAGCGTGGTTTTCCCAGGCGCCCCGCACACCGACATCTGCCAGGAGAGGAAGGAAAGCCGGGCAGGTTCTCACCTGGTCCCTCTCAGCAGGAACGTGGGGTCAGGGAGAAGACCCCACCTCCTCCCAGCTGGTCCTCTGCACCCTGCACACTGAGAAGATGCAAGAATTTGTGCTCACCAAGCCATGGAAGTCAAAGTCTATGCCGTTCATCGAAGAAAAGCTGCTCTGCCTCCGACCCTTTCTGGGCGGCACACAGCGCAGCAGCGCAGCATGGGCCTGTGGGGTAGTGACGGTCACCGTGAGCTCGGTGACCCTGGGTGCCGGGCCTTGTCCACCACCCAGGGGTGTGAAGAGTGGGCAGGGAGGCTGTCAGAGGAGTACAGTTTCTTAGAGGGCACCGAAAGGAGAGGCTGGGTGAAGAGCAGCTCCTCCTGCTGTTTGTTGACTCTTGCTGCCGTGCTGGGCTGGCTATCTGCTTTGAAAATGTCTGACGGTGAGGACGTTCTGGGAGAGCCGGCCCGGGTAGGGGGCTGCGGGCTGCCTCCTCCAGCTCCTGGCCCAGGCCGTCCCCACGAGCCTTGGGCAGGACTGCGTTTGTCCACCTAGACCAGAACGCAGAGTGGAAGGAGCGTCCTCGGCACTGGGTGCGCCAAAGGTGGCCCTCCCCTCCATGGGGCACCAGGCTTCTTGGATCTCTTCCTGTGAGGAGTGACGTTAAAGTGGACACCAAAACCGTCGTTTCTGATAAAAAGGGAAATGGCAGTGAGGAAAGCTGCCTGGGCGCCCGGAAGGCCAAGGGGGAAGCTGGGGCTCCGGCACTGCTACAACTTTGCTGGGCCACAGCCTCCCCCGGCAAAGGGACTGGCAGGGCCAGTACCACGGGGCCTATGCAGGGTGCCGCGTGCCACGTTTCTGGCCCCTGCAGGTCGTGGCGATCATCACCCCGGAAACCCAAACCATGCTCCCAGCCTGTGTGTCACGTGCAGGGGTTATCGTCACAGCAGCGCTGCCCTGAGGATCACCCACACTTTGTCCTCCATGGTGGGGACCCACCCTCCTGTGGTGGTTCCTCAGCAGCCGCTCGCAGGGCGTCTGGGCCTGCTCGCAGTCCCCCACCCTGGCCTTCCTGGGTCCCTCGTGGAGAAATTCACTGGAGGGTTTGTGTGGGACCTCAGGTGCCATGAGCAAGCATGCAGGTTCCAGCATGTGCACAATGGGGACCCCTTCGGGGAACTGCCGGTGACGCGTTCACATAGTCGATCTTGCCAGCAGACTGCCCCGAGTGCTCAGGACCCACAGGGAAAATGTTGCAGGTACAGGCCTGGGTGCAGAGCAGCTCTGGTCCCCAAACCGGAGGATCCGATGCCGCTGGGAGCCAGGCAGCTACAGAGAGAGAAGTGGCGGGGGTTCGTCAGGTTCCTACACACGGGGGCACCCCCAGTCCTTCAGCCACAGCCTCCCCCCGCGCTGCCCCATGGCCTGGCGGGGCTGCCAGTATAGGCTCCCTGTTCCAACAGAACTCCACAGGGGCCGGCTTGGCCTCCTGGAAACCTAACCTGCGGACACTGAGGACTCTATAAGCACTTCCCATCACTCCTGGACTGCTGGCCTCTGTCTGCATCGTCACTTCAGCTTGTCATCCCAGAAATAAACATTTTTAGTGATTTTCTTCCAAAGACACTTCACGTTACGTTGTGTCTTCCCTTGTGAGACCCAGCAAGCCCTGCCCATTATGTGAGCGGCGGGACAAGTTCAACAGCATTTAACTCAAAATACACCGGGACTCACACAAACTGAACACTTACCCATCATGCAGCTGGGGAGATGAGACTGTATTTTAAGAATTAAGTCTGAGCTGACATGAAATAACCGACTTTAACGGGACCTTTGAAACACTGGGGCCAGGGGAACCCCACAGGAGACTCCTAAATCCCTCAGATCTAAACATCTACTTATTTATTTATGTTTTTTTCTTCCAAGAGAAAAACAGAAGGTCACAGATGCAGATCTAGCTTGCGAACAGGCTCATCAGTACCTTGTTACCAAAGCAAAAAACAGATGGTCAGACTTATCTAAGGTAAGGAACGACTATTTCCTACAAGGGGCAGGGAATCTCTTTCAACACTCCAGGCGCATCGGGAAGATCAAGCTGCTGAGACCCTGTCGCTGAGACAGGGAAACAGTGCCGCAGGCCCGGTGTCCTGACCCCCTGTAGCCTTAAATGCTGTGTCACACAAGTCCTCACCTTCAAGGTCAATCGATGTTTAGAAAAATAAGAAACTGTAGGAGTCACACGACAGGAATTCCTGGCTCGCGCGCTCAGGTTTGGTGTGGATGAAAAACTGAAATGAGGAGCGGGAGACGCCGCCACACCTACGTCCCCACAGCTGTAAACGCACTTTAAAAAACCGCCCTTCCTGTGTTGCCGAGACCCTCAGATGCGTGTTCGGAAGGAGCACGCGCGCCCCGCGTCCAGTGTGCTCACGGTTTCGGCACAGCCTCCCCGCGGGGTCTGGGCGCAGTGGGCCAGGCTCTGGGGTCACTGGGTCACAATGCAGCACACCATCTTCACAGCAGAAAGGTGTCCTAAAGCTGCCATTGTGGAAGTCGTTGCCCATTATTTGGAAGGGCGTCTCCACCATGTTCTTTTGGTTTGCTCTGTCTTGGCCTGAGCCCAACGCGAGGCTCGGTCTTTTCAGTCCTTCTGGGCTCCTGGGCAGCCTCTCCCTAGTTCCCTGTCCTCGGTAGAGCCCGCTCGTCCCCACAGAGCTCACAGGCCAGGAAAGGTGACCAGCACCGGGCAAAGGAAGATCACTAGCAAAGCAGGGGGCACCCGGAGGGAGGGCTGCGGGCAAGTGGGGGTCTGTGTCTCCGCCTGACATCTGCTCTTGAACGGCTTCTTCCCTGGCTCCACGACACTGCAGGGCCCCTTCCTCCCTACCTTGTGCGCCTGTCCTCTTGGGACGCGTTGACTTCCTCTCCCTGTGTGGACCTTTGTTCCTCAGAGGTGCCTTCCGCCCATGCAGCCTTGACAGCCCTCTTTGTCCCCGTTCTTCAGAACCCCAATCGTGTGGAGGAGCGTGGGGGTCAGGGGACATGGGGGCGCCAGTAAGAACACGTGACAGAGAAAGTGGCTTCTGTTTGAGGCGGGCACCGAGGAGGAAGGGACTACTTAAAAGATGGCCAGTGCGGGGCAGGGACGATGGGGACCGAGCCCAGGCGAGGACCTGTGGGACTGCCCGCGCAGACGGGGCCGCAGGGAGTTCACGGACAGGTCCGAGGAGTCGGCCAGGTGGTTCCCAGTGCCAGGCGGGGGGGGGGTGGGCAGGGCACGGGTCCCAGCAGGCCTGACGTGCTGTAGGCTGTTTTTTGTCAAGTTGCAGTAAAATGCCCATAACACAAAAATTACCATCTTAACCATTTTTAACTGTACTGAGTGGTATTAAGCCCATTAATGCTGTAAGTTTTTAAAGGAACCTTGAAGTCTTCCAGACCTAATATTTTTAAGCTTAATTGTTTTTCAGTTGTGACTCTACAGTGGAATACAATAGTATATGTATATTACTGTGCGTATGTAGAACGTGTGCATGTCCACGTGTTGTGATGTGTAACAACACTGTGAACACATTTCTAAATAAGTTCAGGTGCATGGCGATCACACCCCACCATGTAACCACCATCCAGACAAAGGAATGGAACGTTGCCGGTATCTCAGACGGGGTTGGCCACCACTCCCATAAAGGGCCAGGCCGTTCCTGGTTTTGGCTTTGCGGCCACAGCGTTCTGGTTACAGCTGCTCCTGCCCTCACCACGGTCCACCTTCTTACCTTTGCCCTCCCTGGTGGGTGGCGGCAGCATCCGTCGCAGCTATGATCAACATTTGTTGGTTGCTAAGGAGATGGGGCATCTTTTCATCTTCTGTCCACCAGTCAGGCTTCCTGCCCCGTGAAGTCCTGCTTCGGCCCTTCAGTTTCCCACGGGGTCATCTCACGGGGTCGTCTGCCTTCCTCTCCTTGGCCAGTAGGAACTCTGGCTAGGGCTGGGCTGCTCTTCTTTGGTAAGAGCCAGGTGATGTGAACACCTTCCCATTCTTGTTCTGTCTGCACCCTTTTTACACAGTATTTCTTGAAATAGGAGTTCTTTTTAATGTGGTCAAATCTGTCAACATTTCCCGGAGGGTCTCATTGAAGATGTCATGAAGATATTCCGCGTTTCCTTCTGGGAGTTCCGCATCTCACCCTCCACACCCCGGGCCTGACACCGGCACCGGTGCCCGTGTGTGTGTGCCGAGGCAGGGCTCCAGTGGGTTCTCCCATGTGGAGACCCGGCCACCCTGGTGCCGCTCATTGCAATCCGTCTGCCCGCGCCGGGCTGCAGCTGCCCCAAGGCCGTGGCAATGTGCTGCCCTGTTGGTCAGTCTGTCTTTCCTGGCACCAGCACTGACTCTGCAGCGTTGCCGTCCCTTAGTGACACATCTTCACCAGCTGGTAGGCAAGTCCCTCCTCTGGTCCTCCAAGAGGTTTAGAATCAGTCTGTCACGTTCCACGATGCAGACAAATGCCTCTCGGGCTGTCTGCGAAGAAGCAGCACCTCTGCCGCTCGGAGCCCGCCCGCTTGCGAGTGCAGCGCATCTCCGCGCCTGCTGGCCTTTCCGTCGTGCTTCCAGTGGTGGTTTAGACTTCCCTGTGCATCCGTCTTGCGAGCATTTGTAAGATTTATCCCTAGGACTTTCTATTTTTGATACTGTTTGTACATGTTATTTTTAAAAATTCATTTTCTGTGTCATACATAAAATGTGGAAGATTCTGCCTATGGATGTAGAATCCAGATGTCTTGCTAAATGCTCTATTATGGTACTTTGTGTATGGAGGTTCGTATTTCTATATAGACAGTCAGCTCATCTGTGAGTATGACAGTGCTGTTTTTCCTGTCCTAGCGCTGCGCCTTTCATTCCTCCTTCCCCCTTCACTGCACAGAGCGCCCACAGAGTGGCGTGTAGAGGGCGGTGGGCTATGCGCATCTTGTTCCTCCTGGTCTTGGAGGGAGGGTACACTTGCCGAGGACTTGGTACCTCGGTGCGCCTACTGCACGGTGCTGTCATGAGAAACAGTTTAAGGTAGTGCTGAGCATCCTTAGTGCGTTACCTGCTCCCCTTGTCTGTGGTCCTCTTCAACACCCAACAGACCTCCAAATACCTTTTGTACCCCCCAGGGACATTAAAATGGCCCCATACCATCTTGTCACGACAGCTGGAGTCTCAGGTTCCTCATTCCCCCTCTCACAGCCAAAGGGTCGCATCCTCGTCAGCACTGAGGTGGTGACCTCCAGGTTCGGAGCAGGGGGCAGGGAGCTTTATTTCTCGTGGTTTTGATCCCACGTTGTCGGTCAGGAGAAGCACCCAGGCCACACACCTGAGACCACACGTTACCCAGAAACAAGCCCCGCCCCCGGGACAGAATACATGTCCGTGTCTGCTCTGTCACCCTCATAGAGCAGTGATGAGGTCCCTGGGACTCAGATGAAAGATGATTAAGTAGGTGGTCGGGGCGGGGGTGGGGGGCGTGGGTTAGATCATCTCAGCGACAAGTGGAAGCCCTTTGCACTGCCATGAATGCATTTCACGGGTCGCTGAATGCCACCTCCTCCTGCTGCAGAACTTTATGGAGACGGACAGCGAGGGCACCGGCATTCTCCGTCGACGAGACGTAAAGAACGCGCTTTATGGTTTTGACATCCCCCTCACACCGCGAGAATTTGAAAAGCTTTGGATGCGGTAAGTGACACCTGAGTCCTGGCTCCTTGCCTTTCCCATGGTCTTGGGCGACTTGCTGCAGACTCAGCAGCGGCCTTTCATCACCATCTGGGGGCAAGGTGGGGCCAGGAGCGGTTTTCTCTCAGCTGTGTCTGTCCCGTGCCCTGGGCCCTTGTTCCTGTTCCCCACGGAAAGCAGCCCTGGGGAGCAGGCTGGTCAGGAACGACGGGTACCAGGGGAAGCAGGGCCCCCACCGTTAGACTGGAGAGGGCGCATTGCCAAGGAGCCAGGCGTTGAGGCCTGGACTGTGCCTGTTTGCGAGAATGAAGTCGCTTCCCGAAGATGTCACTCTCACACAGCCCCTCGAAAAGCCTCTCCCCATCGCTCAGAGATGGGAACCGGTGTTGGACAGCGGCTCACAGATGAGTAATTTGTTCGAAGGAAATAAGCAAATGTCTGACAACTTGGAGTAGTTTCCCGAGGGTCTCCTGAACTGAAAGTAATATCTAACGTTGGTGGCGTTTTTCAAAATGTGCTTCAGACGTGGCTGTTGCAGTGTTCCCTGGGTAGATAGATGTCTGTTTGGACTTCCAGGTCCCTCTCTGGCAGGGCCAGTGGCCACCCGCATGTCAAGAGCAGGTATGAAACTGCACGTCTTCTCGGGTGAGCTCTCGAAGCAGCTCCTGTGGTTCTTCAGCTTTTCATCTTTTCAAAGTGCAGGGCTACAGGGTGGGCCAAGTTCAGAATTAGGCGGGCTGTGCTGCATCTAATTTAGAAAAGCAACTTGAAATTCTTACGAAATCCTTGTTGTTGTTTTTTTCAATCAGCTCCGACATGGGGCCAGTGTAGGTTCCCCATCCGTTTTCTGTCTCAGTAGATGTGAAAGCCAGGTCTGTCTGAGTGGGCAGAGGATTGGGGTCCGGCAGGCCAATGTCTGGGCCTCCCTCTGTGTGAGCCTTTGGGATGATGCAGAGATGACCAGGTGGTGCTGGTGCTCAGGGGGCGGCACCCACCTGAGCCCTGGGGTGCAGCATCCACCGTGACAAATGCCAGAGGAGGGCACAGGGCAGCGGAACAGGGAGGGTGAGAGCAGGAGTGCTGGGCCGGGTGGAGCAGGGAGCTGTCGGGGTAGAGTAATGCCAGAATGGCTCCCAGGGGTGGTGATGGGGAAGGAGGGTCGGCCGGCCCCTGGGGCGGGCTGTGAGCACCCCGAGACCCTTATTCTGGAGCCTGGCTAACCAGCATTTGGCAACAGGGAAATGTGAGCGGGCAGTGGCAGCTGCCACGTGCAAACACAAGTGTCTGTGGGTCCTGGTTTTTGTGCACGTTGTTTCCTGGCACGAACATTCAACCTCTATAGGCAAGTCGATTTTTTTTAAATGTTACACGAAGCAGTTTATGATGAAGGACGAGGATGTGTCAGCTGAGTCAAATCCATTATTCACATTCAGAGCAACGTTTCAGTGATGGTCACGCAGAATGCCTTCCCTCATGAAGACAGCGGGAGGTCCACCATCTTTGTTGATGATCACAGTGTTCCCGATCTTCATTAAGACGTGTCTTTGCATTCAGTTCAAGTGCCCTGGTTGCACGTGTGTTGCTGGCGATCTCACAAGCACAGCACGCCAGGACGGCGGTCCCTCCTCAGGAGCCCGCTTCTGTCCTGTTCTGAACTCGGCAGATGTACATTGACAGCGAAGCCTCACGAGGAGTGTCGCTGGGCGCTGTGAATTTGTTCAGACAGACCGACGAGGAGTGCTTCTCTTCCAGAGACTGGCCTTCCATCAGGGAGAGAAGACATTGACTGAGGGCGGGGGTGGAGGCAGGATGTGGCTGAGCTTTGGGGGTGTACAGAGAGCAGCAGCGAGCACCAGCATGCACCCACCGTGCGCCAGGCCCTGGTCTAGCCCCTGGCACCTACCCGTCGAGGCTCCCCGGCCCTAGACCCATCGGGGGAAGGTAGATTGGTCGGTACTGCACAGTACTTTGGACTGGGGTGAGAGAGGTTCCAAAAGCGCTTGACTTGGTGGGGGTGTCTATGCACTGTTCTTTCAGGAACCCTTGTGTAGGACTGGGGAGCCCTTGGGGGGCTTCGTTGGAGGGGTGTCTTGAGCAGAGTTGCAGGGCTCCATCGCTGTGGTGGCAGAAGGCGAGGCACAGGCCTCAGGCAGTTCCGAGAGAGACACGGCCCTGGGGTCACCATGGAAACTCAAGAAATGAAGGCCCTGGTGTACTGACGGAGTGCCGGCCCCGCTGCAGTTCTCGCTCTGTCCAGCAGTAGGGAGGGCCTTTGCTGGAAGCGCCGGCCCTTCCTGCTGCTGCTGCTGGGAATGTCAGGTCTCTGCCCTAGCCGGCAGACATGGCCCAGGGCTTGGAGAGTCCATACATAGCCTCCCTGGGTGGGTGTGTCACTTTATTCTGTGCCAGAGACAAAACCCACTGAGCAAAGGTAGAAAGGCAGCACCAAAGCTGTACTAATACCAGTTACCTGGAAAGGTCATCAAGGGCTCGTAAATAACAGTCACAGCCGAGCTGAGACATGGCACACCTTCAGTGGTCACAGATGAGGAAACTGAGCCCCGTAGGGAATAGGGGCCTGGCCCAGTCTTGAGGTCGATGAGTGGGTATGTGATTCCAGGTTCTCGTTTGCTGCCTCCATCACCAGAGGGGAGTTCCCTTCCCTTCTCAGGTGGACTCCGTGGTAAGACCAGCCTGCACGCAGATCAAGTGGTAGGAGCCCTGCGGCAGCATTGGGTGGGGGGATGCAGCTCGCAGGCCCCCTAGGGGGAAGCCCACTTGGCCTTGAGGAAGGGTGGGTGTGTCCAACCCCAGGGATGCTCTGCAGATTCTAGCACAAGCACGGGAAACATTTGTCCGTGCTTATTACCCCTCTCTCCCCCTACCCATCCTCCACCCCTTAAGGACATGAAAGCCAGCTGGGTAAACGAATACATTTTCTTTGTTGTTATTCAAGTAAGACCAAGGCAGAGGGCTCAGTGTGTCCCAGAGCCGAGGGTCTGCAGCTCCTTGAGTGTCTGGTCAGTTAGCAGGGGGAGGCTCTGAGTCAGGGACAGCGGCTGCACCCCATGCAGTCAGCTGCTGTCCCCCCAGCAGTCTGCCAGAGAGCCCTGCCCACAGCATTGCCAAATACAGTCTTGGTCCTCACGACCCCGGGTTCATCTGGGAAGAATCGCCCCCCACAAACCCCACCGTCACCCATTGGATGAGGGCCAAGTTCTTGCTGTTGAAATAAATGCTTTTTTTCTTTAAAGAAAATTGGCGATTTACCTTAAAATTTTTTACTGAAGTAATTCTACTCTATTTGAATAATGTTGGGAGATAAAACCCTCCATCACACCTTTTTAAATGAATTATAATTCAGAAAAACTTCACTAATAGAAAATGACATGAAAGGCACATAGCAGAATTCCTGCCTTGTTTTCCTCTCCCGCTGGTTGTATGTAATTGGCATCTCATCAGAGAAAATGGGGCATTTGAATCAAGCGGCATTCACTCTCCGGTTTTAAAGATTGAACGTGTTTTTGAAGGATTTTCTCCTAAGCTTTAGCATAGTTCCGCTATGTGTTAGGTGCTCAATAAAAAACCGTTGAATGAATGAAAGGGTTGATTTTAATTTTCTGTGGTCACAGCGGTGTTTCTATCAGGATGACAGGTGAACACATTCAGCTGCTGTCTCTTGGGGGGTGCCGAGGCCACCTCGCAGGAGGTGAGCCCTCTGTGGATTTGAGCAGTGGGTTTTGAACGCCAGCATGCCTGAGTTGCCTGGGGACCCTGGTGAATGCAGACTCAGCTCGGGTCTGGCCCGAGGCCCGAGGTTCTGCGTGTCTGGCCCCCCAGGTGAGCTGGCGCTGCTGGTCCGCAGAGCACCCTGGGTGGTGCGGGACTAGGGAGCTGCTCGCAGACACAGGTGAACCTAGAGCACCAACCGCGGCAGCTACTGACCGCAGTTCCGTTTGCTTGTCTTTAAAGCTACGACACCAAGGGGAGAGGGCTGCTGACTCACCAGGAGTTCTTGCAGAAGTTGGGGATCGACTACTCAGCAGACATCCACCGGCCCTACGCGGAGGACTATTTCAACTTCATGGGTCACTTCACCAAGCCACAGCAGGGGCGAGCTGAGGTCATGGAGCTGCTGCAGAGTGCCGCCGGGAAGGCGGCATCAGTCAGGTGAGTCAGCGAGCACCCTGGGACCCCGAGCTGGCCCAGGTCCACCCCGACCCTCGGCGCAAACGTCATTTCCAGGCGCAAAGTTATGAAACTGTGGTACACGTTCACTGCTGCCGGTTCCAGAAATGGGGACGAAGTCGCAGAGTTCTGAAGGAGTTCACGGGCTGTGAGCCTGCCCACCTGGCCGGGCCACTCTCGCACTACCTATGTCTTGTGGGTCGCCCTTGGGGCTTCTCCTTTCTGGGTATTTGCAGCGTGTGGCCCACCCTTCATCCCCGGGCTGCAGGTCCGTAAAGGCATGTCTGTCTGTCACCCCGTGCCTGGCACCTAACAAGCAACCGGTGGATACTTGTCGGATGGATGGATGGATGAACAGACATACTCCTTAACTCGGTACTTCTGTGTCGAGGACTTGATACCGAAGCAGTAATGCAGAAGAGGCCTCAGGTTAGCGGTGGGCTGGCTGTACAGAAGTTGGGACCACCTGCCGGTCCCAGTGACGTGTGAAGTGCAGCCCCAAAGGACACGAAACAGTGTATGCCTGTGACGAGCACCCTCACAAAGACCACGGAAAACGTTTGTGGCACGAGGCTGATTGGAAGTGGCACTTGGAACAGCATGTGTGCCATGACTGGAACGGAAGGTGCTGTGCAAAGGGCACATCAGGCTGTACTTGGGGGGTGAGACTGTGATGATAATTTTCAGAGTTTAAAACCAGTTACCAATGTCATAGCTTAAGAATGTGTGTCATAGAAGGGAATTCTGCCACATTCGACGTGACCGTAGTGCTACGGGACAGACTTTCTTGGTCAGTCTCAGTCCGTGATGGTCGCCCCTCGGCACTGCCCGGGCCTGGGCTCTGCTCCCTGCCCCACCGCTCCTCACCGCCCTCCTGTGTGTCCGTCTGCCCCTGGTCTGTCACGCCAGCTCTCTGTCCCCACCACCTCAAAGAACCCCTGAACAAGTGAATGACTTGTTGCTGAAGAATTTCTGAAGGGAGTAAGAAGCCTCAGGAAGCAGAAATGAAATGTAACCCCTGGGATACAGGGGTTAGGAGGAAAACAGATGGAGCACATCCCAGAATGACGTCGGAATCACCAAGTCACCAAGAGAATTGAGTCTGTGAAATGTAAAGTAAAATTACATGTACGTGTAAGATTGCTATAAATCAAACATGCCATCAAACTGATGAAAAAGGGGAATTAATCTTTATCAGACAGGGCTGGCCTCATTACCCGCGCGTGTCTTCCCTTCCCTCCTCTCCTGCCACGTGTGAGTGATGAGGCTCTGAGAGGGAGCGCCCATCCTCGGCTCGTGCAGCAGGCTCGCTCGTGTTCCTGTGCACTGCCCGGCTGATCACCAGCTCGGTTGCCTAGTTCACACTCACCCCGTGCTCTTTGTGGGGCCGTCCTCTCTCACTAAAGGCAGGCCTGATTTCACAGAAAGGCACAACCCTTCCGCCTTGACGTGGGGGAGCAAAATTGTCTTCCAGATAATCCTCAAGGTTCAGGTTTCCAGGATTTTTCCTTCCTTATTTCCACTGAAACACGGATGAGACTGATAGTGAGCGCTACATTCAGGCGACCAAAACGGCGTGTTTGCCTCTTACCCTAGGGGAATCAATTTTGTTGGGCGTGCCCTTAAACACACTTTTTTAAATTAAGAAGACTCCTCTCTGAAACTCCTGTTTATTTTCTATGTCTTGCTCCTTTCTTGCCAGTGCCTGAGTTGAAGATCAGAATCAGGGCCACTGCGAGGAACCAGCGCAAGAGCGGGGCCGGTTCTAAGGTGCAGAGGGAGGGTGCAGGCATGAAGGCGGCTGAGCCGAGGAGGGACAGTTCACAGAGCCTCCAGCAGAGGCCCTGTGGGGGGCAGTTGTGGCTGCTCTGCGGGCCATGACAGTGGCCTCTTCGGGCTGTGTGTCACTGTCCAGATCAGGAGTCAGAGAGGAACCCCGAGCAGCGGCAGCACATCCCCACTTGTCGGCTCACACAGCGCTGGCCGGTGGCCCAGCGTGTCCTGTGCTCTAGCCGCTCATTCGCTCTGCACGCACACTCACTCCGCCAGGGAAATAATGACGGCCCAGAAACCAGGCCAAGAAGTGCTGAGTGCCTCCATTTTCTAAAAGCGTGTATCTCAAAAATTGGTTTGATGTTTCCATACCTGCATTTGCTTTCATTTTGAACGACTGTGTGGGACGTGGTCGTTGTGGTGACGAGTAATCATTTTGTCACTGGGACTGAATTCAGCCTGTAAGGGGATCCAAGTGTCGCCGCTGTTGGTATACAGCAAGGGACTGTTCGTGCCTCTCCTTGTTTCAGGCGTCGGCCAGCCCCACACTGGAGGCCAAAGGGGAGGGGACAGGTGGCCCACACAGCGTCCTTCCCTGGGTAGTCCTACTCCACTGCCCCTCTTCTGGATATCTGATTTTTCTGTTCCTGTGAATGATCTTTCCAGGCAGACTCAAGACACTGTCCTCCCCACAGACACATATCTGAGGTGACAATCACCAGCCAAGATGTCACATTCACAGTGTCCAGCATGCTCTTTTCTCTGAGGAAAGCCCCTCAACCCTCGCCTGCCAGACGAGCGCACGGCTCGGTGTGGTCAGATGCGCCTGTTTGGAGAACGGGAGCATCCAAGGCTGTGGAATTCACGACTAACCCACCGCACATCAAATGCAAGATTGTTCCTTCCAAAAGGGGTCCACGCTTTTCTAGTCCCTTAATAATTTTTTTGGTCAGGGAAGAATTTCCCTGAAAAACAGAATCATAGCAACTTGAACACTCTCTACAAGAAAAGCAGCCATTCCAGCAGGAGCTTGGTGGGACGCCGTCTGTGTCCCTGCGAGATCAAGGCCTGGTGGTCCTGCCCCTACCACAGGCCCGCACTGTTTGGTCCCTTGTCTGTCCACTGGGGACAGTCGCGACCCACCTCCCTCGCAGGGCTGCTGAGAAGAGTAAACGGGAGAAGCTGACAAAGAGACTCCAGCTTGCCAGTCGAGGGGCAGAAGCGGTGGCTGCGTTTCCTAACAGCAAAGGACCTGATAAAAACAGCAGTCCCTCTGCCTCCTGCCCCCGGCTGACACTGGCTGTGCCCCTCCACCCTCCCTGCACCCCACGCCAGCACTGCTGCCTCAGGGCCTTGGCGCTGGCTGTCCCTGGGCCCCCAGGACTAGTGTCCTGCGGTAGATGCCCACTGACTCCTTCACCTCTCAGTCTTGCTCATGTTACGTCGACCCACACCTCCCACGGTGGCCATTCCCAGTCTCCCCCCCATGCTGGGCTCTGAGACCTCCTACGTACGGTCAGCCCTGTCCGCTGGAATGGAGCCCCTGCGGGGCCCAGCAAAGTCACCGGATGCGCCCCGATGCCCAGAGAGAGCAGTTCCTGGCACGTGACGAGTGCTCAGCAAGCCTTCTCGGAGAGAATATCACCCCGAATGCTACTGCTTTTTCGTTCTTAATCCCATTCTTAAAGTTTCCGGTTCTAGTAAAAAGACAAGGTTGTAATTCCTTTAACACAGTTTTGCTAAGGATAACTGATACAATGATAACAATGCAGACTTACAATTTCTTTCAGACTCCCTTTCAATGTGAATGTCACCGCAAGGCCACAAAACATCTTCAACGTCAGTTCTTAGAGGAACCATCCAGTCCTCACATTAGAACGATCAGGAAGCTCTTGCTTTAAACGGTTGCTTTTAGGCGGTTCGTTTTCCTGGTGTTAGTGGGGTCTAACACGCAGTCTCTTTCAGGGACAAGCTGAAGGACCATTACGAAGATATCAGGAAAGCGCTGACCAGACTCTGCGACCCCAAAAGCAGCACCATGTCCACGTGCCAGCTGCAGAAGGTGCTGCAGGAGGGCGGCTGTCCCCTCAAGGACGAGGAGCTGACCGAGCTTCTGGGCAGGTTTGCGTTCCCTCAGTTGACTATGCCCCTCCCAGACAGAAAAACGGGTGTCGCGTGGTTCTGTTCGCTCTTCTCCATCCACTCACGTGGACGCTTGCCCCTGAAATACCCTTCACACCCTCCATCAGCCGGGCTGCTTTGTGATGGGCCCGAGTCTGCCCAAAGCAAGAAGACAAAGCAGCGTGAGCGCGTCACCTTTCCTGATGTGTCTTGGCAACGCAACCATCATTTTTTCACTCCGGTTTTTATTGTACCCAAGTTCCGCACACACTTCGGCAGGTGTCAGGTCGCTCCACGCGGCCACTGTCCTCGTCTGCCCTCTCCAGAGTCAGCAACTTCCAGTGCTTTAGTGACACCTTTGGTCCTTACGTTTGTATCTCTACATGACATGTTAGGTAGCCGCTTCTTGAATTCTTACTGTCGGGCTCTGCCTGTTGACTTCCAACCAGGAAGATGTGGATTTAACTCCTCTTCACACGTCACGTGTCGCCGGCCACCTCACCCCAGAAACACACACCGACCGCCCCCCCATGGACGCTGTCCTTCGCACACCGCCGCATCTTCGCGCATGGTAGATCAGTATCCAGAGTTTACGGTGTTGGGACCAGCCGATCGCTCTTCCTCTTTTATGTGGCATTTTGCTCTCCCTGGAGTCAATGTTAATCTTGTTTCTTCTGTTTGTTTAATTCCCACGTAATTGTTATCAGCAATGGAACCCCTAACTCGCCCCACTTGTTAAATATTTTTCTTTTCGTGGTTGCTCTAAAGTTTGCAATGTATGTGGATAAGTGGCCCAAGTACGTGTCAAACGTGACGCTACTTCCTGGGTAGCACAGGTGCCTTAGAGCATCCCACATCCTTCCTCCCGTCCCAAGGGCACTGCTGCCGTTCACCGCACTTACTTGCAAGCTGTAATCCCCCCAAACAGGGTTATTGTTACTTTGAACGAGGAATTATCAGACCGGCTGCGAGTTAGAAAAGCGAAAGGTGTCACCTTGCCTTCATTCGCTCCTCTGATGCTCCTCCCTTTACGTGGGTCTGAGTTTCTGACCCACGTGACTTTTCTTCTCTCTGGAGAGTGTGTTAGCATTTCCTTTGGGGTGGAAGAGAGAGAAAGATGGAGAGATATCACTTTGTTGTTCCACTTATTTGTGCATTCATTGGTTGCTTCTTGTAAGTGCCCCACCCAACTGGGGATCGGACCTGCAACCTTGGCCTGTTGGGATGATGCTGTAGCCAACCGAGCTGCCTGACCAGGGCCTGTGGTCACAGGCCAGGGCAGCTGGGGATGAATTCCTGCAGGTTTTGTTTTTCTGAGCTAGTCTTTATTTCTTCCTCACCTCTGAAGGGTAATTTCACTGGGTGTAGGGTTCTAGGTTGGTGACTTTTTCCATCCAGCACTTTAAATGTTTCAGTCCACTCTTCTTGCTCCGTGATTTCTGGTAAGTGCCTGGTCGTTCTTATCTTTGTTCCTCTGTAGATGAGGTTTTCCCTCTCTCTGGCTTCTCTCAAGGGTTTTCTCTTCGTCTGCAGTTCTTTACAGTTTAAATATGATATGCCGAGGTGTGGAATTTTTGGTATTCATCCTTCTTGGTGTTCTCCGAGCTTTCTGTCTGTCATTACTTTTGGAAAATTCTTGGCCATTGTTGCTTCAAATGGTCTTTCTGCTGCTTTCTCCTTTTTTTTCCCCTCCTGGTATTCTAATTATGTGGATAGAGCACTTTTTGAAATTGTCCAACAGTTTTTGGAAATTCTGTTCTTTTTTTTGTTTCTCATTTGTTTTTCTCTTCGCGTTTCAATCTGGGGAGTTGTTACTGACATCCTTTAAACTCAGTGATTATTTTTTCCCCAGCTGTGTCCCGTCTGCTGATGGGCCCCTCAGAGGCATTCTTCATTTCTGTCCCGGTGCTTTTCTTTCCAGTGTTTCCTTTTGATGCTTCCTTTGAGTTTGCACTCCTGCTGACGTCACGCACTTGTTCTTGCGTGCTGTCTCTGCACTTCCCATTAGAGCCCTTTACACATTAATCATAGTTAATTTAGATTCCCTCTCTGGGGATTTCAAACTGTGTGTCCTGTTTGAGTCTGGTCCTCATGTGTTTAGCATGGGGTTCCATGTTGGTTGGGGCAGAACTGGGCCATGTTTAGTGTTGCTGCAGCTGTCCCTTTCCTCGGGGACCCTTGGTTTTGTCCCTTCTGTTTGGGGGGTTTCCCCAGTAACTCCTTTACGGGGGCGGGAGGCTGTCGCAGTGAGGGCGCTCTGACCACACATCTGAAGGCATCTCGGGGTTTAGGCAGCCAAGGGCTTTGCAGGGAAGAGGAAAGAAAGAACTGGGTATGGGGAGTGAAAGGAGTGTGTCGTGTGATCAGGCCACTGTGGCAGGAACGCTGTCCTTGGGGTCAGAGTCGCACGCAGGGTCCTTACAGACGGGCTCGTCCACAGTCCAGTGCTGGCTCAGGCTCAGGGTTGGTCACAATCCAGGGAAGCAGAAAGTTGTTATTAAAGTTGGGTCACGTCAAAGTTAGCAGGCATTTTGTCCAGATTGGTCAGTGAATACAAACAGTTCAGCTCATCATTTATGAGAACAGAAATTAGGGGGAGGGTGTCCACCTTGTCACAGGCAAACCTGTGGGTCTTTTCCAAGTCCTGGGGGAACGGTGCCTCTGCACTGTAAGCCATTTCCAAGGACGCAAAGGGAGGGTGGTTTCTCTAGGTTTCCAGGAGCACAGGGCACCAGGTGCAGCTCGGCATCGTCAACCTTCAGTGTTCCCCAGCATTTTATCCCTTTTTCTGTTCTCTTGGGTTCCTTCCCTGGTGCCCTCTGTCCTAGAGCCTGGCCCCATTCTCCTGTACTAGGTCTGCTGCCCAAGAGCATTCTCGGCTGCCTCCACTGTTCTCCTGGGTTGGATTCCCCCATTCCCACCCTTTCGCACCTTCTTATTTCTTAATTTACATTCTTATTTTGCTGGAGTGCTTTCTGGAGTAATTTCCTAAGAAAGGGTGGAGAGGAAGTAAATATTCTGAGTTCTTGTTTGTCTGAAAATGTTTTGTTCTTTTTTGCACCAGGTGATAGCTTGTCTGAGCGTAGAGTCCTAGGGAGAAAATTATTTCCTCTTAAAATTTTCAAGACGTCCCTCCTGGTGTTCAAGCAGTGAGAAATCTCGTGTGTGTGTGTGTGTGTGTGTGTGTGTGTCCATTCCATCTTCAAATGCCTGTGTGTTCTCTTCCTCAAACAGGGTCTCCTCTCAGTAAATCTGTTTCCAGCTGAGCAAGAACTTACATGCATTCGATGAATAAATCATGGAAAAATAGCACCAAATAAATAATTAACTAAATGATCGTAAGAGAGTTTTTTAAAACATAGTCAGTCTTGGCACTTTTATCAACGACACAGAAGGACCCTGGAAGGACCTTTCAGTGGGGCGATTGACTCCTTACATGTTGAAACCTCAGTTAGGACCCATCACCCAGCCGCTTGTTTCCTCTCAAAGACCCCTTGATGATAAACATCTCTGTCATTCGTAATTACATGTAGATTATTCTTTTCTAGATCCAAAATAGACTTTTCTAAATAACACTGAGGAGATTAGCATATGCATTTGATTTTATTACTAAATTTTAATACCACGTTGGCAGTTTATCCTGCTGATGAAATAGAGCTGATTACCCTTCCCTCCGAGTCCCATCTCGGAGCCAGCACCGCGGGCCGGGGAAGGCAGCCCGGCAGCTGCGGGTGGGAAAGCTCAGCCCTCAGCGTGCGCTCCGTAGAAGCAGACAGCCCAGTCCCCAGGAAGTCCCCTGTCCGGCTCACCGGGGCCCCAGCTCTTCTTCTCTGATGCACCCCACCCTGCTGGAAGGAAGTTTGGGAGTGAAAGTGCCAGGGATGCCCAGAGGACCCCAGTTACAGAGCCGTGAGCTTTGAATGCCATTGAACTTTGTTTTGAATTATTTTACATCTTTAATAAACTCGCTTTATGTTCTCATGAAACCTTGGGACTTTCACAGTATGCGCTTTAGGACTTAAAGGGGCCTCTGTTTCTACACGGATGTCCTGTGGACATATGTACTCAGACAGAATTTCCATTTGAGCAAGCACCAAGCTAAATAGCTTTTGTAAGAACGTCTTTCGCGCGTTTTCAGCGTGACGATTTAGTGCCGGCCACTCTCGGGAAAGCGCGACGGTGTGTCCGCTCAGTCCCTCCCTTCCTCCCCACCGTCTTGGACACACTTCTCTCCTCCTCAGGCTCCCCTGCTGCTCCTCAGGGCGGGCCCTCAGCAGCTCAGGTCTCCGCAGCCACAGCCCCTGCCCCCACCCCTCCACAGTCCTGCCCCAGACCACCCCATTATGTGACACTGCCAGGGTCACATCCCCCCCACAACAGACCAGCTCCTTCGCCAGGCCTCGCCTTCTGCTCTTCACCCCGGAGCCCCATTGGCCAGCCTTGGGTCTCAGCTTCAGCCAGGACAGTCTGCGGCCTCGCCAGCCCACAGCGCCCCACACTCTACCCCTCACGACCCTTCCCCTGCCCCTTACACCGCAGCCACTGCGGGCACCTGCCCACGGCCACGGCTGATGGCACGCAGGCCCCCACAGGCCGGGGAGTGGTGGTGTCCTGTTGGTCATGTCCCCACCCGACTCTGTGCTCAGTGAGTGTTTGTTGAATGAATGGGTGATGAGTTTTTTTTTAATTAATATATTCCTTTTTTTTTCCTTTGGGGACAAGTTGGGGAATCAGCTGGCAAAATAATTCCATCAATTACCTTGACTTCTTGAGAGCAGTGGAGAGCAGCAAGCCCCCCAGACTCGAGTCGAAAGGAAAGGAGGCCGGCGCACCCATCAGTTTTGCGAGGCTGCACCCAGAGGAGGTCCTGAAGAACGTCCAGAAGGTTGTCGCCTCCTCCGGCCCGGCTATGTCAACGGTACGGCAGACGGCAGAGCGCTTTTCCTGGGGAGACTGAGGCTCTCGTACTCAGGTCCACGTGGGAAACGTGACACTCCGTCCTCCCCTGCCCCGCAGCCCTTCCCTCTGTGCACTCCCCTTGGGATGTCAGAAACAGAGGGCTTGCTCTAGACCCCACTGTTCCTTTGAGCAAACGTGTGTCTACCTCGCTCTATGAGAAGCTTCCGTGGCCGCCCCCAGCGTGTGTTCTCTGAGGCGGAAGTGCTCAGTGTTTAGCAAATGCTGGCCTGGGGTGAGGGCAGGGGATCCGAGGAAAGAGGACAGGGGCCCTCGGCAAGAACGGGCACGGCACTTCCGAGAGTCATGGGCCTGTGGGGATGAGTGACGCCGTGGCCTGAAGAGGTTGACCGGGGCTGGGTGCAGCACAGACTCTCTGGAGGGACTGCCTGGGGCCAGGGGCGGGTATAAGGAGAGACACCCCAAGTACACAGACATTTTAGGCTGACAACTGGGTGACACTGTAGAGCATGCTGAGACCTGGAATGTGCGGGGACGATGCTGTGGCCTGTGTCAGAGTCTTTGGGAAGCAGGGCTTCAGCCATGTTCCTGGTGAGGACACGTGAGTTCCCTTCGCAGCAGCTGCGGAGAGAGGGAACACTGTCTCTCTCTGTGGGCCAGCCGCACAGCGGACACGGGAGCACACGCTTCCTGTGTGATGCTGGTGCTCACCCCCCAGCGGCTAGTCACAGCAGGCTGTACCCCGTGTGCCGGTGCCCGCCATGTCCCCACCCAGAAGCTTAGGCATGCTTGCTCCATCCCCACAGGGAAGCAGCCTCTCCGTGCAGGGAGGCAAAGCTCTAGCATCCCAGCCTTGGGAGGGACCAGCAAGCAGGGAGAAGAGGAGAGGAGAGGAGAGGGGCAGCCCAGCCTTCATCTTGGAGAGCAGACATTTCCACATCTAGGAATTCTCATGGGGACTCAACATTTTGTCTTTATTTTACTGACGATCTAAAGAAAAATCAGATTGAACATGCTGTGGGCCATCTAGAAAATCCACTTACCACCTTTCAACACCAGAGCGCCTGCTTGAGAGAGACTGCTGGGCCTCGGGGTCTGCAAACTCAGTGTGTGTGCCTGGCTGGAACGAAACCCCTGAGGGTCGGGCCAGGGCCAGTGTGCAAGGGCCAGATCCGGCAGGGCCAGGTTGGGTCAAGCCAGAGACACGGTCCTGCAGGCCAACCACTGCTGAGCTGAAAAAGGGCCAGTGTCACTAGGTCTTTCCCTTTTCATGGGAAGCTATGAAGCTTTCTGATGCCTAAATGTCAGCCCATTCTTCAGACTTTTCAGTAGCAGCGTGCAGGCCAAATAAAGCCATCTTCAGGGTGGCTTGGCCCCACAGAGCACCCGTGAGGATGTTTCTTGGCCTAAGGCCCATGGAGCCTTCTGAGAAACACTCCCTAGGCGATGAGGTTTGAAGCAAGAGAGGGGGATTCCCAGGCCAAGAGAGTGGCGGGGGCTGCAGGGGGGCAGGAGGCCACGGGCAGAGGGAGCAGCACACGCGTTTCCACGTGTCCCTGCAGACGCGTCTCCCGTGCACCTTGTTTCTGACAGGATGGCAGCCCCTTGTCTGCGCTTGATTCCTGCGCCCACCCTGGGGCTGGGCAGGCTGGGCTGGCAGTGGGGAGCCCTGCAGGCCAGGGAATTGCAGGCCCCGAGTTTGCCTCTTAGGTCCCCCGAGCTCATTTCATGCCCACAAAGCCCTCTGACACCCTCAGAGCACGAGATGCCCTATCGGGTCACCGTTGTATCATTCTCCTTCACAGCTCTTGAGATCCACTGCGTGCCAGGTCCCTGGGCAGGTTGCCGCAGTAAAACTTAGAACAGCATGGTTACGACGTCCCTCTTTTTATATCGAAGAGGCTAAGCTCGAAGAGGTTAAGGGCTTGTGGTGAGCAACAGAGCCAAGGCTCAGGTCCGCTGCCTGACCTGTGGCCCGGGTTTTGACGGTTCACAGCTGCCTCGCGTTACCGCGGTCCAGACACAGGTGTGAGGCTCTGGAGTGTGTTCGGGCCAGTTGGAGATCACATACGTCACGGCCACCTGAGGGTTGGCGGGCGTGCCTGATTAGCTCTGCAGGAGAGTTCGCTGCAAGGCATTTGGTACGGGGTCTGCAAGCACATTAAATTCTTACTCTTAAAAAAAGATCCTAACCTACCACTTGATACAAATTTCCTAGGGCAATAAAAATGAATGATTTTGTTTCAGCTGATGGAAAAAAATGGGCTCTTTTTATAGCACATTTTTGCACTTTTTCAGTTTGACTGCTGTGCTGTTGGGTTGGCACTGCCTGCCTGGCCCCTCCGGCACAGGCCTGGGGCCGTGGGAGTCGTCCCACGAGGCGTGGGCTCGCGGGCTCCGGCTGCCGGTGGGGAAAGGATGGCAGCCCAGCTCCCAAGCCGCAGGCTGGTCTGTGACGGGGTGGGTGGTCCCTCGACGACTCCTCCTGGCCACTCCCCACTCAGAGTCCTACCCGGAGACCCCTGCCCCGCCCGACACAGCGGGATTGCACCTGAGCCTCCTGTCGGGGTGAATGGTGCTCAGAGGGGCTGGGACTCAGTGGTCCAGGGAGCGCGGGGCCAGCGCAGGGCCAGGGTTCCTCTTCTCGCCACCCCCCCCAGTCGGGTCCAAGGGGGAGGGAACGAAGCTCGTTCCCCACGGCACACAAGTTCTTGCACTGCACACACGCATTACATGTTCGCCTGTCAGGTTTTCGAGCGCGGCGCATTTACCCGGTGGTTCAGAGTTCACAGGGGCCGTGCCTACACCTGACTTGGTCTGTGCTCCGCAGAAGCAGCGCTTAGAGAAACTCTGAACCTTTGCTTGACAGTGTCTGCCTTTCTCTCTGTAGACGTTTTCCGCCTTGGACAGAGAGGACACTGGGTTTGTAAAGGCCTCGGATTTTGGACAAGTTCTTAAGGATTTCGGTCACAAACTAACAGAGGACCAGCACCGTTACTCCTTGAGAAAACTAAGACTTCATCTAACCCCCTGCATAAATTGGAAGTGTTTCCTGCAGAACTTCAGCTGCTTGCTTGAAGAGGTAAGGACAGCATTCATTTTTGCAAAATGGATAATTGATAAAAACATGTCAGATAAACTGGCAATCACCTCATGTAATTAGCTCATTCTAAGTGAAAAATTGGTGTAAATTCTACATAGAGCTGAGGAGGTAAATATGTATCTTTTGCTTCCTTTGAAAGCTATTCTTTTCAAGGACATTTGGGAACTTAACTTTTGTTGTTTTAGATGCTCTCAGGACCTTAGGTCCCGAACATGATCTGGTGTCCAGAGAAGCAAGGTCCCCCGTGCATTAGGCCGTGAGCCGCAGGGAAGGAACTGGCACCCACTCGGGAGGCATTTGTTGAGGACCCACGCTATGCCGGGCCCTGGGCCAGGTATCAGTCAGTCGTGGGTTAGAATGTGGAGATAGTGGGCTTAAACCCCTGTGTATTCAGCAGGCCCCGGGGGAGGTCAGGGAGGGCTTCCTGGAGGAGGGAGGGTGGCTGACCACAGGGCTCTGTTCCTTCCCAGGACTGCTTCTCCAGCTGCATAAGCTGTATATTCTTAGGTTGTTTCTTGATTTCTAAACATAAGCGGGCCAACGTCATCAGAAATCATTACCGTCTAGGTTTAACCAGCAGATTTCTTTGACCGCCGTTCAGTGCTGAGGACAGACACACAGCTGCCATGTCCCTGCCCTCACAGCAGGGTGGGCGGGGCGGGGGCAAAAACACACGTGAAACATCCAAAAGTAACGCAGCCACTAAATCACAACAGTCTGTACCAAGATGGTTTAACTGTTCCCCTGGAGCTGGACGCTTAGGCCTTTACGTGCAGTGAACCACCACGCTTATCAACCCTTGCCCGCTTACCGGGATGGACTCCTGGAGATGAAGTTGCTGGAGCAAACAGCATGAAGCCTTTCGAGGACTGAGGGCCCTCGCAGTAAGTGGTGGAACAGCAGCCGGCTCCTCGGCCTTTGTGCACGTTACCTTGTGTAATCCTTGTGCCTTCACCACCAGCACGTGCTGGTGATGTCCCGGTTTACAGACAAGGGCCCGGGGCACAGAAACACGGAGTCACCATCCACAGCCACCCCGCTGGGCCTGGGAGAGCTGACTTGTGCACCCAAGAGTCTGGCCCCCAGCCCCAGCCCCCACAGGCTGCGCTGCCCCTCTGGGGGCCGACCGTTTCCCCCCAGGCCGTTCAGGTGGCAACTCCCAGACAAGCTGCGCTGCTGCGCGGTCCAAAGCTGCACACGCGTGGGTGGCGCTGTGTCGAGCTCTGTCTTTGCCTCATACTTCCCTTGCCCGATAGCGTGCGTTTTAGACATGTCCCTGTTACGTATTGGCTTTGGTCTACTCCCCCAAGCTGCCCCAGAGTCAGCCTCTAGAACGAGCACATTCCACGGAACGAGCCCGGTGCTGCTCGGTCTCCACCTCCTGTGAACGAGCACACGGCTGTGTGTGCTTTCCTCCGTTACAAGTGAAGCACTGGGCACCCCCTGTGGCTGTCCCCTGCCCCCAGCAGGGGGCTGCCCTGCACGGATCTGCCGGATGGGCGGGCAGGCACGGCCCACTTCCCAGACGCCGCCATGGGGGGCACCAGTCACATGCACGCCCACCAGCCTCGCGTGGGGCTCGCTGACGCCCCACACCCCTGCTGACCCTCGGTCCGATCGGAAGTTTACTGAGGTTGGACTTTTGGGGTGTTTTCAGCCACTCGGGCATGATTGTCTGCGAAGTACCCGACAGGGTCCCAGCCCTCCGTCGAGACATGAGTCGCCGTCTGAGTCTGTGACTTGTCTTTTCTGTTTATGGTGACCCTTACTGCTTTTATGTGAATTATACTTTATTCTGACTTTAAAAGACATACGTAGTCAATGAGGAAGTTTCGCAGACTACGGAAAAGTAGAGAAGAGAACACACTGATCTCGACCTGTGAGGGCAAGCACGACCACCACAACCGTTCTGAGACCCACTGGCCTCTGGCCCTTCCCGGGCACGTCCTCACCTAGGTGTCCCCTCTGAGGGAGGGGACGGTGCCCTTCACAGTGAACAGTCAGGCTGCACACTCAGCTGTCGGCCTGGCCACTCAGCTGGAGGTGGACACCAGGCAGGTCCGGCCCCAGTGCCGAAGTTCTTCCCACGGGCCACACACCTGGGAGACCTTTCCCTTCTCTCTCTAATGCACCTGCCCCATGTCTTTATCGTGGTAGATACACATGGCATGAATGTTACCGTCCTAGCCTGGTCTAAGTGCGCAGCCCAGGGCACCAGGTCCACTCACTGTGGTGTGGCCGGCACCACCGCCCGTCTCCAGAACGCTTCCACCTTGCAAACCCCAGACTCTGCCCATCACACATGGACTCCCCATTGTCCCCCCCCCGGCACCCACCCTTTCACTTTTCACTCTAGGCACCCCCTGTGAGCGGAGTCACGCGTCACTTGTCCTTTTGTGACTGGCTAGCTTATGTCCCTGAGCTGTAGCAGGTGTCAGAAGCCCTTCCTTTTCAGGGTGGACGACCGTCTCTGTACACAGAGGCCACATTTTGCCCATCGGCTCGCCCACCGGTGGGCGGATTCTCGGGTGGCCTCCGTGCCACCAGGCCTCTGCCTGAGCACCTCTGGATGCACTTCGCTGAGCGTTCCTGCCGGGAGATTCGGGGCTCATCGCAGTGGGAGTGAGCATGGTGGGTTGCACGGGGCTGGGTCCTGGGACCAGGGGCACACAAGGGGCCTTGCCTGGGGGTCCCCATATGGCCTCCTCCTGCCTTTCTGGGCCCGTGTGTGGTCGGTGATGGGATTACATGGTACCAGCCCGGGAACTGGGGTTGGCAGTGCCGAGGGGTGGGAAGGCCATGCAGCATATGATCGACTGAAGTTGTTGAGATGGGAAGGCCATACTGAGAAGCCAGAGCTCAAGCCAGGATGCGTTTACCAGGAGGACACGTTGCGCAGGGGGCTTCTGGGCTGAAAGGATGGCCTGAAGGGGCAGGTGTGAGGCCCCAGGCATCTCAGACTATGTGGGGGCTTCTGTCGTCCTGTTTATCTGCTGGTGGGGGCAGGGGTGGACAGCAAAAGCGAAGTGGTGGAGACTTATGAGCGGGGTTGTGGCTGGAGTGGGAAGGACGCTGTGTCAGCCCAGCAGTTCCTAAAGTTTCATCCCGGGCTGGTGTTCTGCAGAGAAGGGAGAAAAGTAATGAACAACAGGAAAAGCAAATGCGCCATCCTCATGCTCATTAAATGTGACACCAATCGTCTGTTCCCTCTGGGGACACATGGGCGGCAAGTAATTAAGAAGAGATTATCAAAATGCAGTTCATGTGGTGGGTGCCTCGCCTTGCAAAGGCTGCCCACTGAGTAGTCCCTAGCCAAGCCGGATCTGCTTCTTGGGGAGACACAGTCCCTGGAGAGTCTGATGGGGACCTTACACCCCGCCACGATCCACTTCTCGTGGTGGGCATACCGCTCAGTCTGTCCTCCACTTCAGTTGATCATGTGCCGCGTGTGCCTGTCACACGTGAGGCCTGAGCTCTTTGCAAATCAGATGTGACGCAGTTTTCTGGTCCAGCATGTGGCTCAGCCTCGGCCTTGCCCCTCCCAGCTCCTCTGCTCCTGAAGTGCCACAGAGCTCTGACAGCGTCTCTCCAGGCGTGGTCCCCCGGCCTCTGGCCAGGGCCACCCAGCGCCCCCGCCCCCCCCGCACAGGCTCAGTCTGCGGGGCTATGTCATTCTGGACGCCAGTCTCAGGTTTGAGGACCTGGCCAGTCAGCCCAGGGGCTTGCGAGATGACCGAAGATGAAGGTGACTTTGGTGTTTCCGGGGTCGGGGGTGGTGCGCTGCGAGGAATGTGCCTCGCGCCCCGGCAGCCATCACGCCCTGGCATGAAGACTGAGTGCCTCACCGCGGCGTGGTGGAGGAGGGGAAAAGAAGAAAAGGCTCACGCATCGGACAATGGCACAACCCTTTATCGTTAAATCCCCACAAACCGGGTGGGGACGCGCCAGCACTCCGTCCTCAGCAAGCACCTCCTTGCTCCTTCCGGGAAACACCTTTGACCTTCAGAACGCCAAGTGCAAAACAGAGTATCACCTTGTTTTCAGAAACTCATTCTCTTTAACATTCCTTCTAAGCCTTACGGTGCAATGCCAGTGCCTTCCATGAACATAAAAGTAGCTCTCAGAGCAGACACCCATGCCAGAGCGTCCTGCTTTGTTGCCATGGGAATGACGGAACCTGTAGCACAAGCCCTGTGCTCACCGCAGGGCATTGTTTGGCCGCAGTCTCGCCAGCGGAGAGCCAATGAGGTCCTTTCCCTCTGTGTGTCTGTGACAGACGGGCCTCCCAGTTACTCCTGAGATGTGAAGTAACTTGAAGGTGGTTTTCCGTTCTCCAGGAGAGAACGTAAGAATGGTTTTCCATGGAAGCAGAGGCCGTAAGGCACACCAAGCGTTTGTGACCCTCCACGGGCGTCGTGTTTAGACACGTTGCCGACAGCGTTGCCTCGATTCGTGTCCCCTTCCATTGTAAAGGTAGTGGTGTCCATGGGTGTTTGGTGGCTGTGACAAAGAAGGGGGATCTCCTTTTCCGGAAGAGGCCCTCGACTACTGGAAACAAGCTACGTAAATTATTAATGAGATATCGTTACTACTGTTTACTCTTGTTCCCAATGGAAAGAAAGGCTAAGTCTCCTTGATAGAGTTTCGAGGATTTTTAAATGTTTCTCCTAAACTTTACTCACTTTGCACTTGCCGAGGGAACTTTTACTGCCTGCTGTCCTGGAGACTGTCGAGGATGTGGCAGGCTGTGAGAGAGAACTGAGCATGGCTTGGCAGTGGGGGGCGGCCTCGGTGACAGGCCAGGGCACGGGGGCTGTGGGGTCCGTCGTGTGTAGACTAAGGTACAGGGTTATCATCGACGATCCCGAAGGCCTACAGGGTGGCATGCAGCGGCCCTGTGGGACCAGGCTGTGCTGGTGCTCCCATGCCTCTCCCCTCCAGTCCTCTGGGTTGGGTGAGCTGGCTGCCCTGCTGGTGGAAGGCATGGGTACCCTGGCCCAGGCAGGTGCCTGCTTCCCCTGAACATCAGCATCTGTGTTGGTCCTAGTGCCGTCTGCTGTGTGCACTAGTGCAGGTAGCCTGAGTGAAGCCAGCCCGGGCGATAGAGGCAGCAGAATGAGCGGTGAGGGGACAGCCTGCTGAAGTCACTTGACTGCCACTCCACATGATGTGTGGTCAGATCCAAGCTGGTTAGAGCCGCTCTGCCCGAGCGTCCTGGGCCCCACCTGGGTCTGGAGCCCCCTCCCACAGAGGAGGGGCAGACCCCCACTGACCCCAAGTCCAGTGGTGTGGGCGGCCGAGGGGCCGGGTGCCTGCTACTCTGAGCTGCCAGGTGGGACTCTGCCAGAAGCAGGACAGGGCTTGGCCACCAAAGGGCTTTTGCAGAAATGTGAAGGGGGCGACCCCAGGTGGAGGGCGGTCACGTTGCCCCTTTTTCCACCCAAGAGACCCTCTTTCAATCACAGCAGCTCCAGGCGGAGGGTGAGAGGTGATCATGAATCCAGTGAGGTCTGAGAGAAAGCCTGTCCAGCCTGAACTTCTAGTGAAGTAGAAATATGTAGACCTTAGCCAAGTAAAACTGGAACACATGAATTTCCTCTGAACTACACGTGGCTTGCTCCAGTAGGGCAGGGACAGAGTCCAGGTCCTCTGCGTGTCAGCTGTGGCAAGCCCTCCGCTGGCCTCGCGGGGCTGCTTCCAGGAACTCCACCTGTCCAGCTCCTCCGATAGTCCGCCCTGTGTTTGTCCCTCCCCGTGGTGTCTGGGCTGGTGGTCTCTTGATTCCCAGCCCTACAGCAATGCTGTTCACGTGTCCTAGCTCAAGGGACTGCCCAGCTGGGCCCCGTTCATGCAGTCCCTCCAGAGCCACGACGGTCTCACTTACAGTCTCATTTAATTGCAATTCTTGGATCAAATAAGCACAGACCCGAGCAGTACCACTGATGCTCAAGGTCCTGACCATATCAGGAAGCCAGGAGTCAACCCGAGAAGTCGTCGTCCCGGGAGAGACGTGCAGGGAAAAGTGGAAATGCAGCCAGCGCCGGCACTGTGCTTATTTTCACGCCCGTGCGCCTGACGGGCAGGCGCGTCTTCGGTGCCTCGTTTCACTGGGAGCAGCTCCCCTCCCCACCTTCAGCACCTGTGAGTGAGGGCATGTGCCAGCCAGCGGTCGGGGCGGTGGGGGCACGGGCAAGCACACTCAGGTGCCCCTGTGCTAGGGACTGCTCCAACAGACAGGCTGTGACCACTGGTGGACGAACCAGGAAGTTCCATCTCCTGGCTGTGAGGTTGAGTGTGAATGGTCCACGCTGAGAAATGAGGATGGCGGGGTGCCTGGTAACTGCACCTGGCCAGGTCCTGCCACCTTCTTGTCCTCGCAGTCAGACCCCAGCAGCCCAGCGATGGCTGATGTGCTTCGCGCCCCTGCTGTGAGCCAGGCACGTTCTAAGTGCTTTGCGTGCGCTATCTCAGCGGACCCTCCTGCCGGCCCTGGGAGCATGGGCAGTGTCGCTGTCCGTGTTTTGCAGATGAGATGAGAAAACCGGAGTACAGACAGGCCAGAGCACCTGTTCCCGGCGCACAGGAAGCGCTGGGGCTGGGATTGGACTCCGCCCTCCACTCCCTCCCTGTCAAAGAGGACCCGGCTTTGTGTCTGTCCAGAAGGGCTGTCCTCTGGACTAAGTTACTTACAGAAGGAGTCTTGCTTAGTATCAGATGTAGCAAATGCCAAATGTTGGCATTCCTTACTACTTCCCCTCTCCTACTTCAGTGAGTGCGTGTCTGATGTCTAATGTTTAGTAGTGATGTGATTACATGGTGTGGAATTTATTTAGGTGAAAGAATTTATTTTAACAGTTTCACAAATGACTTCCGCCATGAGTTTATGGAGCTATTAAAGGGTCGAAGGGGTGGCTGAGATGTTTCCCTCTTACTTCCCTGCATTTTATGGCAATTTTATGCTACTGAAGGATTTGCAAATGAGGTGTTGGCAAAGGTGTCCAGCTAAATTCTTTGTGACTGTCGGGCTGTGTGGCAAAAGTGAGCTCAGAGAGCCAGAGGCAAGCGGGGAGGGAGAGGACCTCACTGCAGAGCCGGGGCAGAGCTGGGCATGGCAGCTTTCTGATGAGTCCGCGCCGAGTCTGGGTATGGGCAGGAGGGGCTTCCCGGGTGTGTGCAGACGCCCAGACTGGGGAAAGCCCTGCACTCTGGGTGCGGCTGGAACATGGGTTGAGGTGATAGGGAGAAGAAGCCGGGGTGGGGGTGGGGCTGATGGCTGAGGGCTCTGGGAGGCAGGCAGAGGGGCAGAACTATTGGGGTGGGTCCCTTCCTCGTTTGCCTGGGGGGTGGGCGTCCCAAACTATCAGCTCCTCCATGGCATTGGCTGGTCCCCACCATTCACTGTTCTGTCCCCAGAGCCCAGGGCAGTCCCTAGCACATAGTAGGCCCTCAGTCAGTATTCATGAGTTACCACATTGCTATTTTTAGTAGGCTCCGGTATTCTTGGGCATGGGGTAGGCGGCTGGAATCATGATAGGGTGGGAAGAGCGTGGATTTGAAGTCAGACCTGCAGAGGAGGCGCCTGGGGACCCCACGTACTTTGTCTGAAAAACAGGGAGACCCGCAGGCCCGTCAAAGGGCCATGGAGAGTTAGACTTGCGTGACGCCCCCAACTGGCACCTGCGTGAAGGAGCCGCCGCGTCTGTCACCAGCACTGGGCTCAGCAAGCCTTGGTTCAGTCATGAAGTATGACTGAACTGGCCTTTCCAAAGGACGTTCTAGAATCTTAGGGTTCACTGCCACTCGTGGCCCAGAAAGAACCCTGGGCCCGGGAGGAGGTCCCAGGTCTGGGCAAGGAGACTGGAACCCCAGTGTGACCCCCGTGTGACCCCCGACCTCTGCAGACAGCACTCCGGTGCTGACGCCAGCTCGTCCATCACTAAGACCCTGGGTCTCCTCCCCAAAGCGGCCCGTCGGGCGTGCGGGGCTGTCAGAGCGCAAAGCCGGTTCCTGACCCCAGGGCGAAGCTGCGGGAGCCAGCCACCCACATGCTCGGGGAGCCTCCCCTTCACTTCCATCTGGGTGTTTTCAATGTGTTATCTGTTTCTGACAGGCAGTTCTGCTGCTGTTGTTATTTTTAGCCTTCATTTATTCACTGTAAATACAAATGAAGATACAGTACAATTAATTCCTTTGCTAATCAAAATATTTGATCAAATGAAGCAATTTTTCAATTCTTAAAGTAATCACACTGTTTTCTGAAAGGAAGGGCGGCACCCTTTGCTGAGCCTTTCTCTTTAGGAGCCCCTGCTGCCTGCTGGGGCTCTTCGCTCCTCCCGTACCGTACCGCGCCGTGGGAAAGCGCCGTGATCGTCTCCGAGGCATTGCGAGCACAACTCGGCAGACGAATCGTGCAGCTCGATCAGCTAACTGTAACCTCCACGCCGTTAAATCCGCACACCAGCATATGTCCAGTCGGTCGGCCGGAATGGGCCTTGCTAAGCCACACTGTCTGTCCTGTTGCTCCCAGGCAGGCGATCGCCACCTTGGACACCCACGGGAAGAATGTCACTCCGTCCCCTTGCCACCCGCGTTGGCCCATCTCCTCCTTCTCCCTGCCCTTGGAGCTCATCCCCTTTCACTTCCTACTAACTGGGAATTCAGAACGGTCCCGTCACCTCACACTTGCTAACCTCCCCTCGGCCAGAGCAAGTGCTAGGGACAAGAAAGCATCCTCCTCCTCTTCAGTGGGGTCCCCGGAGTCACAGGTGCAGGGAGGGTGAAGGAACGGGTCTCGGAAGCCACGCACCACAGGAAAACAAGGTGTGCGCCCACCGCCATCTCCCGCTCCACCTGCCTACCTGATGGCCAGCCCTCCCTCCCCCTTACGCACTCCCCTCCCCTCACCTGGAGAGGTTGTTAGGAGACAGACAGATGTGATGGGTCTGCCAAGGCCGGCTCTGGACTTGCCTTGTGGACAGGGCAGTGAGCTCTTTCCGGGATCAGACCTGTAGTGGGCTGTTGAAATGAGAGCACGTCCAAACCCTGCCGGGCCGGGCTGGTCCTCGGCGGGGTCCTGCTACGTGGGAGCCAGGCACAGCGTGGCTGACCGCGCCCCTCCCTGCAGCCTTGATCCTGGGGGAGGGTGCAGACAAGGACTGGGAATGAGGGGGCAGCTGTGTGCACGGGGAGGAGCACTGGTCCAGTCACAGTCACCGTCAGGCATCAGACTGCAGGAGGGGGCCCTCGAGCTGGGGCCAAAGGGATGGGCTCCAGGCAAACTCTGCGCTGGCCCCCCACCCAGCACCGCCTCCCCCTGACTAGCACCCTGGGCCGCTTCTCCCTGGCCCCCATCCGGAGATTCACGCAATGGCAGGACTCAGAGCTGCAGGTGTGCGCTGTACAGCTACGACCTGCTTTCCGCTCTAGGAGGTGTGGGGAGCTTTTCAAACCGAGGAGCGCTCCGTGAGAGTGGGGCGTGAGTAGTCGGTGCTGAGGACTGTGTGCATCATGTGTGGGGACAGCATTTCTTTTGTGTGTTTCCCAGCACTATGGGGCAGTCATCAGGGGGACCTGGAATCTTCTTGGCAGTGGTGGTCCATATTTCTCTGTGAGGTCCGGAGGGACTGCTGTTTGGTAGCACAAGGCTCCGTAGATACCCTTGAATAAATGAGAAGACTCCTTCAAAGCCCGTTGATTGGGTCTGAACTATTGTGCATAAGCTTCCACTCCCCGCCTCCCCCATTTAAAAAGTGACCAGGACCGCTCTGGCCAGGCGGCTGCGTGGGCTGGCGCATTGTCCCGCACGCCAAAGGGCTGCAGGTTTGATCCCTGGCTGGGCACACACGGGAGGCGGCCCCTCGATGTTTCTCTCTCCCTTCCTCTCACCGTAAAATCAATAAACATGTGCTCAGGGGAGGATTTAAAATTTAAAAAAGTGACCAGAACAGCCACGCGTGCACCCCGTTGACAGATGGGGGGCACTGAGGGCGCAGCCCCAGGCTTCCTGTTGCCGACACTGGTGTGATGCAGACGAGGGTGCGCGGCTGCCGGGCCTCAGCTGTCCCCGCCGTCCTCTCTTCACTTAGTGGCAGCTGCAGCTCCTGTCCTGAGGGGGCCTTTTATGTAAAGCCAGCGAGTGCTGGCAAGCGGCATTTGCATCTGAAGACAGCGGTGTCTTCTCTGATTAGAAGAAACGTTTCTTCTAGTTACAGAAAAAGCACTGTTTCCCCCTACTCAGATGTAATGATCACATGAGAAGTGCCTGGGACACCAAAGTGCCAAACCAAGAGCCATCTGTGCGTCCCTGGCGTCTCCAGTCACTCCGCCAGGCTGGCGGTGGCTGAGTGGCTCTGCTAAAAGCGGCGAGCATGGGACCAGAAAGGCGGTACGCAACAGCTTCCCAGCCTGAGTGTCCTCGGAAGGGCCAGGAGCTCCGCCCTCGGAGGCTGGTGGGTCTGGGCAGCGTGGACGGGGAACAGCTGGGCCACATGCTCAGGGCCTGGGGACCTTCGGGTCAGTGGCCCCTGTGCACAACAGTGAGGGCAGTAGTGCCGCTGGGGGTGGGGGGCGATTGATTTTTTTTTCTTTGCCCTTGTTGTCTAAGTTTTCTGCAGTGAACGCGCCATAGTTACTTTGCAAACAGTGGAGGACGTGTCCCCTGGCAGCAAAAGCAACTTCCTGAGAGCTGTGGTCCAGCCACACCAGGCACTGCCTGCCTCCCCTGGAAACCTGCCCTCCTGGCTCCAGGACGCCTGGCCTCTGGCTACGCTCCAGGCAGGTGGACAGAGAGGAGTACCCAGTCCACGGGCAGTCCCCACAGCGCCCCTCTGTCAGTTCCCTGGCTCCAGGCCTTCTCCATCTTCCCGCCTAGTATGGCCGTTCATCCATCCGCCCACCCACTTGCTCAGTGAGGGCAGTGATATCCGGTCGATTTGTACCTGCACTTCCTCTGCTTACCTGGGAGACTCGCCCTCCTCTCCCTCTTCCCTAGAGACTCCTCCTGGGCAGGCTTTGCCTGAGGATTACTCTCCCCTCCGCCTCCCAGGATGTAGAAGCACGCCTAGCACACGGCAGTGCTCCAGGGTGTTCGTGGATGGCGCAGCACAGGGGCCGGGTGTGTGTTGGAGGTTCATCCTCTGTGCGTGCATTGTGTGTGCATGTGTCACACGCCCACCCTGGGTCCTGGGATCCAGTGTGACTCAGGTGTTACCATGACCCCTACACAGGTGGCGGGCAGGGGCCAGACTCACATCCAGGATTGTCTCGGTCGAGTTGGGCAGGGCTCTGAGACCAGCGTTTACTAAGCATCCCTCACAACCAGACTGTCCCTACCCCTGACCTGGCCCTCAGGGAAGCAAGACCCCTAGCTCAGAGCCTTGACCCTGGCTTACCACTCCCCTGGAGATCAGTGTTGGTACCTGCGTGCGTGTGCATGCTCTGAACTGACCGCCCTCAGAGGAAAGGACTCAGGGCAGAAGTAGAGAGGCCATTGCAGGAACCTGTTCCAGACACATGGGCGGCCTGGCCCGGCAGGCAAGGACAGACCGGTCACCTTCTGGATCCATGCCGAATGCAGAGCCTCCAGGATGTGTGGGTGGTTGGGATGTGGGTGACAGGAAGGAATGTCACAGGTGGCCCCACCCTAAGCTGCCAGAAGGACGCGGTCCCCGTGCGGAGATGGAGACCCCGGGAGGACCGCGTTCTGAGTTGATGACCCCGGAGAAAAGAAAGAATCATCCTCTGTGGAGCCTGGGTGCTCCGTCTTGCTGAGGAGGAACAGTCCAGCCCAAGGTTGCCTTCGAGGCGGCCATACTGTTCTCTGCCGCTTTCATAGCAAACAGGCCTGGTGGGCTAACGGCTCAGCCACGGTGGGCACCTCTCCCCCTAGCGAACAGTCAGAGCAGGTGCCCCTGGTCGGCCTACTCACTGACCTCACTGCACCACTCCGATTTCGTGACACTGGTGGCGTTCCAGTATCTGGTGGGTCAGAGACGTCCTTACCAGCCTTTTCCAAAAGTGCCGTGGCAGTTCCCACACACTGATGTCCTCTGTCCACTCTGGTACCACTATGTCTGATAGTTCCTCCAAATACCCACTGATGTTTGTTAGAATCTTACTAAGCACTTGGGAAAGATCGATCTTTTGAAGAGGGGCCATCACACCCAGGAGCGCGGCGCAGTGCGTCTGTCCGGTTGTCCCCGTGCTGCCTGGACCTCCAGTGGAACGTGCACATTTCCTCACCTTTCGTGTGAAGGCGATCCCGGGGTCCTCAGCAGCGTCGTTGTCAGTGTGAACGAGGAGTTTTTTCATGAGATGATTTCTAACTAGCGATGATCACGGTGAAAAATGGTGTTGCCTTTTAGTGTCCTTTTGCTTGAATCCGACCACTTCCCTGATGGTTTTGAGATTTTCCGGCTGTAGACCCAGACCCGCAAGTAAGGATAACTGATTTTTCTTCAACAGCAGTTTCTGTTAAAACCGTGCATTTCATCGGCAAGCCTCACTCCACACGCAGGAGCCTCTGGGCCTGTGCCCAGGAGAACTGACAGCAAGTGCACCTCTCTTGCTCCAGGCGCTGTCCCCCGCAGCCCCCGTTCTGCGTCTGCAGACAGCGCCGCACACTCACGCCCGCCTGAGAGCGTCAGACCGAGCGCGTTCTACCATTCCCGTGCCGTGGACCCTTTTTACCCTGTTCTGCACCGTTTTTACCAGGAGTGGCCGCTGGATTTCGACAAACGCCTTTTTGCCATCTGTCGACCTGTGACCTTTGCTGACGTAAGGAGCTGAAGGATTTGCTCATTCTGGAGCATTCTTATACTTGGAATAAACCCTAGTTAAACTCGGGGTGCCGTTTTTAAATATGGTGCTAAATATTTCTAACGTTTTTAAATTTTGTAATGTCTTTGCGTCCATGTCTATACATTTGATTGGTTTCTGTTTTCCCCTTCAAGTGTTTATCATGTTTTCCTGGCAAGTATTAGGGTAGTCGACAGTGATTTGGAGCACTAGATACCTCTTCCTGTGTTCTGGAAGGGTTTGACTCATGGAAACATGGTCTTTTCCTTTCATTTTCAGAGACATAGCTGGCCCCGCAAGTCACGTAGGCCTGATACCTTTTCAGTGATGGGTGGTCGATCTTTTAACAGCGTCATCAGTTTCTTCTGTTGCCTGTCTATTCAGGCCTCTGTAGTTCTTAAGTTAAATTTAGTAATCCTTATTTTGCTAGAAAACTGTTCAGTGTCCTCTGGAGTTTCTAACATACTCCCCGAAGCTTGCCCGTGCTACTCAGAATTCTCCCAGACCTGTAGTTAGAATAATAGGGTTTCCGGTTCGTGTTTTAACATCTTCCAAGAGTGCTCCCCTGCCTCATCTCCTGTGCAGAGGGGCTTGTGTGGGCTCACACTGCCGATAAGAGGCAGGGCCGAGACTCAGACTCAGGACCCCCCTTCCCGTGCTGGCCTCGCCCACCCGTGTTCTGCCCAGGTCTGTCCACCTGCCGAGTGTAAGGAGGGGCCTGGAGCAGGACCCTGCATCCAGAAGCAGTCCCTCTGTGGTCTGAACAGCCACATCCTCGGGGTGGTCAGGGATGTGCCCGTGTGGGTAGCTGTGGGGGTGCATTGTCAGCTCTTTGGCACTGTGTAAGACGCATCATTAATGTCACTTTTATTTCCTAGAATCAAAAAGAAAGGCATTTCTTTACCTTGCAAATGGCCCCAAGTGGACATATTTCAGAGCTTCCGTGACCCTTGGGCGATGCAGGATGTGGTGGGCTGCGGTGTGCGTGGAAGCATGTGTGCACGTGTGTGAGGACAGACCCACCGTGTTCACTGCGCTCTCCTGAAGCGGTGTTAGGCTGTGTTCTGGAGGGGCTGACGCCATGCTCAGCTTGCCGTGGAACTGCCGGAAGTGCCTCACGACTGAGTTTCAGCACCAGCTGGGGGGTAAGATGTGGCGGTGCCGGAACGTCACGAGGGCTGGTGCCATGGCCGGCAGTCACGATGGGCTTCCCATCTCAGAACACACCCAGGAGCAGGGTCAGCTGTCGTGCACTGCCACCACTGGGTTCTCGCAGAGCCCAGCCTCCCCTCCCAGCCCCCAGCCCTGCCCTCCCCTGAGGTGCGGACCTGCTGACGCAGCAACCACAGGTCTCAGCAGTGCAGGCATGGACGCCAGGGCTGTGCCCCGGCCCTGCCCACGCCCCCGGCCTCTGTCTCCTTGCAGGAGGCTAAGGACTCAGAGCTTCAGACTCCCAAGCCCGACTCCATCATGGAGCCTGGTCTCCCCAGTGCCCCTGGGCAGACGCCATCCCTCTTCCTGGCTCCCCAGCACCATGGACAGCGTCACAGACCCTGAAAGCGCCTCCCCACACCCAGGCGTCCGCTGCCCAGGAGAGGCGAAGGCTGGGTCCCGCACTCGCCGTATTAAACCCCTGTGGGGCCGGAAAAGTCTCAGACGTGGGGATCTCGCAGTCAAGGTGGGGCTGCAGCACCCCAGCACGCCTCCCTGATTCTAACTGCTGTGAGTCACTCCCTGGGGTCCGGAAGTGAGAGCGGTCTGCAGGCGTGTCCCTGTTGAGTCCCTTACCACGCACAGCAGGTGCTTACTATGCATGTGTGTTAGATGGACCAGAGGACAGGCCAAACGAGCGGATGGATGGGAGAGGAAGGCTCGCCTCCCAGGGCCTGGCCGGCCCGTGGCCCTGCCTGGCGGGGCTCACTCCTGCTCCTCCTTTGTGGCAGCTGAATTCGAGCCCGTGTTTGGATCCTGCTTACACCTGCGGCAGGACCACGTTTGTCCCCCAGGTCATCATCCTCCCTAAGCCGGGACCCGCTACGCGTGACAGGCCCAGAGCCCAGTGGTAATCCCTCATTTTACTAAATAAACCCATTTTCCGTTCTCTCTGCCCAGACTGCTTCGGAGTGGGCCGAGAAAATGCCCAGAGGCTCACCACCCAAGTCTCCCAAGGAAATGGCAAGCCAAGAGACCCTGGCCCGGCTCCACACAGCAGTGACTGCCCATTACCACGCCATCGCCCAGGACTTCGAGAACTTCGACACCTTGAAAACGAGCACCGTGTCCAGGGACGAGTTCCGGGCCGTTTGTACCCGCCACGTCCAAATCCTGACGGACGAACAAGTAAGCGCGGCCAGTCTGCACCCGAAGCGCTGCCATGTGTGCGTCAGGCCGGCCTTGCGGTGGCAGAGAGTTTGAGGCCGGCCCCCATTTTAAAAATACTTGAGGGGTGCTCTTTGAAGGGGGAGGTAGTTTTGCTTCAAATTTCACTGAAGACTCCCAGGAGCCTTCTGTCTATGTCAAAGGTATGAATTGCATCATTTCAATCAGGGTGCAGAAAGCATCACTTTTATTTTTAAAGTCAGAATCTGGCTCCAGCTGCCTCTCTCCTCCCTCCTCCCCTGGAGCATCCTGGGCTTCAGTGATCTGGAGAGGCCAGTCCCTCCCCCACTGGAGTGGGGACAGGGAGCCTACACATGGCTCTGCCCCTCCCTAGCTCTCACCCCCTCTCCTGGTCCTGAGGCTGGGGCTTTCCGGTGCTCCAGAGCTACTGTCCTGGGCATGCTGGTGACCTGCCCACCACCCGGTGCTCTGTACTGTCCCCAGGTGAGAGAGTACCACTCCCATCCTAACCACAAGAAATAGCCAAATAGCTACAAAATCACAGCTTTTCTTGAGCCCATCAGAGAGCTGAGGTTGTGGGGACAGAGACAGGACCCAGCACAGCCAGTGCTCAGCAGTCCCTGTGAGTGGACAGGGTCCGGTGCAGGGGCCTCATTGCCCACCCCACGCCGCCCCCACGAGCCCAGCACCAGTGATCCAATCACCAGCGAGGATTTCCCTTCACCCCAGAAAATGCCCTGCCACAGGCCTTTGCCAGTTCTCAGGTGCATCGATTCGCCATCCGTAGAGGGTAACTCAGTTGACCAAATGAGATCCAAAATACTCAGGAAAGCAGCACCACCCCCTCCCTTCCGGCTCTGCTCAGGCCCTGCCCAGGAGCTCCCCGCAGGCCCTGGGGTGGAAGCGTCACTCTTCCGTCCGAGCTCACGTCTCATTGGGTGACAGTGTTCCCTGGCCGGGTGGCCATCAGGCCTGCCTCGCCCCTGCCTAGGCCGGTGGACTCACCGCCCAAAGAGAACGGAATCGTTAAAGACACTAGTAGGATGAGCATCAGACTTCCCCTTCCTACAGCGTCACCTTTCTTAGGCATTATGATCACGCTTACTAAATAAAATGCTATTCCCCAGTGATTCTGTTCCTTAGAGCACCAAACACTGTGTTACTATAAATGGATAGAAGCCTTTAAAATTAATACAGTCGCATTTATTATTCTACGGGGCCAACTAATAAAGGTTTTCCATTTACTCTAAATGAGTAAAATTTTACTCTAATTATAGATATAAATTAATGATGTTCTTTCATATCTGGCGTTCAGGACAGAGAATTTTGATGTTAATTGTCCTCTAAGAAAGCTTCGCCATCACCAGCACATCAAGCCCCACCCCCCAACAACATCAAGCACTTATTTTTAAATTCTGCTTCCCAAAAATACGCAGACACATCTCCGAGGCAGGCGGCAGCACGGAGAGCACCTCCGGCGTTCGTGCGATGCTTCAGTTGGGTGGCAGTTGGCAAAGATGGTGCTATATTTGGGAAGGAGGCTGCTGGGTACCGGCTGGAAAACAGAAAGCTGGGGCCCCTGCGGCCCCTCTGTTTCTCCTCGCCTGGGTTACTCAGCCCTTGACCCTCTGGGTTGAGTGGCATGATGTTGGGAATATTGTCCTAAGCTAACCCTTTCCCCTTCTCAGGGCCTGGCACATGCTCCCTCCCTCCCCCCTCACAACTTCATTTCCAGAACTTCAAATAGAGCTGGGCCTGGTCCCTTTCCATTTGCTTTAGGGAAACCCCAGCCGAGCCCAGAGCAGCTTGGTTTTCTGGCCAAAGCCTGGTGCGTGGGAAGGGCGGGGACAGTCCCTCCCTTTGCCGGGGGAGAGGGGGTTGCTGCTTCCCCAGCGTGTGCTGGAGGCTGGGGCCCCACTGGGCCTTAGGGGCAATAAAAAGCCAATTACAAGCAAGTGACCATTCCTCTTGCCTCCCAGAAAGCCCTGAAGTCATCAGAAGCGGCTCACTGAGGGCACACTGGGTCATTGTCCCACATCTGTGCTGCGTGTGCGTCTGACACAGCCACGATACCACACAGCACCGATGCAAAACCATAAACCTCTCTCCAGCTCTCCAGATGCCTCCCTCTCTCGTGAGAAGGCACTGTGTGTCCTTAGGGCAAAACAAATCGTGCAGGCACACAGGGCGGCTGAGGGCTGTCACCTGGTGTGGGCGGGGCCGAGCCCAGGGTGCCCGCAGGAGGAGGGGAGAGTCCCGCCAGGCTGCCCCTGGACCAGGGTGGGTGGGGTTTGATTTGCATTGTCCCCTAAAACGTTCCTCGGCACTGCTTCTCAGGCACTGTGACTAATCACAAGATTTAATGGCCTTAAACTGCTCGCGAAGGGCCCGATTCAATTAAAAAATGTCCTGCGGAAGCCATGAATAATCCTCTTGTCTTCGGTTCCTCCGGGTTCCCCAGGCTTCCTGAGGCTTCCTGAGGCTTCCTGGGGCTCGCACCCAAGGAGGCCGAATGGTTTTTTTCTTTTTTAATTTGTTTTATTGCCGTGGGCTTTGGACCCCCGCCCACGTGCGCACTGCCTTTCCGGTGCACACCCCGCTCCATGCCTGCGCCGGGGCAAATCCCGCGGGGGCCCACACTAACCCTGGGGAAACACCTCTGCTTCTTCACCAGTTCGACAGGCTCTGGAGCGAGATGCCAGTCGACGCCAAGGGGCGGCTGAGGTACCTGGACTTCCTGAGCAGGTTCAATTCGGAGAAAGTGATAACACCGCCGGGCACTGGCGACTCGGTCAAGGCCCAGAGAGGGAGCGAGGTCCCCGACCTCTTGGGCGGAAGCATGTCTATGGGGTCACCGCCCACCCGAGACCTGAAAGCAGGGATGAAAGCTCGGAGCCGCCTCTGTGTGAGTTCTCGTCCCTGGGTGTCGCCTGGCACCTTGCACCAGGCCCACAATCCCCTTGGGCGAGGTCTCTTGTGTTCCCATGGGGTGGGGGTGACTGAGAAGGTGGCACAAGGTGAGCCTTGGGGGGAGGCCACAGGAGAGGAGCCCCCGTGGGTCCTGCCTGAAGAGGAAGGTAGGTGTGAGGAAAAGGGGGTAGGTGGGGTGGAAAGAGGTGCGGCAGGTGGAAGGGAAGAGAAAGGAGGATCAGAGGCAAAGAAGTGTGAGGTGAGGCAGGGGCTGCCGGCATCACCAGCTGGACAGCAAATGCCCAAGTAGGTACCTCTGTGGGCGGGGCTGCCTGCTGAGCGCCCTCCAAGGCTGGTGACACTCGTCCACGGGTGAGGATGCCGAGGCTCTCAGAAGCGCCCTCACATGCTCAGAGTCCCTCAGTTAGACACAGAGAGACCCGATTTCAAACCCCAGCCTGTCTAACTGCACAGCCGAGCCACAGGCCTGGGGTGCGGGGGGCTCACCAAGGCTCCTCCTCCATCATCAAGGGTGGCAGTGTCTGCAGAGGGTGGGGGAGAGGGTCCCAACCGTGTGGGTAACATGTTTCGTGCCTGGTGAGCACGCCAAGGGAGAGTGACCATCTGTCCATTCAATGGGCACGCACTTCTGGCACACCGGGGAGGCGCCAGGTCCTCCCTGGGGCTGAGAGTGAGTGGAGGCCCCCGCCCCTCGGAGTGTGCGGTCTCGTGGGGGACGACAGGCAGGCAACAGTGAGCGTGATGAGTATCGAGCAAGTTAAAGACAGCCATCAGGAGCGCCACGACACGTCCACGCCCCAGTCCCCAGGAGTGTGAGGCCACCTTACCTGGCAACGGGAGTCACGGTGGCAGATGGAATGGAAGTTGCTAACCAGCTGATTTAGGATAGGACCGTCCCAGGACAGCTGGTGGGTCCGAGGCAGTCACAGCAGCCCACAAGTGGGACTCACAGAGGCGGGGGGGGGCCTGTCCGAGGAACGCCATCTGAGACATCGCAGGCTTGGCAGTTGGGCGAAGGGCCCCAGGCACGGATCTCGGGGCCCTGAGCAGCTGGACCGGGCGGGGATAGAGTCTCCCCTCCAGTCCCCGGAGCGGCGTGGCCCTGCCTGACGCTCGCTCTCAGTAAGGCTCATTTCAGGCTCCGACCTCCAGAACCGGAAGAAGATAAGTGTGCTGCTCTAAGCCACCAGGGACATAGACCTGTCAGAGCAGCCACAGGAGACTCACACAGGCCTAGGGCTCTCCCTCTGAGGGCGACCCACAGAGCCGCCCTGGGGTCTACACACAGGGTGACTCGATCTTCGGTCTGCATGGCTCTGCAAAGACCCTGGGGAGAGACCCTGGGGTGGGGGCGGGCGGGCAGAGGCAGGGACGCCGAGGCAGTTGCGGCAGTGATCCCAGCACCAGGTGGCAGGGATGGCCAGGGCAGCTGGTGGCCAGTGGTTGGACGCTGGTGTGCCTTCGAGGCAGAGCCAACAGGGCTGAGGGGGAGGGAGGAGAGCCCAGGAAGACGGCTATGTTTCCGTCCTGGACTGGGGGTGGGGAAGCCCAGGTGACCAGGGTTTGGCAGAAAGCCCAGCAGTTCAGCCGAGTTGCCACCGTGTTAGACAACCATGTGCCAAGGAGGCGTTCAGGGGGCGTCTGGGCTAGACTCGATCCAGTACCTGTTTCTAACAGAAAATGCAACACAGGAGCAGCCCTCAGATGTTCAGGGTGCCCCGCCTTCTGTGGCTGGGTGCGAGGCGGGCGTCCCATGCCAGTCACACGTGGGTTTCTTTCTTTAATGAGACGCTTCCTCTGGTGAAAAATGTGTCATCGTCACTTCACACACTAGTGACATATTGAATTAGCATCTCTCTGTCCCTGAGTCTTGGCTACACGTTCATTTCCAGAACTACCTAAGTTGCTACGATTCTGCACAAAGCCAGCCCACCAACAGAAACACAAGTTAGCGGCAGCGTCGCCCTCCACGTTTTGTTTTCCATGTTGCTTCTGAGGCAACGCTGCCTGTGGTCATGGACCCCTGAGCCTGAGCCACTCCTGTGAATTGTCACTCTTCCTTCTATGGCACACCGCCAGCTGAAGGTGGTCTCTCTCTGCCCCGCAGACGCCCGCCAGCGTGGGCACGATGCCAGGCACCCCACCCCTGCAGAACTGCGAGCCCGTCGAGCGCAAGCTGCGGAGGACGATCCAGGGCTGCTGGCGGGAGTTCCTGAAGGAGTGCAAGGAGTGGGACGCGCACAGGCGCGGGACCATCACCACGGCCGAGTTTCTGGGTGCGTTCCGCGTCGGGCCCTGGGTGACACAGCCTCACCTCCCGGCATGAGCCAGGTCCCGTGGAGCACAGCAGGGAGCATCTGGTGGCGATGGCAGGCTGGCCACCTTGACAAACACGGGTAGGGAGGGACAAGGCCTCCAAGCCACCGGCCCCCCACCACGCAGTCCACACCCGCGTGCCTCTCAGCGTCAGCGGGCACAGGCTTGGTTGTTGTGGCAGCGTGGGGACGTGAACAGCCTGGCAGAGCGGGGGACAGGTAGGGAGCGGAGGGGGGGTGGGGGTGGCGGGGGACACGCAGGCCCGCCGCCCACACAGCTCAGCTTCACTCGCTGCGTGTCAGTCGGCAAACTTCCAGTCACACCCGTGCCGTCTGCACATCCACTGACCGCTGCGTGTTGTCTATGCAGCGTCCTTACCCCGGGGGGGTAGACGGACCTGTCACTCCTCTGCTTACGGCGCTCGGCTCCCTCCTTCTTGACCCACATCCAGACCGCTTGTTCAGGGAAACGGTCTTCCTGAGAACCCCCCTAAGGTTACTTTTACGATAACTTTGGCTCAAACACGCCCAAACTAAACAAGGTGTCCACTCCTGTAGTGAGCGGCACTCCGAAACACGTAGATTAAGTGTGAAAATGTGAATTGGCGGTAGCCAGATGTTGTTGCATTGCTGGAACGGGGCGCGATTTGCTGGTTTTCTGCATGTTTGAGCCCCTCGAGTCCTAGTCATCTCCTCCGGCTTGAGCAGGATGAGCCCCAACCTGGGTGGTCGCCCTTATCAGTTCCTGCTTCTCTCTAACCCGGAACTCGGTTAGGCCATCAGCCCATTATGCAGTAGGCTTGTCTGACTTCAGTAGTGCTGGGAAAAAATTATAATTTTCAAAAGTCACTCTGTGCTCTACGCACCACCGATGGCCTGTGCAGGCTGGAGCATCAAAGGCACGTGCTGGGTAGCTCCCTTCACCTCCATCCCCCACGTGTCCTCTCTGTGGGGGCAGAGGAACCTCTGCTGCTCAGCACGGCCGCGTCTCTAGCCTGCGCTCGGCGTGACGGCGTCATTCCCATCTGATCCGCTTGCCTTGGTTTTCCTCATTAGCGCCAATAATTAGTAACGTAGCATCCTGCTGTTGACACTCTTTGCTTTTATGACATCACATGGAAAGCTCAGTGTATTCCCCTTCAACTGAAATCTGATGCTCCCTAAGTCTCTCTTAATTATGAGCCTCACTCCAGAAGCAGCTCTGGCTTCATGGCTGGTCCGAGAATCGGTCGTCGTGAGAGCCAGTGTGGAGTGGGGCTGGGCGTGGGTGTTCTGACACCCGAGCTGTGTGCCCGCCTCCAGGCAGCCGGGAGGGCTGCCAACATGGCATCGGCGTGGCTCTAACCAAAAAGCCAGACTTAAACCCTGGCCTTGCAGGCCACTTATCCCTCAAGGGGCGCCCACATGTGTCAGGTTTCATACATTTCAAGTTGTCACTGGCGCGGAAACTCAAAACGTGGAAGGGCCCAGCCTGAGCTCAGGGGCACACCCAGTCCTGGGGCGCCCCGCCCTCCTCCAGGCTCCGCCCTGACTCTGAGCCTGCGCTGGGACCTCCCTCCCTGGGAACACCCTTCCTGACTCTGCTCTCACCCCACCCACTCCGGTCACAGCTCACACCGCACGCTGTCCACACTGCTGTGATGACAGCGGTGGGGGCCACGCAAAACCAGGACAACAGGCAAACGCCAGGACGGTGGGGGCGGCAGGAGGCGGGTCCCCCTCCCTCCTTACCACATTCAGCTCATCGTGTGCACGTCAGTTTGCGTGTCTGTCCAGGCACCAGCCCTGAGCCTGCGAAGCAAAGGCCTCACGCAGAGAAAGCACCTCTGCACGCGATGAATGAATGACCGTGTGAGCGGATGCGTGGAAAGACGCCACCCACTGAATTGACGTTTCTGTCTTTAGCTCTCGTGGAGAAATTCAACCTGGACATCAACAAAGAGGAGTGTCAGCAGCTCATCGTGAAGTACGACCTGAAGGGCGACGGGAACTTCGCGTACTGTGACTTCCTGCAGAGCTGCATCCTCCTGCTGAAGACCAAGGAGACCTCGCTGATGCGGAGGATGAAGATCCAGAACGCCCACAAGCTGGTACGGGGGTGCTGCCTGGGGAGCGTGGGGGCTGGGGCTCACAGGGGCCCAGATGTTTCTCAGCCCGCTCCGTACGAGAGGGGGACGCCATGGGTGCCCAGACGCCCGGTGGGGTCACTGGCCAGGGAGGACCGCGCCTGTCAGATGTCCCCAGCCTCCCTGCCACCTCCCCTCGGAACCCTGCTCATATTTCCTCTGCGCACGTGCGTCTGTATGTTGCCCATGTATGGTATGTACATGTACATATACAATGTGAGTGTGTATCACATTGTGTGGTATGAACATGCATGCATACATGTGTGGTATGTATGTGAACACATATGGCATGTGTCCATGCCCTTGTGAAACGATCCTTTGCTGCCCCCTCCCTCCATTGCTCAGAGGCCTGCCTGGCTCCAGGCAGTGTCCAGGTGAGCACGTAACCACAGGGGACCCAGCCGCTGGGCCTGGAGCCAGCTGCCCATCGGGGACCCCGCGTCTGGGCAGGGAGAGCTGTGGGCAAGGGCGAGGCCTTCCCCCAGGCTTGGGAACACTGAAGCAGGTCAGAATGTACTTTCTTGGCAGTGATGCAAAGCCTGGGGATCAGTCACCTGAGACCCAGGTTCTCAGACTCATGTGGCAGCAGACACCCGATTGCTGTAGCTCTTCCCAGAGCCCCAGAAACTTCTATACGGCAAACGGCAACAAGCCAGCTGCTCTTTCGATGCCCTGGGAGCAGGGACTGGCTGGTCAACTGGAAGGGCAAAGCTGGGCTGGGGGTGGGGTCGCAGCCAAGTGACACATTTTAAACTTGAACATTCACCAGCTACCTGAGACAGGCCAGATGCTGCCCCGGGTGTGGTGGGAGGTGGCGGTCCCCACACTGTTTTCTCTTTTGTTTCTTGGAAGAGGGATTAAAACCTAATGATGCTTGAACCACAACTGGAGGACACTGTTGTCTGTGGGTTTAGCCTTTTCTCTCAACCAGTTGTCGTGTTGACTCACCTTCAGCCTCTGGTTTCCCGGACTCGCCTTTTCGAGTTTTATCCAAAAGATGAAGCAAAAAAAAAGGGGTTTTCATGCTCGTAGTCCATCATCTGTCAGGTTGAGTGACATCGAGTTAAGAGTACAGCTGGCATTGTGGGTTGGGGACCCAACGCAGCCGATCCCACCTGGGGACGGGGCAGGGACAGAGGTGTGGGGCGGCCTGACTGCCTCCCCCAGTCCCCCCCAATCGCTGCCACGCACCCAGCACCAGCAGAGTGAGGAGGGGCCAGCCCACACCAGCTTATTCCAGACAGAAAGCTCCTGCCTAACAGAATCTGTCACTGTGTGCAAGACCACGTGCCCTCTCAGCGTGCTGTCTGGTCTGGACGGGCGGGAGCCCGTGTGCAAGGGTCGGGCCGCGTGCCACCAGGACAGCTTAGGCGGTTCTTTCTCTGCTCCGTTTCCTCTGAGCTCAGGAAAGGGCGTCCTCGTGAGCTCCTCACAGGCCCAGGAACTGCCAGCTCTGGCCTTCCTCCGCCTCTCTGGGCCTCGGTTTCCCCGGCCGTAAATGAGGGGGAGGTCTGCTGGCTTCTAGGAGCCTTCAAGGGGGGCCAGGTAAGAAGAGCACCCCAGTGCCCTGCTCAGAGCCCACCCCTGTGCAGAGGCAGCCCTGCTTCCTGCGCACTGCTCACCCTCATGGGGGCGCATTAAGGTGGGCCCACGGTGGGAGGGGTGCAGGCCGGCGAGGGGTGTGCAACTGTGTTCACTGGGACTGAGAGGCACTCCTGGATAGCCCCACTGGGAGCCAGGCCACTTCCTCTGTGCTCACATTGTGTCACCCAGACCCAGCTGCCCCGACAGTCTGTGGTTCAGAACAATCCTGTCATCCATCGCCCTGGCTACCTGGGCGTGACTGACTGGCAGTGCCACGTCCCCTCCCCCAGCCCCTTTCCGAGGAGAGAGCCCCTGCCCCGCTCTGTCCTGTCCCAGTCCCATCCCAAGTGCACAGGTGGAGAAGCTCGGGCCAGCTGTCTCCCCGCAGAGGAGCTAGAAGGACCATTTCTTAGGTCCCATGGGAGCTTTCTCTGCCAGCTCCAGCAGCAGAGACACCCTGCGGGAGGCGGCTAGGGAGCTGCCTTCTCTGGCAGCAGCTGGGGAGGCGGAGGCCCTCTGGTTGGGGTGGTCACACCAGCTGGGGTGGAAGAGCCCTCTGTCGGGCCAGGCTGCATGCAGGAGAACAAGTGGGCCCGGCATCCTCTTGTTGCCGGCCAGGCGGGGAAGTAGGCCCGCGCGCAGGAGACAGTGATGTGGCAAGATTTATTCGGGTGGAAATAGAAGGCTGCCCTGTGTCACATGTCCGTCTGTCTGACCGAGGAAATAGTCCAGCCGTGTTGTCGTCAGGGCCAAGGCAAAGGCCAGTGTCCAGGGTTCCCGTTTCGTTTTCAAGACAAGTCCTCTGGAGCCCACGGGCAGCGCTAAGCGACCTCAGCCCCCACACAGGGAGCTCCGTGCTGTCCCGGGCTGCGGCACAGCTGTGCCCAGGCATGGAGCCTGCGCTTGGAGTCAGCGCAGCCACTAGCCCATGTGGTCACCACGAGGAGGGTGTGGGAATGTGGGAGAGAACCAGCTCCGCGCCTGTTCCCCAGTGAGAGCGAGCGAGTTTCCTCCTTAAACTGGATTCTGTCATCTCGGGCTTGGGACAGGCCAGGAGCTTTTCCAAAATAACCAACCAGCTTCCCAAGCTTTCAAGGGCTCCTGATGGGCACACCTCCCAACCAGTCCCTTCTTTCCCCAGCCTAGATTGACAGGCCTCTGTGGTCACCATCTTGGCTCCGATTGGGCATGCCTCGTAGAAGCACCTCCCCCTGTGCAGCTGTGACCTGTACTCCCCATGTGCTGTTCTCCCCCGACCGCCAATCTGGGCGAGTGGACCAGGGAGCGTGAAACGCCAGTCCTTCCTCCCTTATGGGGGAGGAAGGGGTGTTAATCCCTCTTGCGGGGCGACGCTGCCATCCCCTGGAGTGGGTGAAGCTGTGGCTTCCTGGCTAAGCACGCTCATGCTCCTTGGCTGATGGTGCTCAACAATGTCGGGTTCCCTCTGCGCCCTCCCTTTGTTAGTAACCAGCCAGCTACCTGCAGTGGCACTCTGGGGTCCGCACTCACAGACCCCCTGACCGGGGTCTCTGCTGGGCGCCCGTTGTGAGTGCTAAGCGGCGTGGAGTTGACAGCAGTTTAACTCGGCACCGCTCTGTTTTGCGTGGCGCCGTGTCAAAATTAAACCTTCCCAGAGCACGTCACATGCTGGTGCCACGGCCCACCTCTGTGGCGCTCAGACAGGCGCTGGGCTGCACCTGCAGAGCTGCCTCATTTCCAGTCTGGTGGCCCCTCAGTGGCACAACCACGGGGCCGCGTGCTAATTACTGGATGCAATTACAGACTCGTGTTTTTTTAAAACACTGTTTATTACAGTGACCTACTAGGGGACCCAAACTGAAATCCCTTTTCCCTCGAACCGTTTGGAAGTTGGTGGATTATCCACCTGGCCCTCCCTCCAGTGCCCAGGGAGGGATTTAGCAGGGTGTGGGGGCGGGGCACCGCCGTTGCAGGCAAACAGAGCCCCGATCAGGACTGATCCCTCCTCGTTGCCTCTCGGAGCCTCCATTTCCCTTCCATGCTATGGGGGTGAAGAGACCACCTTCCTGCCAGGTTGGGAGTGGGCAAGGAGGCAGGAATGAACGGTGTTTTCCACAGCCCACCCACAGACTGGCAGTGAGCAGCGGGGATGGCATCATCCCAGTGAGCTCTGCTCCACTCCAGCGGGGGCGACCAGTGGAGCGCGGGCGGGGCCGAGAGGGCCCCTGGGGACGAGGCAGGAGGGGGCAGCTGGGCCACTGCATGCTTCACATTCAAAAGCTCCTTCTCACCATCCCCCACCCTGGTTGTTCTTTTTCCCAGAAAGAACCTGGTGCTGAGACTTCTTCCTTCTACTCGGCATTGCTGCGCATCCAGCCCAAAATTTTGCACTGCTGGCGGCCGATGCGGCGTACCTTCAAAGCCCACGACACGGGCAGCACGGGGCTGGTCGAAGTGGCTGATTTCCGGAAGGTGAGCCCAGCTCCTGTGTGGCTGTTGGTTCTGAACAGGGAGCAGGTGCCCAATGCAAGTGGCCAAGAGACCGCAGAAGGGGACCCTGGTCCCCACCGAAGGCCTGCATGTGAGGAGCTGTCCCAGACCCCACCTCCTTGGGACCCCCAGCTTATCAAGGGCGGAGTGTGCTTCCCCTCACCTGCAGGCCTGGGTTCCCCTTCCTGAGGGCCTCCAGACCCCTGTGGGAACGCTCCTTTGGGCCCACACCACAGCCCATTGCAGCGGTCCCTGGACCCCAAGCCCGGCCTTCCCCTGGCCCCTGTAGGGGACCCAAGGCCTGCGTCTGCCTCTCAGGACCCGCAGAACGGCACAGAAACATTGAGGTGCTGAAGCGAGGGGCCCACGGACGTGGCCCTACCTCATGGGAGCCCCGTGCCCCCAGCTGCCCTCTGTGAGGCAGGGCCGGCCCACCGCTCCACGGCAGGGATGGCTCAGCAGCTGTCCTCTCCTGAGCTCAGGTACCTTTCATGTCCCCACGAGACAGTGCACACCTCAGAGGGGCACACGGCTGCAGGGAGCGCCTCCGGGGAACCGGTGGCTGCGACCATTCCACCCCTCCAGGGGGACCTTGCTCAGCCTGGAGGCTTTTACCTTGCAGGACCTTTGCTCCATTTCTCCAGAGGAAAGACAGCCACCCCCAAGGGTGACTTAAACCCCCCACTTTCAGAATAACCTCAAATCCCCCCACCCCACCAGTCCCAGAACCTGAGATTGAAAATCACATGTCACCACCAGAAAAAACTCAGTCGAGATATCCAAGACCCACCGGTTTGTGACCTGAGAATGCACTTACAAAAGATGTGTTTCCTGGAGTTATCTGTGCTTCAACTGAAACCATAAAACCTTTTCTTCAATAATAATAACAACCCAGGAAGTCTAACCTGTCGGTGGTGGGCAGGGCTGCATTCCCAAGGGCCATGCTGGACAACGGGCAGCAAGGGGCCTGCCCCCACCAGCCCTGGCATGCAGCCGGGGACCCAGCCTGTCCCCTGCCCTCAGGGCCCACTGTGCTTTCCAGTCTGTACTTTGGGGTCAAGTAGAATCCTCAGCCAGCCACTCTCCAGGCAGAGGCGGGGGTGTGGCAGCGGGAGGGTGTAGGGGCCCCTCAGGATTACGTGTGTGATTGTTGTTAGGCACAAGGGTGCCTGTTATTAGGGTTTGTTCCAGCCATGTATAACGGGGGTGGGGGCGGGAGGGCAGGCAACAGCAGCATCTTAAACACGGAGGACGTCTGGAACATTCTCCCTCGGAGAAGTCCAGAGGTCCGAAGTCCAGAGCCGGGTGGTGGCGGGACCGTCCCTGGGGACGTCCCTGTTCCGCTTCCCCATCCTCAGCACCTGCCTGTTTCTCCCTCCAGGTTGCTCCAGGAGAGAGGGGGTGAGAGGAAAATGTGTGGTGGGGGTGGGGTGGAGACAGAGGGAGAGAGAGAAGATGGGAGAGAAAAGGAGAGAGAGGGGCAACGCTGGAGGTGAGGTGCCCGGGCTCGGCCTAGCAGCCTGCATCCTCGAGCAGTGCCAGGTGAAGCCCGGCTGCTCCTTCCGTCTGCAGGTCCTGAGAGAGTACAGCATCAACCTGTCGGAAGAGGAGTTCTTCCATATTCTGGAATACTATGACAAAACACTGTCTTCAAAGATCTCCTACAACGACTTCCTCAGGGCCTTTCTCCAGTAAGGCCCACAGAGGTGCACGTGGCGTGGACAGAGACCGCAGGGCCGGTCCCCAAGACCAACAGAATCGTATGACCCGGGAGGTTTCGCCGACTTCCCAGACTACCTCCAGAAACAAGACCCAGGCCCACACTGAGCCAGCGGTTTCCCGGGTGCTTAGCCGGGCTCAGCACCGCGCCTCGGCCCCAGCCGCAGGGACGGCCTCTCCCGGCAGCCTTGACATTGTCCCTGAGCCTCAGGACCCCCTCCCACATTCGTCTGAGCAAATAAAAATGTTACTCTTTGCAGAAATGATTCTTGAGACTTCAAAAGAACCACCAGCGCTGACATACTTAAAAACTCAGAGTTTCTGGAGGTTTCATTCATCAGAGCCTGCCGGGTGCCTGGGGGACACCGGAGGTCCCCTCCCCCCAGTGCTTCTGCATCCTGGATCAGACCTCAGGGGCCCCTGCTGGACTGGTTGTGGCTGCCCCTCCCAATCAAGGCCATTGCCCAGAGGCGCACCCTACACCCAGGCAGCACAGCCCTGCCCCATTCTTCCTGGGCCCTGTATCCCAGTCAGATGTTAAAAACGAAAACCAACCGCAGCAGCAGACACGGCACAGTCAAGGAAGGATGAGTGAGTTTGCAGAAAACATACATACATTGAAAATCAGAGAGAGGGGGGGAAAATCCTATAGCAGCATGTCCTTCAAAGATAAGGAGAAACATGCCCTGGCTGGTGTGGCTCAGTGGATGGAGTGCAGGCTGTGAACCAAAAGGGTCGCTGGTTCAATCCCCCGTCAGGGCACTCGCCTGGGTTGTGGGCCAGGTCCCCATTTGGGGGCACACAAGAGGCAAGCACACATTGATGTTTCTCTCCCTCTTTTTCTCCCTCCCTTCTCCTCTCTCTAAAAATCTTTTTAAAAAGATAAGGAGAGATAATTTTACAGTCTCAGAAAACTTGAAGACAGGTGAAGTGAGATTATCTAGTTTTAAAAAACAGAAAATAAAGGAAAATGAACAGAGCCTCAGAGACCCGTGGCGTAAAATCAAGTGTACTAACCAACACATGCACACAACGGGGATCCCAGGAGGGGGGGGGATCCCCCCAGACTTGAAGAAAACCATGAAGCTGCACACCCAAGAAGCCTAGGGAACCCCCAGGAGGGCAAACTCTCAGACCCCCGACCAGATCTGTCATGTCAAATGTACCTCATCCCAATGGACACAGAAAAGGCCTTTGACAAAATTCAGCATTAATTCCTAAGAAAAACTTTCAACAAACTGGGGACAGAGAGGAAGTTCCTTAACTGAGTAAAAGGCATTTACGAAAAACTGCATGTCCTGGCCCGGTGGCTCTGTTGGTTGGAGCATCATCCCGTGCACCGAGGGCTGCGGGTTCAATGCCTGGTCGGGGCAAGCGTGAGAGGCAACTGATCGGTGTTTCTCTTTCATGTCCATGTTTGTGTCTCCTTTTCTCGCCCTCTCTCCCTTCCTGTCTGTCACATCAGAACACATGTGCTCCAGTGGCGGTTAGAACCAACACACAAAAACGGTAGCCAACGCTGCAGTGACTGGCGAGAGCGCGTTTCCCCTGCGATCGGGAACCGGGAGGGCACACCCGCTCACCAGTTACTCAGCGTCGCACTGGAAGGCCTAGCCGGTGCGATAAGGCCCAAAACAAACCAAAAAACTAGGAAAAAATAAAAATGGAAAGGAACAAATAAAATTGTCCCTTTTTGCAGATGAGGTAGGTGGTCATCTACATAGGAAATTCCGAAGAACCGACCCAAACAGCAAATAAGCTAATGGAGTTACAAAGTCAATCTGCAGAAGTTAACGCGTGCCCGTGCGCCCGAGGAAGCTGCCGGGACACGGGGTTTAAACGCAGCGCTCCTTATACTGCCCCCCACCCAGTGAGGTACTCGGGAACGAACTAACAGAATGTGTGTGTAATCTGCACGGAAAATGCAAGTGTGAGCGAGAGAGACGAAAGGGTTGAATACGTGCAGAGAGTCGTGGCTTTCACTCAGTGTGAGACTCGATGTTTTTAAAGTACCACGTCTCTCCCCTTTGATCCATGGATTTTATACAATCCCATCCAAAGTCTCAGCGAGCTTTATGTATGTCAAGTTAGTTTTTAAAGGTGTGTGGACAGGTAAAGGAACTAGAACAGCCAAAACACTTCTGAAAAAGAACAAAATTGGAGGATTCCCACTACCTACTTTCAAGATTTATCCGTAAAGTTATTATAATCAATAGAGTATGATGTTGGCCAAAAAAACAGACTGTGTAGATCAATGGACAAAAACAGAGAGCCCAGACCTGGCCAGTGAGGCTCGGTCAGCTGGAGCGCCGCCCTGTGCACCTCAAGGTCAGGGGTGCGATCCCTGGTCAGGGCACGTACCCAGGTTGTAGGTTTGATCCTCGGGCACATAACGGGAGGCAACCGACTGATGTTTCTCTCTCACACTCTCAAATCAATAAATGTGTCCTCAAGTGAAGCTTTAAAAAAATAGAGAGCCCAGAAATACAGCCACACAGATGCAGTCAGCTGATTTTAGACGGACACGCAAAGGCGTGGCGACAGGGAGACGGCGTCCGATGCAAAACCGTGAAACTTGGCACACGCCCTCCCACCTCGCACAGAAATGAACTGGTGGTGCGTCGCAGACCTGAGCGTGAAGCACAAAACGAACGCGCGTGCGGGAAGTCATCAGAGCGAATCCGCGTGAGCCTGGGCTTGGCAGTGAGCGATGAAGTTCTACACCAAAGGCACGATTCATAGAAGAGAAGATTGATAAATTGCACTTCATCAAAATTAAAAACCTTTTTTCTCTGAGCAACCCACGGAGTGGAAGAACAGATTTGCAAATCATATACTCAATTAAGGCCTTGTATCCAGAGCTTAAAGCACTGTTAAAACTCAAAAACAAACAACCTCATTTTTGAGGAGGGGGAAGAACAGATCTGAACAGACACTTCACAAAAGAATGTATGTGAATGGCAGATAAACATATAAAAAGATGCTTGACATCATTAGCCACTAGGGAAATGGAAATTAAAACCACAGCGGGCCCTGGCTGGTGTGGCTCAGTGGATTGAGCGCTAGATTTCGAACCAAAGGGTCACTGGTTCGATTCCCAGGCAGGCCACATGCCTGGGTTGTGGGCCAGGTCCCCAGTAGGGGGTGCTGGAGAGGCAGCCACACACTGAGGTTTCCCTTTCTCCCTCCCTTCCCCTCACTAAAAATAAATAAATAAAATCTTAGAAAAAATAAAAATAAAACCACAGTAAAAAGAATACAACACACACCTTCTCACAGGGCTAAGGTTCTTTAAGCGGATACTATAAATCCGAGGGGGGCGTGACCCGCCAGGAAACTCACTCCCTGCCGGTGGGGACAAAAGCTGTTTTGAAAAACTGTGTCATTAAAGGGGGTTGACGAGGGAGTTTCCTGGTGGTGGGACTATTCTCAGAACGCACAGCCCGACCAGTCGTGAGGGGACGTCCGACAAGCCCAGCAGGAAGGCCGTTCTGCCAGCGTGCCTCAACCCGTGGAAGTTGTGGAGATGAAGGAGAAACTGAGAAGCTGTCCCAGACCGCAGGGGACCCAGGAGACACGGGGACAGAAAGCAATGTGGAGTCAGGGGTGGCATTCTGGAAGAGAGGGAGGGCAGGAATCAAAAACCGCCGGCTGCCGAGTGAAGAACGCACTTCCACAGGGTTACCCCGATGTTAGTTTCTGGGCAATAAATGTGCCCTGGTTACGGTGGCACCCGGGGGGCCTGGTGAAAGGCATAGGAGAACTCCACAGTGTCTTCACAACTCTCCGTAAGTCTCAAATCGTTTCAAAATGAAACGTGTTTTTTTTTTTTTAATGGGAAAATTTTTTCCTGTTGTTCAGGGCTCAGCCAGGCTCCTTCCTCCAGGAAGCTTTCCCCGATCTCCCCTGCACACTGGGTTTGCTCGTCCTCAGGGCCCCCAAGCCTGACCCCACTGGGCCCCAAGCATGGAAGACCGGAAGGAAGGGTTCCGCTTCTGTGGGATCAGAGGAGCCCTCCAAAGTCTCCTGGAAGCATCCAGAGAGCAGGGCCCGATTCCCGGATCTGGCAGATCTTCATGGTCTCAGCCTTCAGGGGGATGGGGGCTCCTGTCTAAGGCCTTCCAGGACAAGCCCCCGAGCTGGCCAGGCCGGTGTGGGCCCAGCTGGAGCTGTGGGGGGCATTAGGGGGGAGCGCTGGGTGGAGCCCGTGTCCACAGTGTGTCATCTCCACTAGCTTAAGGGGGCTCCTTTCTTCTGGAAGAAAAGGCCTGGCAATGCGGTGCCCGTGGAGGTTCAAAGGGTCAAGGCTCAGGTCCACGGAAGCTGAATTGTGGGGAGAGAGCTGCTGGGGATGGGGCTCCCTGAGAATGAGCTTACGAAAGGGCCGAGGGACAGGGTGGGGAGGCAGCTGGCCGGATGTGTCCACTGCTCTGCCCCGGGCAACAGGAGGGTTATCTGGGACCCCATCCTGCATCATCGTCCCCTCAGGCCACGGGGACACCTGGGGCAAGGGGGCTGCGAGCGTGCACGAATGCAGAGGGCTGGACCACCAGAGCCAAGGCACCGGGCGCTCCCTGCCTTCACCACTGGTGCAGATCCCAGGTGAATCGGAGCTCATCTACTCCGAAGGCAGCGGGAGCGGGAGGGTGGGCAGCAGCTGCGTCTCCGCTGAGCCTCGGGCCCCTGCTGCTCTCCAGCAGCCCCTGCAATGCCACAGTGCCACCAGAGGTGGCAGCAGCCACAGAGGCCCCTGCTCCTGTCCCAGAGCCCTGCTCTGGTGCACACGGGCCCAGAGCAGCAGTGGGGTTGCCTCAAGTCCAGCAGCTCCTCCTGGCGGCCCACGGTTGGGGAGCTGAGGCCCGGGATGGGCTGTTGTAGGCCCCGGCAAGGCCTTGGGGGAGGGAACTCTTTGTGGGGGGCGGGGAGGAGACAGTGTGCCAGGACAAGCTCATGAAGAGGCTGACCTCATTGTGGTCTGCCCCAGCGGCTGCTCCTGCCTGCTGTGCGCCCCTCTGGGAGGTCTCCACCCCCCCCCACCCCAAGGCTTTGGGTATGACCTTCAAATGCAAGTCTCCAGAGAGGGTCTCCCTCCTCCAGGTACATCCCCGCCCCAGCCCCACCACCACCACCATCCGGCACTGGGCCCCTTCCCTGCACAGCCGAAGGGCACCTCCAGTTCATGAGACCCAAACAGAGCACAGCGTCCCTCCTCAAACCTGTTCTTTCTGCTCCCGCCCCCTCCGTGACTGGTAGCCAACATCCACTGCCATCCTTGGCTTTTTCCCTCGCCCTCACGGCCCCATCCACTCATCAGTGCTAACCCTGTCGCCGGCCCCACTGCCACCTCCATAGTCCAAGCCAGGCCTGTGGGAGGTGCTCAGTGAGTGTTTGCGGAGTGGATGGGTGGACGGAGGGATGGTGGAGGGATGGGTCGGTGGGCAGGTGAGCGGGTGGGTGTACTGATGAATCCGTGGATGGCCGAAGACAGCAGAAGTTTTGCAGCTTTGGGAGCTCTGAGCCTGGAGTCGTTATGCTTGCCCGCGCTTTTCTTGGGCAACACCTGGAAGCCTCGTTCGACAAGGGCTGGGTCAAGCGTGCTGCTTCCAGGGAGAGCCCTGAGCAAAGACCGCCTGGAGGCACTCTGTTTTGGGAAATCAGGCTGCCAGGGATCTGAACACACGGGGCACAGAGCTGCCCACCCTGAGCACCTCTCAGGCCCCCCGGAGTCTCCAGCTCCGGGGAAGCTGGCGTGAGCAGGAGGACGCCAGTCCCTGGCATGTGGAAGGGAGCTGTTCGGCCTCAGAAAGCTGCCCAGGACCCAGGACCACCCCCCGCAGGACACGGCCCCTCCCCCAGCCCCACACGACTGGCAGAGACACACCCAGAAGCAATGCCACGCAGACTGCTCTTTGTTTTTACAAAGACTTTATTGTCTGACATGCTTTTGACAAAAGAAAAAAAAATACAGCCACAATCAACTGATGCCAAAACGGCCGAGGAGCACGCCGTCCGCGTTCATACCGCGAGCACTTTTCACGGGTTTTTTTAAAGTAACTGCTGCCTTCGTAGCTTTTCTTTTCCACATAAAAATACACCATATTCTGAAGATACCTTAGGAAAATTTTTTTAAAGTTTCTAGACCTTGGTCCACATAGAAAGCCAGCAGAGGCGGCTGAAAGGGCCCTGCGTCTGGGCCCCCCAGACCTTGGAAGCAGCCCTGGCCACCAGGAACCACTTGGGCCAGACAGGATTCCTGAAGCCCTGCACCCCGCAGCACGAGGCTGGCCTGCGCCAATGCAGGGCTGCTGCAGGCTCCTGGAAGGGCACCACGTCCCACAGGGGCCCTGCAGGAGCAGGGAAGGGGCCATGGTCCTTGGGGTGCCAGGATGCTGGGCTCAGAGAACCGGGTCCCTTGGGACTCTAGGAGAAACAAAGCAGACAGGTTCTGAACAGGACCCTTAAATTAAAAAAAAAAAAAAAGGCCTTGGGCCACTCACTGCCTTGCAGGGGTGGGGCCTTGGGTGGTGCTAAAGCAGAGGCTGTGAAGCCAGAGATGGGGTTCAAATCCTGCCTCTGCCCTTGAGCTGAGCACCCTGGGCTCTCCGATATTTCCCTCTTTATCTCTGAAATGGGCCAGCAGAGCCCCCCTCGCAGGACTGGCTGAGGATGAGAGGGGCCTGTCACTGCAAAGGGCGCGGTCAGTGCTGATCCCCGGCCCCGGGCTAGGGCGATGCAAACAGGGCTCCTTTTGGAGCGTAATTTAGGGGGGACCAAAAAACTCTGTAAAGACAAGGCATGATGCTATCTGAATCTAGTATTTTTAAAAAATCAAAACTGATGTAAAAAAAAAAAACCATGATGACCAAAATACTCAAATTTTACATGAAGACAGACCCCAACCCTGCACCGCCCATCCTGCCTCCCTCGCCTCACCCTCCTCAGGCCCTGCTGGGTGCCCCTCCTGAGGGAGAGCCAACCCCGCCCCCACTCTGTTCTGATTTTACAAGGTACAAGAAGCCCCGTTTCCAGGATCCGCTGGGGCCCACGGCCCACTGTCACGGTGCCACCTCCCGTTAAAGAGTCAGCAGGTGCCGGGACAAGGAGACTGTGACCCACTCGGCCGTCCTCAGACGTGGGCAGGTCAGTTGGGAAACGACATGAGGGAAACCCCACCAAGGGACAGAACCCATTCAAGGACGGTGACAAGAATCGCAGGATCCACTCATTGGATTAAGAGGGGCATGCGTATGTGTGCATGCGTGTGTGAGTGTGCGGTGCACACCCACATGGGCACGCACATGTGGCAGGGTTGCCGCAGCCTGCGGACCCTCCAGGCTGCTGAGCCCTGCAGAAGAGCGCAGCCCCCACGGGGCCGTCCACAGCTCGGAAACCCTCCCACTGGTCCTGGGCACTCGAGTGGTTCATGCTCTAGAACCAGCCCCAACCACCCAGGCCCCGAGCAAGTGCCCGGGACGCACGGGCCACTGTTCCAGTCAGCACAGACGCCCACAGGAAGAACACAGGGAACGACCCGAGGCAGCAGCGTGCAGGCCTGGCCAGGTGCAGCCGAATTCCTGAGATGTCCCCGAACGCTCCCTCGGAGGGCCTGGGCGGAGAGGAGGGGCTGTCTGCACCCGACTATAAAACCTCCCACCCACCCCCAACCCTGGGGCTGGCAGCTGCACAGACCCTCGGTTAGAGGGAGATTTTGTGCAAGAACTTCCGGAATCCGTCCAAGAGCAGTAGCTTTCCAAACCCACAAAGATGTCCGACTGTGACAGATGAAGATTCGGCCATTTCCCGAACACGGCGAGGCCACGGGCTGGGTAGGTCCTTTCACGAGGTACACACGGAATGTACACACAGAAGAAAGTAATGAGCACAGGACCCCCGACAGGGACCCACAGGGTCCCGACGCCAGGTGACAGGCGTCAGGGGTGAGTTTCCTCATTCCAAGGCCTCAACTCATCTGCTGGGTGGGTCCCCGCGGCCAGACGGGCTGTCTGCAGGGAAGGGAGGGTTGGGGGGCCGCACGGTCAGCCAGGTGTGTGCAGCGGCTGGGGGCGGGCAGGGCGGGGGCCGCAGGGGCAGTCAGGAGTTCCGGGGCGTGGGGAGGTCGATGACTATGGGCGGATTCACGGGCTGGTAGTTCACAGTACACACAGATGCGTTCACATAGGTGGTCGTCCCATCTGCCATGACGCCGTACCCTGGAAAGGAAGCACACACCTGTTGAGGCTGAGAGACAAAGGCCAGGCCCTGGAACAGGGAGGGGGCTGGAGGGGGCCGAAGTCGGGCGGCACTCAGCCACGTGGGGCAAGCTCCGGGAACTCTCAACTCAGTCTCTGGCCTATAAATAGAGATTATGGTGATGGGCGCGCCTCCCAAGGCTGCTGCTGTGAGGGTCAAATGAGATAGTAATTCACGAACGGTCTTCAGCTCCGTGCCTGGGAAGTACACAGTGAGGAGTCGTCACTGACATCCTGATCGCCACCACCATCACTGCCACCGCCGCCACTGTCACCAGCAGCAGCAGCAGCATCAACACCAATGGGCCAATTCCCTCCAGCACAGAGTTCAGGGAGGAGGTGACCTGGTTAAAGGGAGGTCAGATGGCCCTGTTAAAGGGCCAGTGAGAAGCCCCTGGCAGGTGTGATCTCCCTCACCCGCCCCACGTGCTGACCTTCGTGGATGTGGCCGAAGACGTGCAGCCGCGGCTGGACGCGCCTCTGCACCGTGTTGAGCAGCTCCACGCAGCCCACCCGCTGCATCTTCTTGGGGACCCAGTCCAGGAAGCCTGTGCAGGGGAGAAGGCGGGAGGGCAGTGAGCCCAGCCCCGAGCCCCACAGACCGCAGGTGGTCGATTTTGTGGCCTCGGAGACTGGGGGTTCTGGGCCCACAGGCCTGGGAGTAGCTCCCCCACACCCTGCCCCCAGCACGCTCTTCCCAGCCAGGCCCTGCCTCAGCCTTCAGAAAGGGAAAGCAGGGTCTGTCATGTACGCCTGGGGCCATGCAGCCTCCCCCTCCTCTGCTGGCCACACACGGAGCCACACTGACAAATGCCCAGAGTGGGCCCAGCGCGTGAGGTGGGGTTGCTTGAAAACAAGGACCCCTGACTATTCATGCTTGAGGTGGCCTCAAGGATGGCGACCACCCTTTGTGGAGAATAGCGTCCCGAGGCCTGAGAGGGACAGCAAAGGCCGAGGGCCTCCAAGCAGCCAGCAGCAGAGAAGAACCCAGGAGCAAGACTTGCACGTCGAAAGCTTTCTAAACAAACATTGCAAATCATGAAAATGAGCTTCACTCGGTGCAGTGCAGCTCACGTGGCCGGGGCAGGCTCTGCGTGCACACGTGCATCCAGGGCTGCCACACAGCGGTGGCTTGTTACCCGCATGCAGCCACACTAACCAGGGATAACATACTCCAGGCGAGTTCCTAGGGCCCTCTCTGTTTGCAGGGGGTGGGGGGGGGGGGGGCAACAGGGGGCTCCCTCCACTCAAAGAATCAGGAAAAGAGGGAGGGAGAGACACTGAGGCAGAGAGAGTGAAGAGGAGGAGGAGAGGGGGGAGGAAAGACAGAAGAGGCGGGAAGTGGACCAGCAGGCGGGGAGCGGACCCAGGGCAGATGCCTGATTTAAGTCAGAGGGTCTGCTCCTTACTTGCTGTGTTACCTTGGATAAGCTGTTTAACCTCTCTGTGCCTTGGTCTCACTGGTGCACCCCAAAATTGGGCTGCGCTAGGCACAGGCACCCCCAGAGACAGGAGCTGTGTGTTGTGTGTGGGGCAGCTGGGGTTGAATCGGGAGAGCGGGACTCCCGAAGATACCGTTTGGAGAGACGGACTGAGGGGTGGACGGGAGGGAGGGAGAGAGGAAGCACCTGCCCCAGAGCCTCACTGTAGGGCAACGCATGTCGAAGGGCACTCATCCCAGGGGTCAGCAGGCTTCTGGCGGCGCTAATGCAGCCCCAGTGACAAAGGCTGTATGTCACCCCTAAACTTTCTCAGGGTCCTAGGACTCGGAGCCTCCTCCCTTTGAAAACAGGGATAGCAAAGCCTTCCTATCCACACGTTGTAGGGGTACAGAGAGGCGCCGAGGGCACACCGTGGGCGCTCAAGGAAGCCCCTTCCCGCACAGGCATCCTAGGCCTCGCCCACAGCCCCTCCCATCGGCACCCCCGCTGCCCCCAGGCCCTGTTCTGCAGTCACCTCCTCTGTAAGCCCCCCAGGCTTCCTCTGGCAGCCCTGGTCTCTGCCTCTGCTCCTGGGTTTTCCTCACCTGCTGGGCTTGGCCATTCTGGGCCCTTCTACCCCGCGGCCTGGTGGCCTGTGAGCCCTGGAAGCAAGCTCTGCATCAGGGGAGCCCCCAGCCCAGCCCCGCCTGGCCCCGAGCCCCAAGGGTGTGATGGCAGGGTCAGCAGAGGCCGAAGTGGGAGAGAGAGGCTGATTCGAGCTGAACCGCCAGGAATTTGACCTTCGTTCTAAGGACTGAGGGAGCCACAGAGGGTTGCAGAGGGACAGCGTGGCAGAGCTGACAATTCAGAGAACTAACTCCCTCCTCTTGCTGTGAGGATGGAGTCAAGGGAGTAAGACTGGGGCTGGGGGCCGGTGAGAGGGTCGTCAGAGAGACGGAAGACATTGGCCTGGACCGCAGTGAGGACAGTGGTGGCCAAAGTAGAGGAAGAGCTGGGACACTGACTGTTCGGAAGTGGAACCGAAGGGTCAAGCTGATGGACCAGAAGTGGGGCCGGGTGAGTAGAGGGAGCAGGAGCAGATGCTGGGGTGGGATCCACAGGCCCTGGGCCCTGTTGGTATAGATGGGGGGAGGCCCACAGTGACTGACAGGGCCAGGGGTGCGGGAGGCAGGGCCTGTGAGAGCGGCCCTGGTGGTGCTGAGTGACCAGGACTCAGGGCTGGAGACAGCAAGTTCAGCTCCCAGCTCAGGAGATTAGGGAGCCAGTGGGTCGACTCGTCCCTGATGCCCCAGCAAACTGGGCTCAGACCAGGGTGGGCCAGGGCTCCCCTCACTCCCACCAGCATTGCCCTCTCTCCGAGGGAGCCGGGCTGAGACAGAGCTGGGGCTGGGGCAGGGTGGCAGGGCCCAGGACTGGGGGCTAGGGTGGTGGCGGCTCTTACCCAGCGGGGGTCCATGGGTTATCAGGACGTCCACGCCCTCGGGAATGAGGTTCCACTTCTCCAGCAGGGCTTGTCCTCGTGGGAGGTTAAAGCCCCAGCCATAAAACCAGGGCTGCCTGTGGGAGAAGAGCAGGGGTTCAGAGGGGGCTGGTGGGCGTGGGGGGCAACTGCAGGACAGGGAAGCAGGCAGGGCACCAAGGGTGATGGTGAGTGGGGTCCGCCTGGGCTTGGCCAGAGTAGAGGGCGTGGGCATTGCCAGCCCTGTCTTCCCTTTTCCCTCTTGCTTAACTGAAGTTTCCCTTTTTCTGTGATGAACAAGTATTATTTATGCAATAAAAAAGAAAGTTAAAAAAATCAGCTTTTGCCAGAGACCTTTCTTGCTCCAAACCTCCCTAAGGACACCTACAGAGAACAGTCTCACCGGCCCCTGCGGGCGAGTGCATTCCCAGGGGAGGATGCTCACTCCGGCTTCCAGCCGAAGCCCCAGCCCCAGTCCGGGTAGGGCTGGGCGCATCCCTGACCCTAAGAGCAGGGCCAGTGAGTGAGACTCCAGCCGGCTGCCCACCCAGGGCCTAGGCCGAGTCACTGCCCTTGACCGGCTCAGTGGCGAGCGTGTGGCCCCACCACTCCGGATGGAGGGCGTCCCGGACATTTCACGCTGGGAGAGGAGGGGGCAAACCATCCTCTATAAACCAGAACGGCCCAGGAAGGCCAGCTGCATCCAGCCGCACCAGACACCCACCCGCCGCTGAACTTCTCAGTGCCATGGGCCCACAGAAAGCCATTAGAACTGAGTTTTCATTCACAACAAATGCCTCCGAAGAGTCCCTTCAGCCTACGTCATTATCAGATCCGGAAGTGTCACCCTAGAAGAAGGCCTGTTAGTGGGGTGGGGGGGAAGGTGGGAACACAGTGACAGCTGGAAACCCCACCCAAAGCACCATCTCCATCACCACCCTCATCCTAGAGCTCTGCTCCAGGCTCCCTGCCTCCTTGCGTGCCCAGCACCAGCCCAGAGGAGGGCAAACATCGCCGCCACCACCACCACCATCATCACCATCACCATCATCATCGTCACCATCATCACCACCATCACCACCATCACCACCATCACCATCACCACCACCACCACCGTCACTATCATCACCACCGTCATTACCAGAACACCTCCTACCACCCACCCATGAAGCCAGGAAGGAAAACGCTGGGCCCAGGGCAGGGTTTTCAAACTGCACTTTGATGGGTCACAACCACGGTTTTTAAAAGTAAAAGCAAAAGAAAGAGTGAAAAACACGAGCCCTTCGAGCAGAGAAGGGGACACTTCCGTGAAACATCTTCAGACTTAAAGAGACATCCACACCCGTGTTCGCCAAGGCACAGAGTCAAGTGCTGGTCCTCCCCGGTCCCGGCCAGGAACAGCTGACCGTCCTGTGCAGTCCTGGTGGGCTGAGGTGGTGGCTCTGTCCTCTCTGAGCCCCCATCACACTCACAGCGCCCTCAGATTGAGCCAGGGCGTGGCTGCGGCCACCTGAGCGCCACTCTGCAGGCCGGACCAGGGTGGTCCCCCGGGGCCTCCAGCGCCGGCAGGCTGGGTGAGAAGGAGCCTTCTAAACGCAGGACCCATTTTCAAAAATCTGACCACGTACTGACCAAATCAGACCCACCTCCCCCTCGCCCAGCACTGATGAACCCTCCTCAGGGGTGACAGTCCCCATAGATGTACCTGCCTGGTTCTTGGAAACATATAGCTTCAAATCCCAGGAAGCTGGGATCCACCCTGACCCCAGAGGTGCCCAGAGAGGTCGCCCCACTTCCCAATATCACACAGCAGGTCCTAGGCACAGCCTGTGGAGGAGCAGGCCTGAACAGGGTGGGATTTGGGACCGCTACCCACAGGCCTCCCACTGTCCCCTCCTCCCCACCTCCCGCCACACCTGTCTTCAAGGCCATGAGGTGCAGAGGCCTCGCAGCAGCCTCTGGGGTGGGGGAGAGGCAGGGGCCACTCTGGGAGGGTCAGGTCTAGGAAAGGGGGCTGCCTTGTTCCCCTCTGATGGGTGGGAAGGACACTGAAGTTGACTTCAGCCCTCCTGGCTCTGTCCCCAGGCTGGTCACTTCATCTCTCTCAGCCTGTGTCAGATGGGACAATGACGCCTCTGGCCCCAGACCCTACCCCATGCGGGCAGGGAGGGTCCTTGCTCAGTGCTGGGTGCCCCGCCTGACCAGGGGATGGAGGGGGTGTGAGGGTCACATTGTACCACCACCAGGAGGATGCCTCCCTAACACCGGTGCTGTCAACGGGAGAAGGTGATGTTCTGGCTTTTATTGGAACTCGGGGGAGCAGGAAGGTCAACTCCTGCACGACATGTCCAGGGCAGGCATTGCCCAGGATGGCGGCCGGCTGGGGAACACTGTCTCAAGGACGGCCAGGGGCATGCAGCTGGAAGGTGGGGACCAGAGAAGCGGGAGGGACAGACTGACCGCAGACCTCAGGATGACGTCCCGAGGTCGGGAAAGGCCTCCAGTCCCCCCCCGTACAATGTCGTCTACCCAGGTTTCTGGGGGTGGAAGGGACATAGAATGGCACCCCGTCCTCCCTCAAGTCAGCGTCAGCCCTCGGCTCTCCCAGCATTATGCATCCGGCCACCCCACCCTCATCCTGCAAGGCCCTTTGGGGCCAGAGGTTAAAGTGCAAAGCTGCCCAGGGTCCCAGGCTGTCATCCAAGCAGCGGGATCCAGCCCACCCCTCACTGCCCCCACCCATCTTGGGGAGGCCTCGGTCTGAGACCCATGAACACCCCAGCGCTGGATGCGCAGGAGCGGTGGTCCCCACACCCACCTCAGGGTGCCGGGACCCAGCCTGACTGCCCAAGGGCCCGGGCCCCGAGGTCGGCCCCACATCCGGGACACACAGACCTGAGGGGAGGCCAATGAATCAGAATTCCAACCGAGCCATGGCGGTGGCTTTATGCCCTGAATTTCTGTCTTTCTGTTCTAAAGTAACCATTGGAATAATTTTCTTACAGAACGATAGTTGCCATGACAACCAGAGCAAATTTTCCTTTTCTGAAACAGATGTCTCATTTAGTTGAAAATTAGAATGTGAAAAAACCCATGAGAAAGATTAATTCAAACTTTAACAGAGCGCAGAGTACAATGTAATCTCTCAGAGGTTAACTAACCCCTCGAAGCCCCCGTGCACCCACGGCAGCCCTCCAGTCCGGCCTAATTAAGCCCGCTTAGCCAATATACATGACCTCCAGGTGGCTGGTCATTAACCACGTGCCCCCTGACGCGGGAATTCTGGGCTCCCCGAGGCAGGGGCGGGGCGGCACTGTCTATAAGAATGGCTGGAGCAGAGCACCCGCTCTGCTTTGTCTCCCCAGGTGAGGCGCACACACCTGGGCAAAGGGACGTTTTCTGGGGTTCTTCAGTTAGCCTGGGGTACAGCCACCCCATTTCTTGGGGGCTGGGATGTGGGCGTGGAGGAGGCCTAGGATGCCCCCAGTGGGGTGGGCCCAGTCGTATTCCCTGGCCAGGGGCTGATGACCAGAGAGGGGAGTGTGGGGGACTGTCTCAATAGGATACCAAGGGACACTTGCACACACAAGCCACTCACCCTCACACCTACCCCAGGAGGCAAGTGCCACCACTGCCCCATTTTACAGATGCAGAAACTGAGGTGCAGAGAGGTACAGAGATTCACTGGCCCAGAATTACCGGGTGACCAAGGGACAGGGACAGGGCTCAGCCCCAGGTGGTGCATTCCAGAACCTGTGCTCTCGGCTTCCACCCAGAGTTACAGAAGTAAGACCAGGGACCCTGACCCACCTTCTTCAGTAGGTGGGTCACCTTCCTGAGCCTCCGTGACCAGGCGGTTCACAGCTTAGCTCCATCAATCCTCAGGACAAAGCTGTAGGAAGGTCCCATTAAAGGGACGAGGAAATGGTGACACTATGTGGTCAAGCTGTGTGTCTGTGGACACAAAGAAGGCTACAGGGACCCGGGCCAGGATCCTGGCTCCTGACCCCTGTGCCCCACGGTCAGCTACACAAAGAGGACCTTGGCGGGGTGGCCAGGCCTCGTCGATGGCAACCACCCACCTCCAAGCAGCTCCTGAATGTCCCTGCCAGGTCCCAACACAGCCTCTGGCCCCGCCGGGCCCCCGGGGCCCTGGCTGGACAGGCCAGAAGCGGCCTGCCATGCAGGTTCCTCCCGCCTCGCAGCTGTTGCCCAAGCGACGCCTTTACTCCAGAGCCTTCCCTGGCTCCCTGCTGCCCTGCCCTTTGGGCCGCCCTGCTCAGATTTCCTGCTGAGCTCACCCCCGTCCCCTGACAGATTGGACAATCCACCTAGTTCCTGTACCAAGTGCAGCCGCTCCCCTTGGCGACTGCTCGTGGTACTCCAGCCGTCCAAGATGCCCTTCCAGCCTCTCCTCGGAGCCCATCGTCAGTTATTTGTGAAGGCTCAAGGGCCACCGCTTCTGGGAGGCTTCCCCTGATTGCCTCCAGCCCCCAAGCACAGGTGACCCTCCTCATTCTGAGTGTTCTTTGGCGGTCTCCCTCAGGGCAGGCCCGGGTCGGAGCTCTCCTGCCCAACAGGTGGGGCCTAGATGGGCTTCCTCAAGGGGTTTGCTCAAGGTGTGCATGAACGAATGAACGGGTGGATGAAGGTGAAATGAACCCACAGTGGCTCTACCTGGTGGGCAGGCAGGCGGGAACTAAGCATTAAGCCTCTCCGCTCTGCACCATCCCCAGAGTCCCTGGCAGTCACAAAGCCCAAAGACCTGCAGCAAGACACAAACACAACACCTCTGGCCATCCGCTGAGCACCCCCGTCTCACCTGCCCAGGTGGACTCATGCGTCCATTTCACAGGTGAGGCCTCAGAGGTGAAGCCAGGCCCAGGACACTCACGCCCCCTGCCACACCCCAACTCATTCCCTAGGCAGCCCATTCCCTGGGACAAGGCCCGGGGGACACTGAGAGCTGGGCACTCTGCTGTCTGCCCAGCAGCAGCCCCCATGGCCCATGAAAGTCCTTTGGGGAAAGAAGGGACGGACTCCTGCAGCGAACCTGCCAGGGGCCAGGTGTTCCCGCTTCTGCTCCTCTACGGGGTGAAGGCTGCAGTATGAGGGGGAAGTGGCCATCTTCCCAGCAGCCTGAGCTTGCAGGCCAGTTCCCCCCACCCCCAGCCAAATACTCAGCCTGACCCTTAACCCCTTTGTTCTTCCTGCTCCTGTACTGCCCCCCACAGAGGCCAGACTTCCCTGGGCCATTTCCAGGGAGACAGCCACAGCCTCTGCCAACACTGAGAGCTCTCCAGGTGAGGATGACAGCAGTCACTGACCCCCCAGTGCCTCCCAGGACACCCCCAGCATCCCAGCGAGGCTGGGCTCCTGTTCTGCAGCAGGGGAAACAGAGGCTCAAAGGTCAGTGACAGGCATGGGTTCCTCACGTGAATTCACGCGGACTCCTCCCCAACAGGGTCCGAGCCTCTGCCCCACCGGCAGCTCCCTCCCAGGGGGAGCCCCTGCTCTCTGCATCTCTGGGGCTGGGGGGCCCACGGGGAGGCCGAGGGAGCTGCCTCCCTAACAGGGGTGCCAGCTCCACCCCCCACCCGCCAGGGCTGCCAGCCAGGGGGTGGAGCCACAGGACCGTGGGTCACACACACTGCCCGGGCACACCGGGGAGTCAGCAGCAAGAGAAGCGGAACAGAACAGGGTCCCTTTGTCATTCCTAACTCATCTCCCCGACCCCTGGGCCGGCGGAATCCTTCCCCTTTTGTTTGGTGGGGCCTGGGCGGGAAGACCTCTGCCAGTCCCAAGCGCTACTGTCCTCAGAGCGGTGCGTGTGTGTGTGTGTGAGGCCTCTGTGAGGGGGGCACGTGAAGCCGGGAAAGGGGCAAAGAGAGACCGTCTGTGAGAAAAACACACATGTGAGTGCGTGAGAGTATGTGTGGCAAGCGGGATGGGAGGGCCTGGGAGTGCGGTGTATGTGAAGGTGTGTTTGCGTGTACGTGGTTGTGTGGCACCTGTCCATGTGTGTGTGTGCATGTCACTGTGTGGCATGTGCGAGTCGGCTGAGCAGGGGGCCGGAGACTGGGGACACTGTCCCCTCTGTCACGGTTGGTGCACAGCCTGTCCTCTGAGGCTGGCAGCTGTGAGGCTCTGGTGCAGGGAGGCAAAGGGACGTGAGCAGCAAAGGAACCGCTAGTGGGGGACACTGCTGGGTCCCTGGGGGCCCTCCAGCCCCGTCTCAGGCCAGCGGTACCGGCCCCAGGTGTCCTTAGTCTGTCCTTGAGGCAGGCTTCCTGGCTCCCCTGGAATGGGCACAGTCTTCCTGGCTTGACTTGGGCTCAAGACGGGAGGGGCAGGAATTCCACTAAGGCTTCTGCAGGGCCCAGACCAGTGGCTCTGTGTGGCTCCCTCATCTGTCCCCCGCACAGCCCTGGGAGGGCGAATCCGAGTCCGATTTTACAGGTGCTGGATCCGGGGTCAGGGAGAGCATGACATGACGAGGGCCGGGCATCCAGGACCCCAAAGGCCAGGCCTATTTGGGTTCAACAGCCCAGCGGGCCACCAAGGGGCCAAGGCGGTGGGTGGGGGGGGTGGGGGACGACAGGGGTGGGCAGGCAGGAAGCAGTGGCCCAGAAGGCTGCCCCTGGACAGTTCTCAGAGCCGAGTGTGTCCACCGTTGGAACCCGGTGCTGCCTCTGTCCAGGGCAGAGATCTTGGGCCAGTCACTTCACCTACCCCAGGCTCACTTCGCCCCTCTGTGGAAGAGGGGTTAAAAGCGTCCTGCCTTGCCATGTCGCTGGGCAGAGTAAATGGGACAACCACGTGGCAGCTCCTGGGAAGTTTGCCGATGTAGGGTCTTGGGTACGGAAGGGGAAGGCAAGTCTGGGCCTCTCTGCCTGAACACATAGGAAGGCCATAGCCTTGTTCTAAAAGCTTCTAGAAATGCAAGATAAGGCCCTGGCTGGGTAGCTCAGGTGGTTAGAACATGGTCCCGATACACCGAGGTTGCAGGTTTGAGCCCCAGTCAGGACACATACAAGCATCAACCAATGAATGGATAATTGAGCAAATGTCTCTCTCTCTCAGGAAATTTAAAAAAATTAAAGATGTGGGAGATAAAAGGCAACAGACACGGCTTCAGGTGTACGGGCACCGCTGGCCCCGGGAACCGGGGATGGAGAGTCCTAATGGCCATGAGGCAACATGGGCAGGGCCCCAGTGGTGGGGGCAGTGGTAAAGCCGGGCCCCAGGAGGGCCACGGGGGGAGAGTGGGCCAGGAAAGGCCACCTGCTGGCCATGGGAGGCAGGACACCTCAGCCAAAGAGAGGACATCGCCCCAACCTCTGATCGGGGCTGGTCCCCCAGCCAGCAAGCCCATGTGGCAGACAAGCCCCTAGGCCAAGGGACAGACATAAAGGAGTCCCTGCTGCACACCCACAGATCGGAGCATACACAGATCTCTATGGGGGCACCCCCATACTACTACCCCTGAACTGGGCTCCACACCCAAACTGGGCTGCATAGGCCTCCTCAGACTTTCGCTGATGGGGAGCATGCAATCCAAAATTATAACACCCTGAACCCTTTAGAGAATCAGTGGAGAGAGACTAAAAAATAAATGTTTTCTAAGAGATTAAAAAGATTTTTTTAAGAGAAAAAGCAAAGGATTCTGGGTCAGGGGCATGGAGCTGAGTCCCAGACCTGACCCCCTCACTCAGAGCCAGGGGCAGGACCAAGGGCCCAGAGCCCGGTGCAGGGACGCCAGTCCACACCGGGTCGCCAGGCGGGCTTCCTGGAAGGGGTGGCGGCCTTGAAGCCAGGGAGGAACATGGCCAGGGGGCAGGAGGCATCCAGGCACAGATGGCCTCACCGTGGTCACCCACCAGCATCTGGCCACTGTTGGGATGACAGGGGCCCACCAGTGCCCGAGGACTCTCTCAGGTCTCAGGCTGGGCCAGGATGCTGCCCCATCGAGCACTTAGTTCCCAGAACTTCAGTCACATTCTGGCAAGAGGCATTTGTGAGGCAAGGAAAACCTAGGGGTTCATTATATCGTCCTCATTCCCTTTTCTCTAAAAGATCTATTTTATCACGTTAGAAAAGAAGCATTTCAGCCCTGGCTGGTGTGGCTCAGTGGATGGAGCACCAGCCTGTGAACTGAAGGGTCGTCAATTTGATTCCCAGTCAGGGCATATGCCTGGGTTGCTGGCCAGGTCCCCAGTGGGGGGTGTGCGAGAGGCAACCACACACTGATGTCTCTCGCCCTCTCTTTCTCCCTCCCTTCCCCTCTCTCTAAAAATAAATAAATAAAACCTTTAAAAAATAAATGTGCGCAGTCCTGGGCAGGGCCTCCATCTTTCTGTTGGGCCCCGCTTGGCGCTCAGTTACTGTGGGACCTGATGCAAGTCCCCTCATTCCAAGGGGCTCAGTCTCCTCAGCTGAACAATGGGGACAATGGTCAGACCTCACTGCCTGTTCAGAAGATCGGGCAGCTCCAGTGCAGACCCTCTGGGAAGTGGCAAGAACAGCGACTGGGACAACTGTCACGTCCACAAGCTGACCCTGAGCTCCCGCAGGAACAGGTATAAAACCCCCAGGTGTCTCAGCTCCCGCTGCCACCCCATCCAAGGGGCCACTGTGTGCACATGGGGGTGAAGGACAGCAAAGGCTAACTCGAGAGCCCACCTAGCCCTGTCCAGGGACCCCCTGACCCCGTGTACATGAGCAAGCTCTCCCCCAGCCCGCTCTGGGCAGTGAGGCCATGAGCCACTGAGACCCAGGGCGAGAGGGGCTGCCGTGTGCCAAATGTCTTCTGTGTGTCAGACAATTTACACACAGGGCCCCCTTAAATCCTAAGAATAACCCCACGTAGAGGTCATTGTCATTTCATAGAAGGCCAAGATTCCGACCCCAGGTCACATGGCTGGGACCTGCTGGCCAGGATGTGTTGGCGTCTGGCCTCATGCTCCCCTCACCCAGCCCCGCCCCGCCCAGGAGGCAGCCAAGCTGAGAACCTGGACCCACGACGCCCAGCAACGGCCCGGCAGCCACTTCTCAAAGTTTAATGCCTCAGCAGGTTTAGATTCCTTCTTTCAAAATACCAGAAGTAATTAGACCAGATGGACGAGCTGCGTGCCAACGTTCCTCCCTCCCTCCCTTCCTCCTTTTTTTGTAAAAAATCAAGACCGCTTTCAGTTAAACGAGAACAAAAAATGCATCCAAAACCCATACATGAATGCGGTATGTACACGAGTTTTTTTAACACTTAGGCTTCTGTAACAGCTGGGCTGTTCCTCTTCTGCGGTTGGTTCCCGCCCCTTCCTCTAAGCTGCTCTTGCAGAGGCTCTGTGCCCAGTCTGCACCTGAGGGGGCCAGAAATGGCTTCCCTGAGCCCTGGAAACTCACAGCGCCCCGGGACGGTGACAGCAGAGACACACTGGCCCAGTGAGGCTTCCTTGCTGGCCTGGACTGGAGGGAACCGAAGCCAGGGGTGGGGGTGTCTGGCCTCCAATCTGGGGGTGACGGGCAGCACGCCAAGCCAGGCGGTGGCCCATCAGGCCCTGCTGTAGGGAGACCAGCACTGGAGGAAGGGACCAGCGGGCATGAGGCCACAGAGAGACTCAGACAGGAAGAGCAAGCCGGCCAGGCCCCAGTCTTAGCTGCATCCCCACAACCTGGCTTCTCTCCATCTGTCCGCTCATCCACCCATCCACCCAACGACTCTTTGTTATGATGGGCTAGACACGGTACTTCAGAGGGACCCACAAAAACGAGAGGCGTGGCTGCCTGCTCTCGTGGAGCCTCAAATGTTCTAGAAGCAGAAAAAGGTGTGACAGAAATCAACTGTCAGAGCCACTGAGGACACGTGGTTGGCATGAAGGGGACGGTGGGAGCAGAAGAGAAGCCAGATGGAGACCCCGTGTGTGAGGCAGAGAGAGCGGGACGGAGCGGGCAGGGAGGACAGGCTTCCCACACTTGGCGCGGGCAAGACCCCCAAGAAGGACCCCCACCTACACCATCAACACAATCACTGCAGGTGGGTCCAACGCCTCAGTGTCAAATGCCAAGTTCTGGAAGGTGCCTTGGAAACATCTTCATGGTGTCAGGAGATAGAAGATTTCTTAGAAGGGACACGGAACACACTCACCACGAAGAAACACACACACCTCTGACCACACCACCAGGAAGAACTTTGGGCCCCAGAAGCCCCTGCCGAGGGAGGGAAAGGTGGGGCGCAGGGAAGCTGCCTGTGACATCACATCCAACAGAGGGCACCAGCTCAGATACAGGATGCGTCTCTATGAACCAGTAAGAAAAAGATGCCCGTCGCTTTTTCCAAATAGACTTGAGCATTTCATGAAGGAAGAAGTCCACCGGGCCCCACAAGGTGCTCAACTTCACAGGTCACAAGGAAATGCAAACGGAAACCACATGAGACCCCAGCCCAGCCCCCGACCCCCAGGGAGACAACAAAAAGGTCTCACAGCACCCTGTGCTGGCGAGTATGGAAGGCAGGGCGCCGCCAGCACACAAATAGGCACGGCCACGACAAAAACAGCTCGGCGTTCCCACGGAAGGGCTGCATTGTCTGTCACCTGGCCACGCCACTCCTAGGCGTGCGAGTGAGTGTGCGCAGTGCATGTCTGCTCGGGGAACTCCCCGTGTGCACTAAGAGACAGGTGCAAGGACATCCACAGCAAGCTTATTTGTGACAGCCCCGAAGCGAGGGGCTGGATCCGGGTGGGACGGACGGACTGGCTGCGATGGGACGATGGGACGATGGGAGCCTGCATGGCAGTGAGGAAAGAGCTGGTCTCCGCTGCTCATGGCAGCGGGCAGGAATCCGAAAAATGAGATGTCGAACCCATAAAGCAGACACACAACACGTGCTTCATGAGTCTGCCTTTTACCAAGTTCAAAAGCCAGGCAGAACCAAGTGCTCCCTGGATTAGGGTAGCCAGATGACATGCCGCGTGCCCCGTTGGACTTGGACTTCAGATAAACAACAGATAATTTTTTCAGTATGGGTATAATACTAATACTAATACTGCGTGGGACACCCTCATATCAAAAATTATTCTCTAGCCCTGGCTGGTGTGGCTCAGTGGACTGAGTGCTGGCCTGCAAACTAAAGGGCCGCCGGTTCAATTCCCAGTCAGGGCACAGGCCTGGGTTATGGGCCAGGTCCCCAGTTGGGGATGTGTGAGAGGCAACCACACATGGATGTTTCTCTCCCTCTCTTTCTCCCTCCCTTTCCCTCTCTCTAAAAATTAAAAAAAAAAAAGCCTTTAAAAAAAGTATTCTCTCTCTGCCTCACCTGCTGCTGCAGGAAGGGGTTGGCAATGGTGCCCGGTCCCCAGGGCCACTGCAAGAACTAGATGAGGACAGGACAGCACAGGGCCTGGCCCAGGCAAAGGCCTGGTTGGCACGGGGTGTCAGCACTTACGGGCCCAGACAGCAGAGACGGGCCTGATTTCCAGGTCTCCAGAGCCTTGCAGGGGGCTGGGCACACGACAGTCACCGTGGCCCCAGACTGTGCCATAACAAAGTCCTTGTAACCGGGCCCCCGGTCTCCCGAGCGGAGCATCTCTCGGTAGTACAAGAAAAGCCAGCCGTGGCAACGGCAAGTTTGCCCTCAGTCTCCCCTTCCTAGCTTGCATCGGCGAGAACTCAATGCCAAGGCCAGCTGGGCACACTGCTGCCCCCCCAGGTCTAGTGCCAAAAGACTCCCCCAGGGGAGTGCCCCTGCCTCCCTCTGCTGACAAGGGATCCTCAGCCTCAGCCGTGGAACTGAGGTCTTTGAAGGGGGAGGGCCTGGGAGAACACTGGCCCAATCATGGTGGAGCTCTGCTTGCATGCCCGTTGTGATGGGCAGCTCATCACTCATCTGTCCATGTGGCCTCTCCTCTGGGCTCCTGCCTGTGGGATAGTCTTCACACACTGATGAGAATCTGCCTGTTGTCACTGCCCCTGTGTCCCTGCTGTGCTTTCCAGGGCCACAAAACACAGCTCCGCCCCTTGGCCTGACTCAGCCCTGCCCACCTGTCCCACAAGCCACGGAGATTAGGTCACTATGGGCCTGTGTTTGTTTGACCCCTGCCCGCTGCCTGCTGGTGTAATTATGCTCCTGCAGTTGGAGACAACACCTCCTGTATGCCATATGTTAGTCAACACATTAAGGGCCCAGGAGGGGAAAAAGGCAAACCCTGAACATCTGAACTGAATAGTAATCACAACAAGCCTTCCTCTCCGCACCCTCCTACAGAGCCGCCATGTGCCCAGGCAGCCGGGCTGGGGCCAAACGCACCAGCCTGAACCTCGACAGACAGCCGGGGGTGCACAGCTCCCACGCACCAGGCAGAAGCAGCAGGTGCGCCAGGAGGTTCTCCGGCCGTGAATGTCTTTGGCAGACCGGTTAATGCCATTCCATCGTGTGGCTTCACCTGGGGCCACCCCAGAGAAGACCCCACTGCACAGCGCCCCCTTGCCCCATGTCAGACTGAGGCTTACAAAGGTCAGACATGGAGGGAGAGGCAGAGCAGTGGGGACATCCCTGGTGTGTCTGGGCCCAAGCACTCGACTGAGCCTGCCCTACACCTACAAGCACGGTGTCCCCTCCAGGCCTCAGGTGTGACGTGCTGGGTCCCACAGGCTGGTGACACAGAGCTCCAGGCAGATGGAGCTGTGGCTCCCTGAGAGCCCCTCTGCTTGTCACACCCTTCCTGGCCCGGCACCACTCCAGCTCCCATGGGTGCTACTCCACAGCTCTCGTCAACTCAAGGAGTTGGCCGCTGACACCTTTGCGACCACCCTCCGGAGAGGGGCACTGTCACTCCCACTCTGCGGGAGAGGAAACTGAGGCACAGAGAAGTTAAGAGACCTGCCCAGGATCACACAGCCCTTAAGAGGTGAGGCCAAGACTTGAGCTGAGGAAGTTTGGTTCCAAAGCCCTCCTGTTAACTTCTGCAGAGAATAACTTTTCAGAAGCGGGGGTGCTTATGCATGGCGGGTCGGGTGTCAGGGAGGCCGGTTACTGAAAACTATGGGGCAAGAAATCCAGGCTGGACTCCCTGGTCTGGGGCCTGAGGCCCCGCACCTGACCCTCCAGGCCCTCTGCCCCTGCTCACCCGCTTCCTCGCTTGCACCTCGCACCCCAGACCTTCCCGCAGGCTCGGTCACCTCCAGGCCTTTCTCACACACTCGCACTCCTAGAATGCTCTCCTGGCTCCAGGCTCCCCTACAGGCCCGGGTTCTGCCCGCCTGCCAGGCAGGCTTGGACACTTCCTCTCCTCTCCTTGGCACAGAGCTCCCCACACCCTGCAGTGCCCCCCAGTCCTCTTCTGGGAACTCCCAGGCTGCAGGGAGGATTCACAGAGACCTGTACATGGTGAGGACTCAAGAGAGAACAGCAGGCGCCTCCTGGGGCTCAGGAAAGGCTGGATGGCCTGGCACTTCCCCTCCACTCCACAAGGAGGCCTCGGCGGCCGGGATCAGGTCCTCAACACACCTGCAGCCTCCGCGGGTCAGTGTGCAGCATCGCCCAGGGCAGCACAGGGCTCCCCTGAAGTCTCCGCATCCTCATAGGCCCTGCATCCTCCCAAATCACGTCTTGCGTCCCTGTGTGTGCTGCCCTGGCTGATGGCACCGTCTCAGACCCTGTCACACACGCTGCAGAGCCTCTTCCCTTCCTCCATGGCTCAGGGTGCCCCACCTCTCCCAGGAGCACATGTGGTCTGTCCCTGCTGTGTAGGGCGCCCTCTGCACCTGCAGCACTTGGTACCCTGTGGTTACGGCCAGCTGGGCCTCCGAGGGCTGAGGAAGGATTGGAGGTGGTGCTTATGGAGGCTTCAGCCCAGGGCCTGGCTTGCTGTAAGTGCTCAGGGATGGTTTCCTGCTGCCACCACCACCACCATCATCACCTTCGTCATCATCACCACCATCATCATCACCACCATCATCATCATCACCATCATCACCATCACCATCATCATCACCATCATGGTCATCACCACCATCATCATCATCATCATCACCATCATCACCTTCATCATCACCATCATCATCACCATCACCATCATCACCTTCATCATCATCATTATCATTACCATCATCACCACCATCATCACCATCATCACCACCATCATCATCATTATCATCACCTTCATCATCATCATCACCATCATTATCTGGGCTCCCATGGACACACTGACCATCATTCCCACCTTGATCCCCACCAGCCAGGTGAGCTCAGGGATGAGGCCCGGTCACTCTGTGTCCTCAGCAGACAACAAGGACTCGATATGCACCTGTGCACCCGGCCCCCTCCCCCTGCACACACAGCCTCAGCTCCCTGCGTCCCCCAGCGTGGCCACACGCTCCTCGAGGCCCGGGCACGCAGACGCACTCACCACGGGGAGCCATAGATGCGGAAGCCCCGCACGGTCACCTCCGAGTCCTGCAGGTAGATGCAGTTGGTGAGCAGCGACTGCACGTTCTCGTAGTTCTCCGGCTTCAGCTTCGACACGGATGGGAAGTAGTAAAAGTCCTGCTTGATGAGGTCAGCCATGAACTCCTGGTCAAAGGTCAGCTCGTGGTTGCCCGCGATGACGACCTTGTACTCGTAGGGCAGGCTGCCTGCGGGGTGGCACAGGGACACACGGCGCTGGGGGCCGGCCCGCGGGCCTGTTCTGTTTGGCAGAGCTTATTAGTGCTTTTGCATTTGAATTTGTTGCCAACATAAAAAAATTCAAGAGATTCCCAATCAAATATCATTCTCTCTGATTTCTAAAAATCAGTCAACATTAACCTCCCACGATCTTGGCCCATCACACGCTGAGTGTCTCTCTCCCCCACACAGGACGCAGACACCAGTGTGCTCCATCCCACCTGTCCTAGCACTCACACCCGGCCCACCTCACCGATTCCAAGCTATCACCCTCCTTGCAGATGCTGTAGCCCCTACAGACATGGCAGGACACCCCTGGCTGCTGCCCCGTGGGGCTTCCGAGCAGCTGATGGGGATCACTCCCTGGCCCCTCCCACCTCCCACCTTGGCCACGGCACAGGGCCTGGCCCAGGGGTGCTGAGCAGTCTGCTTGTTCCCCGAGCAGGGCAGCTCCAGCAGCCCAGGAGCAGACCTGTTGGCTTCAGCCCTCTCCGTCCCCAGCACCCCAGGGTGACACAGTACAGAGGACCCATCGGTGGTGATGCTCACACTACCATCAGGGAGGGAAAAGGCGTGCCTGGTCCTGAGCAGCTTGGGAAGGTCACAGGGGGCAGAGAGAGCCGCCTGCCCTTTCCTGGACTCCACTGGTGGGCCAGCCACCTGGGCACAGGCCTCCAGCCCCCACAGGACCTCCGAGGCAGGCTCTGCTATATCCGCCTTGTGGCTGGGGAAACAGGCCCTGTGGTCAGGCACCTGTCCCGGTCCCACTACAGGTGAGCGGCAAGGCAACGCTGGATGTCAGCCCGGCTGACCCCACACAGGTGGGTGAGCAGTTCAGACCGCCAGGCCACCAGACCAGAGCTGGAGGGCCACCCCTCATGGCACCCTTTGCCACGCCGCCGACTGCCTGCAGGCCCTGATCATTCCCACGTCCCGACACCCACTCGTGCCGCTCCGAGCACCGCCCCCGGCTGGGGGCACCGGAGCTGCACTAATGCATTTATGTCAGGGCCTGGACTGGGGATGTTACTTAAGCAAATGAGCAAATTATCCCAGCTGAATAGTGTCAATGTTTCCGCAGCTCTCTCTGTCAATCGCAGACCAGGGAGCAAGCAGGAAGCAGGAAGCTGTCCCCTGGTCCTCTCACCTCGGCAGAGGAGGGTAGCTGAGGTTCTCCCCGCCCAGTGCAGAGTGGATGGGGGATGGGCAGGGCTTCTGCACATAACGCCAGGTGCGGGGCAGAAGCCACGTACATTCGCAGGAGACCCTCCAATACTGTCTCGTCTCTCCCAGAAAGGCGGTGCCACATGGTTTGGAGTCAGGAGACGTGCCTATTGGTGAACCTTTCTGAGCCGGAGGGCCAGCCCTGGACATGTCCGTCCAGACGTCCACTCAGACTTGGCAACTCACCAGCTGGGTGTCACTTTTACAGACACCTAAGGATTACTATCCCCATTTCATGTCCAGGAGCAACAAGGCTCAGAGAGGTGGCCTGGGGTCACACAAATCGAACCACAGAGGGCAAAGGGTGCTCCATAATTTCTGTGGCTGGGCCCTTCAAACTCATCGTGAAGTGGCACTCCAAGCCACCAGTGGGCAGATGGATGGAGCGGGCGGATGACGAGTGGATGCAGCATGGATGGAAGATGGACGAGTGGGTAGGTGATGGGTGAAGGGTGGGTAGGTGAATAGATGGACAGATGGAAGAAACGCAAACGAATGGAGAAACTGAGGGACCAAGATGTATGGATCACGGACAGATGAATGAGTGGACAGAGAGATGGATGAGTTCATAATCAGTCAGCCCAGACAGCCCTGACTGCCTCCTTCATACCAACCGACCTCTGTCTCCCTGGACGCTTCCCTCTCCTCCAACTGCCCTGGCAGGGTGTGTTCTTCAGACCCGCCTCCTTGTCCCTGACCATGACTGTCCATCTCTTAATCTTTCCGGCCGGGCCCGCTCTCTGGCAGGTGGGGGTAGAGGAGCCAGAGCCCAGGCTCAGGTGTGGCCTGACTGTCACAGGGCAGGGCTGCTGTCCTGGGGCTGCATGGGCCTCTGGGTGCTCCCATCATCCTGCAGCTCTTCCCAGCCTGATTGTGGGCAATAGGCCAATGACTCATCATCCTGGCCCCTCACTCAGCTTCGGCTCCCCTCTAGTGTCTGGGCGATGAGCAAGGGCAGAGTCGGGGACCTCAATGACTGGTGGATTTGCAGGGGTGTCATGGTCTGCACACAGGGGAGAGCACTGTCCCCTCTGCCCCTCTTTGCTGCTGTCCTTCAGCAGTGGAGAAGGCTGCCCAGCACCCAGGCCCGACGACAGGCCGGGAGCACCTGAGTCCAGGGGGAAGGGTGTCCTCCAGGTCGGTGTGAAAGGAGAGGAGGCAGAAGAGCCTCCTGGAGACTAGAAGGTACTGTCACTCCGTGGACCAAGGCTAGGCGTGATGTGGGGAGACCAGAAGACAGGCTGTCTGAAGGCCCTCCCACAAAGCTGGACACTTCAGGTGGCAGCTCCAGGGTCTGGGCGGCTGTGCTGGCTTGGTGGGGCTCAGGGAGTGGACGCACGGGTGGGTCCACACGCCTCTTCTTGCCCACTTCCCCTCATCAGCCCAGCAGAGGCATGGGATCCAGTCAGCCTATCCCCACATCCCTGAAGCCATGCCCTGTTGTAGAGCCCCCCCCTCCCACCAACACCCACACTGGTCAGCTGTCCGCACACTCTGATGGAGCAGCGCTCCGCTCAGACCCTGGGTGAGGCACCGGCCGGGCACGCCGGTGAGCAAGACGCAGTCATGAGGTCTGGACGCAACAACCTGGGGGACAGGTCAGGTGCTGGGCCAGGCGGGACTTGCTGGGTGGGACAGAATGCTGCTCTCCCAACCCAGGATCTCTGAGGAAACCAGCCCGGCCTCCCCCTGCTGTTCAGGACCGGGGCAGGGGCGGGGCACTGCTATGCATTTGTGTTCTGCGAGATCTTGTTCGGGCTGTCTTCCCAAAACGCGCCCTCTTCTCAGCCCGGTTGAGAGCTGGGCATCTGCTGGCCGTGAGTTCCTTGGTGCTAATGAGATAGCACCCACAGAGCACTAGAGGATGACCACGGCTTCCAACCGGCATGCATACCCAACGCCAAGCGCATGCCCACGGGGGCCCCACACGGCAGCAGGTGTGCATGGTGCGTGGGGCACAAAGAGGGACCCGCGTGGAAACCTCTGCCATTGGTGCTTCCCAGGCTAATCTCCCTCCGGAAGGTTAGGATTCTTCATCGCCAGCCCCTACCCGCCCCATTTAACAGGGAGTGCCGCCTCCGAACCGCATAATCTGTTAAATCCAACGAGACAGGCACCAGCGTCTCGACAATCTGTGCCACTGCCGAGCCTGGTGGAGTGACAGCATTCTCCAAATGCAGTGACAATCAGGAAAATGCCCACTTACGGCTCCTTCCACCCATCGCCACCGTCAGAGCACCTCCGAGCGGGCGGCACAAAGAGACAGCGTAAGGAGCTCTGATTGCTGTCTGAGTGCATCTCTGACGGCTCCGTTTCAACACTTGCCAGTGGTGGGGGCGGGGCTCCCAGCAGCAGACTTCCTGGGTGGTACATGGTCTGGCATCACACGGGGATGGGTCCGGTGCCACGGCTCTGCCTCCAGCCACCCATTGGGTCGTGGAGTGGGATGGGCACACAAATGCTTGGAATGGAGTCTCACATGGGGGGACGTGGGTCAGGGAGGCCGGCAGAGAGGAGGTTCTGTGTGCAGCCTGAACAGGAGGGAGAGACCCGAGGCCAGGGCCGCCGATGGCTGGGGCAGGGTGATGAAACCACGGGGCAGGGCCGGGCCCGCAGAATCTGCTTTTCGCCACTCTGCCCAGAGCAGGAGCCTGGGCTGGGCATCGTGGTGAGTGATTTGCACTTGATGCTTCTGGACACCCCTGGGAAGAAGGGCCGCTCACCTCACCCCACAGAGGAGAAGCCGTGCGAGAGCGGTCAGGGGTGTGCGCATGGAGCCTGCAGTGGGCGCCCGGCTCCCACCTCCGCCTCCCACCTCTGCCTCCTCCTGTGGCCAGGAGGGAAAGCCTCGCTTCTGAGCCTCCACAGCCCCACCTGGAAACCAGGCTGTTGAGGGCCCCTCACGGGGTTCTCGCAACGACCGCACTAGGGAAAGATGTCCGTGGGGAGGCCCCGCATGGCGTGTACACTGCAGACAGGGGAACGACGGGCACAGGGAGGACGCTCACACCCACGGGCCCCTGGAAATAGGAAGCATGTGGGGCCGCACGGGGAGCTCCTCCGGACAGGAGGCAGAGGGGGTGATGGGAAAACGTCGGCGACAGCCTGTGTGGTGGTTTCCAGGGGCAGGAGTCCAGGCAAGTAGGTTTAGGATGCCTGGTTTGAATCACGTTGGCGAGCTGGGGGCGGAGCACAGGGGCTGTCCCTAGTTGCCTGTGCCCTGGCCCTGGGTTTGACTGGGGGGGGGAGGGTGCAGCCGGAGGGTGAGAGCCCCATGGGGGTGGGCAGTGCTCCAGGTTGGTTGGCTTGCTCAGGAAAGGTGGGGCACTCACAGGTGAGTCCGGCACCATCTCTATTACAGGCTGACCCTCAGAAGACGGTCCCTTCAGCATCTACAAGGCCACAGATGCCAAAGCATCAGCACAGGGAGAATGAAAGGCATGAGGGTTAGCCACCGTCACTGCCTTCAGGCCATCAGGAGGACAAAAGGCCATGCTCTTCCCCCCCGAGTGTTGGCTGGGAAGATGGAGGTGACACAAGAGGCATCAGAGGGTCACCTGTCTAGGGTCCTGGACCCTAGCAGCTCCTGGAGTCCAGGTCGTCTGCTCAGAGCTGGGCGTCCAGACAACAGACCCAGCCTGCAGCGGCAGACCAGCCCCCAACGGAGGGTGCTCAGCCCCACCACTTGGCCCCGCCCAGCCCCCGCCCAGCCCACGGTCCAGTGGGATCCATGGATTCTGGATTCTGTGGCTCTGGATTCACAGCTCAGCACTGCTGCCCGTATTAAAAGGCAAATGCACTTTTTCTTGTGTTCCATCCTAGTGGCCAAGATGTTTAACTTTCAAACATTTGTTTTTCCTGGGAAATGTTTTAAAAAGAGGAACATTCCATCCTAGCCCTCTTTAAAGGCTACTGCAGAGCACAAGTGACTGTAGGCTGGGACCACTGAAAGTCGTCTGCATTGCCCCCCCCCCCAATAAGGCTGCCTGCAGCCAGAAAGATTGCACGGGAACCTCCCCAGAGGTTACAGCCTGGAGGAACACACACGGCCAGATACGGGCACGGGTGTATAACCACCTGGCCCTCACCGGGGAGCCAAGCTGGGAACCAGGAGGTAATGTGCTTAAGAACTCCAGGCTGTGGCGCCCCCTGCAGGCCAGGTCCTGTTGGCACTCTGATCTCACCTCTCAACCACCCACTATGCACGGTGCACCCACCTCCTCAGGCTGCTTAAGGCCTCCGGACATTGGCAAATGCTGTTCTGTCCACCTGGGACCCCCTTCCTGCCCTTCTGCCTGAGTCAATTCCAATTCCACTCATCCTGCACCCAGTGACCCAAGTGCCACCTCCTCCAAGATGCTCTGCATGGTCACCCTCTCTTCGCCCAGTCCAGGAGGGGAAGGTGCTCCCCTACACTCTGGGATGCTTGAGTGCCCAGAACCATGAAGAGTGAGTAGTGAACAAAGAAGGATCATACACAAAGGATGAGGTATCCAAACAACCGTGGGGTTTTTAGTAGCGACACTGAAAACGGAGAGAAAACACAGGAATGCCTTCCGACTTCCAAGGGAAAAGGACTTGTACCCCAGAATTCTACACCTCGACCAACTGTCAATTAAGAGTGAGGACAGAGTGAAGTTTTTTTCTGACATGCAACTCTGCCAATCACTGATCTCTAGTGAATTCTTTCTCAGAAAGCTACTGGAGGGTGTCTTCCAGCACAATGAGGGAGTAAATGGAGCCATGGGGTGCTGGACCCAGGGGCTCCCAGACACAAGAGAGGCAAAGGGGGATGATGGTAAAGGCGGGTCCCAGGACCACAACCACACACAGGCCTGGACGTCAACTAGCCCAGACATAGGCAGAGGGTGGAGGCTCAGGAAGTACGAGAAAAATGAGCTAGCCGGTGACCTAGTACAGGTCACTGCTGCTGAGGGGCCTTGAAACCTGCAGGAGACAAGGGTGGACCATGCCAGGCACACAGAGAAAAAGGCATACAGAACAATTGACTGCTTAGGAATAATAAAACTTTGTACAGTGAGTATTTAAACAAAACCTGTGATGTGGCCACAATAAAAAGGACAGGAGCCCTGGGCGGGGTGTGGCTCAGTGGACTGAGCCCCAGCCTGCAAACCAATTTAAGTCCCAGTCAAGGCACGTGCCTGGGTTGTGGGCCAGGTCCCCTGTTGGGGGCGTGTGAGAGGCAACCAATCAATGTTTCTCTCACACATTGATGTTTCTCTCCCTCTCTTTCTCCCTCCCTTCCCCTCTCTCTAAAAATAAATAAATAAAATCTTTAACCAAAAAAAAACATTTAAAAAAAAAACAAGACAGAAGAAAGGACGTGTGTATATGGGTGGAGAGGCTAAATCTCTAAATCTTCATTTTTCACTGTAAGAAATTAACAAGATCTAAAATTGAAAAATCAAAGAACAGCCATATAAGATTGTTATTTCGAGACTCCGTGGTAATAAAAGCAGCAGCTACCGGAGTTGCACTGAGAATGGGAATTGGGACTCGGGGGAGGGGCTGGGAAGGGGCTTGCTGGCTGCACCGTGGGCCTTGCAGCACTCCGTGACTCACTATGCACTTGTAATCTGCAACACACACAGAGTTTTAATCGAATAAAAGGAAGGCTTCCGGAGGCCAGGTACTGCTCGCCCACTTCCCAAGCCTCTCGCTTGATCGGCCTGTTGCTCGAAACCTAGGACCCACTCAAACTGGGTCCCAGTTCAGACCAACAGGAAGACAAAACCGGCAGAAAGCCTAACCCTGTCTACACTCCTCTGAGATTGGCGGCTCTCAGGGCTGGGATTCCTCTGACAGCCAGGTTCAAGGGCAGGTGAGGCAGCTCCTCCCTGGGTGGGGCAGGCAGCCATTCACAGCACCACAGGTGTCCGCACTGAGAGTCTGAGACAGCCTCCCTCGTGCCCTGGTTCTACCCTTCACACAGTTCCACCAAAGGGGCACTGTTGGGACAGACGAAGACACTGGGGCTCAGTGAGGTTAAATGACTGCACGGTTGGCGAGCAGTGAACCGGGAATCCGAGCCCAGACCCCTCGATGGCCGAAGCCCCGGATTTCTCCTTTTCTGTCACAACTGCCAAGACACGTTCGATGCACCAGAGCTTTTGCATTGAATGGTCCTCAAAAAGGAAAAAGAAAAAAATAATGTCACCATGTCCTTGAGTCCTTACAATCCCCCTAGTTACCAGGAGCCCTCAGTGACTCTATTTTAAACAACACAGTATTTTGGAGAAGATCCTGTGGCCGCTGTAAACAAGCCTTTAAAGGTCATTTTTAAAAAGCAATACAGATGTTAGAACAAGTTAAACAAACTCAGCAAAAGCACAGGATATGAGAACAATGCACAGAACAACCAGTTGCATTTCTACACAGGAAAAATAAATCATCCAAAAAGGATATTAAGAAAACAATCCAACTTTCAATAGCAGCAGAAAGAATAAAACACTTAGGAATAAACTCAACCAAGGAGGTGAGAGATTGGTCCATTGAAAACCACAAAACATTTGCTCAAAGATTAAAGAAGACACTGATAAATGGAAAGACATCCCATGTTCATGGATCGGAGGACTTCCTGTCGTGAAGATGTCAGTCTACCCAAAGCAATCTACAGGTTCAGCACAATTCCTACCAAAACCCCATGACGCTTCTTTCAGAAATAGAAAATCCATCTTAAAGTCCAGAGCAGACCTCAAGGGACCCTGAATAGCCAAAATAATCTTGAAAGAGAAAAACAAAGTTTTCTCTTTGAGAGGGAGAGGGACTCACACTTCCTGATTTCAAAACTGTAACTAGAACAGAATGGTGCCGGTATAAAGACAGACATAAAGATCAATGGAAGGGGAGACAGTCCAGAAATATACCTTCACATACGTGGTCAAATGAGTGTCCACAAAAGCGCCCAGACCATTCAGCGGGGAAAAAACAGTCTTTTCAAGAGACGGTTCTGAGAAAATGGAGTATCCGCAAGCAAAAGAACGAAGCTGGACCATTCTCTTATGCCATGCGCAAAAATTAACTCAAAATGGAACAAAGACGTAAAGGTAAGAGCTAAAACTATAAATTATTAAAAGGAAAAAGAAAACACAGGGGAAAGCTTCATGACATTGAATTGGGCAATGATGTCTTGGATCTGACCCTCAAAGCAGAGGCAACAAAAGAAAAAAAATACATCAAAATTTAAAACTTCTGTACAGCACAGGATACCATCAACAGAGTGAAGAGGTAACCCACAGAATGGAAAAAAAATTGCAAATCATATTCCTGATAAGAGGTTCATATCCAGAACAGATTAAAACTCTGCAGGTCCACAATGAAAAAAGAAACCACCCGACATAAAAACGAGCGAAGGACTTGAACAGACATTTCTGCAAAGAAGACACACAAATGGCCAACGAGCACATGAAAAGATACGCGGCATCGCTAATCATTAGGGAAACGGAACTCAAGAACAGTCAGAAGCTACCTCACACCCATCGGGGCGCCCACGCCCCAAAACAGGAGGCAGCCAGCGTTGGAGAAAGGGGAGCCCTGCACACTGCGGGGGGGATGTGAACTCCAACAGCCTCTGTGCAGGGCAGCATGGGGCCTCCTCAGAAACTGAGAGCAGCACGAGCATAGGGTCCAGCAGCTCTGTTTCTGGGCATCTGTCCTGAAGAGCTGAAAGCAGGACTCACACAAGCACTTGGATGCTCACGTGCACGGCGGCATTATTTGAAATAGCCACAAGGTGGACGCAGCCCAAGTGTCCACCGACAGACGATGGATAAACACAGCGTGGTCCATCCACACAACGGAAGACGTAGAACGGAAGGAAACTCCAACACCTGCTACAGCACGGGCGGACCTTGAGGACGTCATGCTCCATGAAAGAAGCTGGTCACAGAAGGACAAGTGCTGCGTGGCCCCACCTACAGGAGGTGCCTCGAGCAGTTTCACTCATGGAGACCCATGGCGGTGCCAGGGAAGGACAAGAGGTTAGTGTCTAGCAGGTACGAAGTTTCAGTTTGGCAAGATGGAGAGAGGCTGGTGGTGACGGGCCGCACCACAACCTGAACGCCCCTGAGGCCACTGAACCCTCTGCTGAAAACAGACAAAGTGGTAAATGTTGTGCATGTTTAACCACAATTTAAATTTAAAAAGAACCGCAGAGGAAGAGAACCGGGAAGCCTGCATTGCAGACACGAGACTTGTGAGCAGGTAGAACTTCAGGCCTTAAGGCCCTAGAAATGCTGTTTTTAGGATCTTACAACCCTGAGGGCCAATCATTTTTAAATTGGAAGCAAACCGTCCTTGAGTTTTACAAGCCTTCGAGGTTTAGAGAGGGAGAAAGGGACTGAGCAGCCATTTGGGTCTTGGTCCCTCACCTTCTCTTATCAAAAAGTCCTGAGAGGCTTGAGGCAGGGAGGCTGCCCCCACCTCCACCTCGCCAGAAAGTTCACGACTTCACGTGGGGTCCGAGGCCCTGGGCGGAAGGCACCGCTGCAGGGCTGAAGGACAGCAGACATTTCACACTTCATGGGTGCCTTCCCGCCTAAGAGGGAAACTGGCCCGAAGTGATGTGTTTTGCAGTAGCAACTGAAGTATTTGAAAACGAATTACACTGACGATCCCTGTCTTAAAAGAGATTTCCTAATAAAACGAAGTGCTTTTAAGCTAAATAAACACTTTGGATGTTAAGATCCACTAAAGTAAAATCATCTCGTCACCTCGTTGTTCCAGGTGTTTGGGGGGGTGGGGCTCACAAGTGCTGGGTGCTGGGCTGGAGGCTGGAGACAGAGGCCTCAACCCCGCCCCTTCTCCAGCAGCTGGCGTGGGGACACCCCCAAGCAACCTGCAGCCTGTGGTGGGAGGGACTCCAAGGCATGTGGAACCAGGAAGAGCAGTGGCTTTCCCTTCCCCTGGTCACACATGGTGACAGGGAGGGGTCGCAGAAACAGGTGTCTCAGTGAAGACCAGCTCCCTGGGCCCATGAGACAGGAAGAGGGCCCCACGCAAGCAGAGGCTGGGGGTGGTGGGGGACCCAGCGTGTGTGGCAGATGAGGGGGTGAATAGAGGCAGGCCTGGGGGAGACAGCTGGGGTCACACGTGGAGGGGTCGTTCTGCCTCGCAAAGATCTGGACTTCACCCAGGACTCCGCGGGGCGCCAGTGAAGAGCGTTAAGGGGGGCAGGAGCACGGTTGGATCAATGAACAGAAAACTTGCGAGCACCGATGTGACAAATGTTAGTCTGGAAAGTGACTATTTTGAGAGGTTGGGACGCTACCAAGCAAGGCCCGCCTGTCAGCTCCAAGCGTCCCCTCACTGTCTGGCTGTCAAACCAGCCCAGAATTAGCTCCAAAGGCCTCCCGAGCTTCTCCGAGCTTCGTTGGCATCGTGCACACTCAGGAAGGTGTGAAATTCTTCTTCTGAGGAGAAATCAAAGAAACAAACCTATACAGTTTTTAAAAATCCACTTTCCTTTCAAACAAATTTCAGAGAACTAAACCCTAAGTTTTCAATATCTGATTTTAAAAAAGAGAAAGGCCTCCTTGGATGATGAGTAATTACAGCTGCCACCCACGGTGCGCATGCTCGGGGCCAGGCACTAAGATGCTTCACGAAGCCACCACAGCACACAGGGCAGCTGCATTCAGCACGTGGTCACCCCACGCTGGACCGTACGCTGAGCCCAGGTCACCCCTTGCCTCACTGGGCCCCCCACATCAGCCCCCTTTTACAGATGCAAAAACTGAGGCTCAGAGAGAGGACGTACCACACTCAAGGCCAAGTGGCTGGCACGCACGGAGGCTGGACCCAAACCCGAGGGGTCTCTGCAGACCACAGGCTGAAAGCGGACCCCCTGCAGTCACCCACTCATCCTCACCGCAGTCCCTTGCTAGCAGCAAGTGCCACCCCCACGCCACAGAGGGCACACCTAGGCACAAAAGGGCTGTGGCTTTCTCCAGGCTTCCCCGAAGACACATGGCGGGGCCAGGGAGGGGGTCTGCCTGCTCCAAAGGCTGCATCCTGCCCTTGGGCCCTCCCTCACTTCAGGAATTTAATTTACTATTAATAAGAAAATGCTGAGCGCCTGCGGGCACGGGCGCTGTCCGTGGTGCTGAAGATGCAATGGGTGTGCAGGATGGACAAGATCCCTGCCTTCGAGAAGTAGGCCTTTTGGTGGGGTGTCTACAATAAAAATGTGAGCACCGGGCCCCATGGGGACAAGATATGGGAGGGGGGGCAGACAAAGCCAGGTAAGTGGGGCAAGGAGCATGGGATGGGGAGCTGATCGATCCTGGGCAGTCAGGGGAGGCCTCTCTGGGAAGGTGGTGATGGAGAGCCAGGACTTGGGTGAGCTCCTAGGAGCACAGCCCTGCTCTGGGTCTCAGCCTCCTCATCTGCAAACCACCCGAAAGTGCCTTTAAACTGTCCAGTGCCTCCCCCAGGCAGTCACTGTCACTGTGAAGCCTGGGTGGTGGGGGGCGCTTGGAAATGAGGCTCTGCTGCGAAATGCGCCTCTCACATAGGGAAGTTCTCACATCCCATCAGCAACTTGAACATGGCTTTGTTTAGCTGGTCCTGACTCTATAAAGCGTTACTCCTGACTGTGCCTTTCGAAGCCGCCTTGGAAAGGAGGGATGGGCTAATAGAGAGGGCTGAGTCTCTGGAGACACAGGGGAAGTTCCCACGTCAATGACCGCCTTAGGTATTGAAGAATTAATGAAAAGATTTAAAAGGACAGACCTCGGTTAGAATCCTGGTTCCACGTTTAGTTTGTGGGATGTCTTAGGCAAGCTCTGGAGCTCAGTCTCCTCATCTGCAGAGATGGTGGCAGCAACAGGTCGTCTGGCTGCACTGTCCCATCTGTACTCATTAACATCCTGAGACTATTTCATTTCAAATTAAACACCAAGAAGTAAAACACGGAAGTCTCAGGAACACCAGCCACATTTCACGTGGTCAACTACCCATGGGAGGCAGGCGGTACCACGCTGGGCCACGCAGGTATAAAGCCTGCGTACGTCACCTGGGGGTCACCCACCCAGACTTGACAAACTGGGATGTCCACATGCACAGAACACCCCCTCCCCGCCCCACCGGGGATTCTTATACACCTGACATCTGAGAAGGGCTGGCTGTGAGCGTTAAGTGGGAGACCGGGGGCGGGGGGCATCCCACAGAAGGGGCAGCTTGTCACTGGGAACAGTAACAGGAAGACAGGGCAGTGCCTAAGACACAGAGCTTCTGCCAAGTCCGTGCGGAGCCCAGGTGCAAGAGGCAGGCAGGGGTGGGGGGAGTGGAGGCAGCCACGGTGGCGTCTCTCAGACATTTCAGGAGTCTGCGGGCACATGAGGACAGACTATTTCGGTTCTGTGCGGGCCAGGGTTTTCTGGCTTGTTGACTATTCCTGTTTTGGAAAGAAGTCCAGCATGAAAATGACATTTTTAAAAACTCATACTGGCTTATTTCATATTCAAACACATCTCCCCATGTTTGAAGAAAAATAGAACAGAAGCACACAAGAACCAGCAAGAAAATCTTGCTTCCCCAGCTCTTGAATGACCAACTGGTCATTTCTCCACCAGCCAATGACTTTCTGCGAAGGTCCCACCGCCTGGCCGGGAGCACTTCCGGGTGAGGAGGCAGGCTCCTGCGGGAAACCCAGCAAGGCCTCGGGGCACCTGCGTCCTTAACACGTCATCTCTCAGTAGTGTACCTGCCAGCCTGGGAGGAGGCATTGCATCCGCTGTGTGGATGAGGAACCTGAGACCCAGGGCAGGGGAGCCACCTGCCCCACATCTCACACCTGGGAGGCAGGTGGGGGTCTAACCTGGTTGCAGGCTCCCACTTCTCCCTGTCTCCATCACGCCATGGCATTTTCCTGTTTCTGTGTTTCCGTAGGGGTTATGCTTGCTGCCCTGCCCACTGCATGCTCAGCATCCAGAGCAAGGTAAGAGCTCGGCACATGTTGAACATATGCGTGATGGCCAACCGATCGGGCTGGCCAGTCAAAGCTCCAGCCTCAGACCCCTGGTGAGCCTGCCCCTTCGAGCTGGAAGGCCCACACCCGCCCCTCACTTGTACCAACAAAGCCCCAATGCTGAGGGCCCCCCAAGTACCACCTCCTACCCAACCTGGACCCCAACCCCCATCTGGCCTCTGCTTCTCTTCTCACCCCCCCCAGGCCTGCTGTGGTACTCCAGCCACCTGCCCCGTTGCTGGTCCTCAAATGTGCCACCCACACTGCAGACCCAGCTGCTGCCCCTGTTCATGTGGTTTCCCCAGACCTGCACACACCAGCTCCCTCCATTCAGGCCTCTGCTCAGGGACCACCTCTACAGAGGGTCCTCCCTGTCCCCTTATCCTGACCCGCACACACGTGATAGCTGTTCACCATGCTGTCTGCTGCCTGCTCACGGCCGCATCCCCAGGGCCCAGATTCAGGCCGGCCACAGGGAAGGGCTCAGCAAACACCCACCGAGCAAAGGGCCAGTGTGGACTGGAAAGCAAATCCTAATGGCGATGGTGATGGTGACAACGTGAGGGCCGGCTTAAAAACGAGTCAGAAGTGAGACACCAGATGGTGGTCGCAGGGGCAGGGTGGGTGTGTGCCAGGGAACTTCGGGAAGAATGGAGATGTTGGTTAATTTTATTCTGACTAGAGTCGGATATGCTTATTAAAAATTTATGAGTAACCACTAAACAAATTAAAAAGAATATAGAATTTCCAAACCAGTGGAGGGGAAATAAAAGAAACTTCAATCAATGCAAAAAAAGACAGAGGTAGGAGAGAGAAACACAAAATGAATGACAGACATGGGCATGTTTCACACGCTGAGAAACCCTAAACGAATATTCTTTGTCATTACTCAAATACAAAAGTCTTCACCAAGCCCCTCCTGCACAGAAATGACCAGGACGCACATCTGGTGCTCAAGGTGCTCACAGCAGGACGAGATGGACCTGCTGCAGGGATGGACCCATCGGAGGGGCTGGTCCATTTCCTCCACCCAGTACTCAGAGCTGTTCGTCAAACGTGTCTCCCTTTTCACTTTGGCCCCCGGGAAACTCCATTTCCAACTCACAGAACCCACTGAGCCCTACATGTTGATATTCTAGGCCCTCCCTTTGAGCTGCTCTAATTTCTATTTTGTAATTGTCTTTTGATTTCCCATCCATCCTGTACCATTTAACTATTCTTCTTATTTCTGCAAACCATCTGACATCCTTTGGTACAACATGGGAGGAAACATGGAGGCAAAAAAATCCAAACAAATAACAAAATGCACAAAACCAAGAAAGAACTTTCAGAAAAATGCATCTCCACCATTGTTTAAATATTTCAAAAAAAAAATTTTAATTTAAGGCAGTGGTTTTTAGGATGATGGTCTTAAAAAAGTAAACAACACTCCCAAAGATGTTTGGGACACACACACAGTCACACACTCACACTCAAGTGGTCTCATTGCGTTTCCGAAGCCCTTCTGCCCTAAACAGGTAATTAGCACTTGAGCACACCTTGCAAGGGGTCTATGCATTAACACAAAAATACTGCAATTACGGCCAAAACTGCTTGACTGCAACTTTAGAATTCTAGGTTTTTCGTCCTTAGTAGAAGTTAATTTTCTCCTTGGTGGCCCCTAAAACACACTTTGGGCTTTGTGAGGAATTTCTTAATGAAAGATCCAGACAATTAATTTTTTAAGCGAAAGCCAAACCTCGGGTGCACTGTCCGCCCATTTCTCAGCTGAACGTCCAGCCTCTCCCTGGACGAGCCCCCGTCCGCCAGTCGCTGTGGCCACAGCAGCCACACATGGCCACACCCCGGACGCCAGCGGCCTCTGAGCGGACAGCGTTGCAGTGACGTGGAGCCGAGAGTCAAAGAGCATTTTTGTTTTAAATATTCCATCTTGAGTCTGCGTGAGAATTACCATGTTTCTGAAAGTGTCTGGCTCCGGCCATTGAATCGAACAAACAAGCCGATGGAACAGAATCCACCTTAGGGTTACGGCACACACTCAGCAATTACAGCAAGCTCTTTTAAAATAAAAAAGAAGTTGGTTGGGTATTTTGACTGAAGTGACCACATCCCAAAACCTGTCTTTTTTTTTTTTGCCCCCATTCACCTGACAAGTACTGGTGGAAGGGCTGCCTCCGGCCAGCAGGTCAGGGTCTTGCTCATCCTCCACCCCCATCTCCCATCGGTAAATCCTGCTGATTCCACCTCCAAACTGTGGCCAAACCCCCACACTGTTCTCAGTCCCTTTGGCCACCCCCAGGTCCCCTCACCTCTCGGTGACAGGTGTTACCAGCCCCCAGGTGCCTCATACCCCACCACCACCACTTGTTGCAGCCCTGCTACCCCCAGCAGCCAAAGGTCCTCCAAACCCGGAGTCAGACCACACCCCTCCCCTGCCTCTCCCCCAGCAGCCTCTTTAACACTCAGAGTAAGATCCAAGTTCTCACCCTGCTGCTCAACCTCCCACCCCAAGCCAGTGAGCGTAGTAGCCCCCCACCCTCGACACGTGTTGACGGGGTGAGTGTGGGCCCCTTCCATCTCCTGCAGTCACAGGCAGGGGGAGCAGCGAACCCCCACACAGGGCTCCCTGGCCAGGAGTGCGGGACAGCAGGAATGGCTGCAGGGGGCTTCGTTAGGACGTGGTCCAAACCAGCACCCACATTTTATGGGTGTGGACACCCAGTGTGGGAGAAGCGAGGTCACCTTGCTGGTGGCAGCAGGGCCAGAAGTGGCCCCAGGAACCCTGGCTAAGGGCTCTGTCCCCTGATGTCAGGATTCCTGACCCTGGGTCAGGGGGGCCTGTCAGAGCCACTCACGCCCCTGATCCTCACCTCACCTGCCCCACCCCACCTCACCCCACCCCCGCCTGGGCCAAGAGAAAGGAAGGGAGGGCTCCCCCCTGGGACACCCAAAGCAGCGCACTCCAGGCCTGGGGTGCCCCAGGGCAGCCCCATGCAGACCACACCTGGGACACGCAGGTGGGGCCGCCCTGATGCTGTCTCCAGGGCCTGATATGCAGAACCTGGGATGCCCACCCACCACTGAATGTTCCACAGCCTCGGGGCAGGATGGAGCATAGAGACGGAAGCAAGAGTGAGGTACAACCCAGGCACGGCAAGCCAAGCACACAGAGAAGAAACGCCCAGTGAGAAGGGGGGGCACACACGTAAAAAAAAAAATGAAAGGAATAAGAGAACAGAAGGGTTTGCAGAGGCTTCTGGGGACAGAGCGGTGGGAGCGATGGGGTAACTCAGCCCCTCATCAAGGTCGGCCACCCCCCACGAAGGGAGGCAGAGAGGGAAGGAAACAGCCAAACTTGGGCAGAGAAGTGGCGGCGGGGTGACGGGCCCGCAGCTGCATCTGAAGTCGCCATTTTCCGTGGATCGCAGTTTCTGCACCTGGAGTGGACTTCTGCTCCTGCGTGGCTGCCGGCTCCTTCCCAAAGCCCCTCACTCCGCCTGGAGCCCAGTCCTCGGCTGCCACCTCGAAACGCAAGGAGGCCCATATCCGAAGTCGCCCCCTGCCCACCCACCCCTCTGCCTTCAACACGGCGGCAAATGAGGCAAGAGCCAGGCAACCGCCTGGAAGGGTTCTCCACTTCCCTTCCTCTCCTTTCCTCCCTCACAGATTTTAATTAAGGGTTTACTTGCAAAAGACCTAGCTCAATTTAGCGAAATCCTTGGACCCCTTTTATATTGTCTTATATATCGATTTAAGCTAGGGCGCCAGTAAAAAGTTAATTATAACTTCTAAATGCACCATTACTGGGCCCTCGTCTTCCTCCCCTGCCTGGCTCTGCAGAGGGCTGTGCCAACTAATGCACTGGCCCAGCCTGTGCCCTGCAGACCTCTCCAGGCCAACTCAACCGCTGCCTGCCCAGCCCCCTCAGCGCCAGGCCGGGCCGGGCTCTGAGGACCTGCAGGAGGAAGGGAGCGAGGCAGGCTGGGCAGGCCGGCCCGCTTGGGTGCCCACAGGCGCTCGATAGGTGATACGAGTGAGTGGAGAGGAGAGGAGAGCAGGCAGAGCAGACAACAGTGGGGTCGGAGTAATAAGAGATGGCAGCAGACATCCGCCTCGGAGGGAAGGGAGAAGGGGGCGCAGGAGCTCAGATGGGAAGGGTCTCAAACATGGCTCTGGAGGGCTGCACCTTCTAGTGTAGCCTGTCGGGATGGGTCTGAGGTGTGGGAGTTCAGTGTGGGACAGAACAAGTCTGAAATCCTGGTAGACAGCCAGGAGGAGGTGTCTCCTGAAAGACGGAACAATACACTGGCAGAATCTCAAAGAAAGGTCTGGGCTGGGGAGAGAGATGGGAGTACCCTGTAGGTCTGGGTGGGAGCAAGAGCTGGGGGGACCATGAGCAGAAGACCAAAGGAGATGGAGAAGGGGGTGCCCAGAGACAGAGGTGGCATGGAAACGAGGGAGGAGAAGCCCAGGTGGAGGGGTCAAGCAGAGAGGCCAGAAGAGAACAAACCTGCCTGTGGCCTCCAGGGTCACTCCCGAGGCCAGGGCAGGGGTGAGGCTGTGGGGCCATGAGAGTGAGGGTGAGAGGCACAGGTTCCTCCTGGCTGGAGGGGCGGTGGGGGGAGGGGGAGGCCAGCCGGCACCTGCCCGGCACAGACGGCGAGAGCAAGAGTGAGCTTTCTGGCATGTTGCAAATCCAGGCTCATGAACTGACAGGTTCAGAATTCAGCTGTGCGTCCTCATGGAGAAGAACCACCCCCCACCCCCCAGCCCCGCCATACACACACACACAGGAGGGCTGGGCCGGTGGGCCTGGGATAGGGCTCGCGGAGGCCTTCTGAGGGGCTGGGTGAGCCCAGGACAGACCTGAGGCCGATGCTGCTGCCACCCCCATGCTGGGACAGTTGCACCAGATACCAGAGAGGCCAACATTTCATGTAAAACAATGAGATTTCAGCGTCGCCTTTATTCAATGCTACCAAACAACGCATGCTTTTTGCAAAACATCAAGAGGGAAAAAGACAGAGAGAACCACGAAAAAGTAGACAAAGCCTCTCCCAGCACCCCCAGTGGGACATGAGTTCCAGAACATCGTAGAGCCTTTGCTGTCTCCAGCCTCGCTGCTCCACGCCACTCTGCAGCCTGGCCTTTAACAGCATCTTTACAGGCCCCTCCCCGAATCAAACTCCCAAACTCCCATCACCCCTGGAATCAGCCCCACGCTCCTGTCCTGGGCCCCCAGGGCCCGTGCAAACTGGCACCCCTCCCCTAACCCTCCTCACCCAACACTCGCCTTGCCCTCTGCTCCCACCTCAGGGCCTTTGCAGCCAGTGTGCCCTCGGCCTGGAACGTTGCTCCTACCTCTGCCTCATTCTCGTCCTCCATCCCTCGCCCAAGGTCACCTCCTCAGGGAGGCCTTCCCTGATTGCACTCAGGCACCATCAGATGCCCTGGGCTGGCACTCCATAGACGGTGCCCTTACTGCCTCTTGTATATCTCTCGAGCCACTGTCTGCCCATCGCCAGAATGTGAGCGGGGCCCGTCCCTGTCCCCACTGTCACCCCGGTGCCAGGGACATGCCTGGGACACCCCTGGCACATAGGGAGCTCTCAGTGAGGTACACTGGATAGGCGAGTGACTATTTCCTCCCCGTCTCTTCCGTGTGCTGTCCGCTCAGCTTAGGTCACACGTTCATGTGTCTCCGGAAATCCACGCGCGTTTGCACACAGCCTCTCCTACTGTCCTCCCGGCCTACACAAACAACCCCTAGGCTCGGGTCAAAGGTCCCACTTCAGTGGGACCAGCCCATGGCCTCCACTCTCCCCAAAGGGAGCCGTGGTCTGGCACGTACCAGTTCTGGGGGCGGTGACACCCTGCACAGCACTGGACAGCCTGCACACCTTAATCCTTCCCCCAGCCCAGCGAAGCCTCGGAACCGCTTTTGGGGTGGGCAGGGCCTGGGGAGCCCCCACCCCCATTTGAAACAAGGCCACTGAAGCTCACAGAGGATACATGGCTGCCACAGCCCTGGGCAGGAGGTAGACCTCGGACGTCCGCACCCAAACGGCGCAGCCCATGCCTTGAGCGGGCACCAGAGAGGGTTCACCCTGAGAGAAACCAGGGAGGTCAGCAGAGGGGGGGGCATCAAGAGCTTGGACCCAGAGCCCGACCGCCTGGGCTGGAATCCCAGCTGGGACCCTGTGTGGCCCTGAGCAAGTCGTCCCCTTCGCTGGGCCTGTTTTCTGCTCTATAAAATGAGGATGACAGTGGTCCTACCCCCTCCCATTGTCGGGGTGGGGGAGCTAAATAATCTGACGGTAATGACACGCGAAAAGGGACCGAAGGGCGTGAAGAATCAGGGACACACCATCAGCAGATACCAGCTCTCCATAAACACACACCTGTGCAGGTGCACCTGGAGGTGCCCAGGGACTGCCCAGCCCACCTCTCGGCCACGAGGACCACATCCCTGGGGACCGGACAGCCAGCCCACAGAGGGGCATCTCACTTTGGGCTGTGGACCAGTCCCCCCAAAGGTGGCTGCAAGGGGACTTGTGTAAACCAGCACCCACTGAGGCCCCACTGACACACAGACCCCTCACCATGCAGCCCGGGTCAGAGTGGCTTCTGGGCCAGGCGTGGGACGTCCACCCCCACCCCCAGCCCCACCCCCCCGAGCGGGGCACTGACATCAGCAAACACCTGAAGGCAGCAAAGGGGAGAGGCCCCAGGGGAACACCTTCTGTAAACAGACCGCTTTGTAAGCTCACCCTTCCCAGCCCCAATAACTCAGGAGAATAAATCCATCCAACTCCAAGTGCAAACGAGGAAGAAGGCCCCTACGCTCCTGCAGGCACTGTTCTGACTTCTGTGATGAGGCAGGTGGAGGGTGGTCCTAAAGGGCCCATCTCACAGTGCAGGACCCCCAGGACCCCGGCCAGGTCCCCCACTCCCGGCCCAAACCCCCGGCTCCAGCCTGAACAGTATATCACGCCTCCTCTCAGGTCCCCCCTCCCCCGGCACGCTTTGGCCTCTGCTGTCCCCTCAGCCTGGTGCCCTTTCTGCACAAAACCCCAGCCCCTGCGTCGAGGCCTGGCCCCAAGCCAGCTTCTCCCCGTGGCCCGCGCCTGCCGGGGGAAGCTGCCGCCGGCCCTGTGCCGACGCCACAGCACTCAAGCCCCTCACTGCGCAGGCGAGCACATATCCATTCGTTCACCACACCGAGGGGGGCGCGTGGGCCGGCACATCCAAAACAGTCCCCACCCTAAGAACCTCAGTGCCAAGGGGCAAGGTGGGGGGGGTCAGCATCGTCTTCTGTCCAATAGGGATCCACCCCAAACAGCTGTTCCCAAAATTCAGCTGGGCGGGGGCACTAAGGAGCCTGGCACCCAGTGACTCCTGTCCCCTGCTTTGGACACAGGCTCTGGGCTCAGTCAAGTGAGGCCTCCTGTCTTTTGAGGATAAGAAGCCAGACTCAGAGAGGGTCCCTCCCAGGAGGCGGCCCAGACCCTGAAGCAGCTTCAGGCAAGGTGAGAAGCCTGGGACAGGCCCTCCCCGCAGGGGCCCTGTCCCACCCCAGCCTTCACAGGGGTCAGCCTAAATGGGGCCTTTGCTTAGAATTTCCCGTTTGGAAAATCAATATTTAAAGCTCTGAGCCTGCCAAGCAGAGGAGAAGGCCTTGCTCGTAAATATTTTTCTCAGCCGGCAAAGCCGGCCTCTTGCTCACCGCAGCTGCCACCTCGCTCCTGGCCACTCTGCTCACGCAGTTCCCAGCTGACTGCCCAGAGGGACACCCTCCGGGCAGGCAGACCGTCTGGCAGGGGAGCTGGGCAGCGCAGGGAGGTGGCCGGCCCTGCACCCATGCCTCCGAGATGGCAGCCAGTACACAGGGCCACCCAGGGCCAGTCCATCTGTGTCCCCCTCCCCTGGGGACTCAAGGTCAGGTTTCTCTGGATTCCAAACAAGCAGCTTTTCCCGGGGGGCACCGGAGGCCTATGTCTTTCTTATTTAGGAAGAAAGTAAAAGCCACAGACAAAACCCTGGGGGCATGCTTGCAAATCATGGCCCACTCCCTTGGACAGCTCGCTGCCTATGCCCACAGCAGCCCTCGGGAGGAGCCCACACCTGGTCCCCAGGACCCTGCTACGGGCCTCAGAGGCCCAGGGAGTCCCCTTACTGGGGAAGCCACTGAGGGTGGTAGGTGGCTGAGCCAGTGTGTGCCTGCTGAGCGCCTGCCCTGGCATCACCGTGCCCAGACAGCTGCTCATCCACCCACCCGTTCAGCCACACGCTCTCTCCCTCACTCGCTCACTCATCCCATTTACTTAGCACCTACCTGTACCAGGCACTGGGGGCTGGACATGCCAGTGGACCAAGACACAGCTGGGAAAAAGTCCCTCTGGGAGGGGCTCTCCTGGGCCCAAAATCCCCATACGCAAACAGAAGGAAGGCTTCCCGGGGCAGACGGGGGACAGGCAGACAGAGGCCGGGCTGGGCCAGGGCGGTGGACGGAGCAGGGAGGAAAGACAGCCGGGCACAGGGGCGGCCTCCGGCCTGGACGTCGGCAGAAGCCCGCCTGCTGCCTGGCACCTACCAAGCCACTCGTTGAACTTCTTCACCTCGCTCGGGAGCCCCAGCTCTGTGAAATCCCCAGCGTGGATCAGCACATCACCGTAGGGCATCTGGATGGGGTCTGTCCTCGAGTGGGTGTCAGACACACAGACAAAGCGGGTGTAGCCAGGCGGCTTGGGGGCATCGTGAGGCACGGGGTCCACCCTGTGGGGACAGAAGACAGTGCAGTCACGGCCGTGGATCTGTCTTTGTGATGAGGAGGGTAATGTGTCTGCAACCCCAAAACCAGTGTTCACCCCCTTGGGTGCACTCTGGACCCCACGAGAATGCAAAGGACCCAAGTCTGTGGTCCAGTTGACAGAAACGAGTCCCCAGGGCTGTGCAGGGCACAAGCAGCACCTGAGGAGAGCCACAGGCGACAGGGGACTCCGAGGGAACACGTGACACAAAGGCAGGGGAGAAGTGGCAATTTCTCAAACTGTGACCCTCCTGAGAACACGGGCTGCCCAGGGGGTGTCAGAGAACATCCCCGAACCAGAAGACCAGGCTTCAAAATCCCAGCTCTGCCACTTGTCGCTAAGTGTGGCCCTGGGGCAAAAGGCTTGGCCTGGCGTGGCCAGTGCCCCAGGGAAGAAACGCTCAGCGCCCCGCCCCCCACGCGCTGCCTCTCCCCGGAACGATTTTGCCAGGCTCAAAACCCCTAACAGCACCGCGATGGCATTTCCACGAGCAGCTCTCTCCAAATGAGTCCGCCGCTCGAGGAGTTCGTTGTGTTTAAATCTAATTATGCGGCAAACCAAAAGCAGGACCATATCAGTTACATAAATACTTTTAAAGACATCTTTCTAATTATCCTTTTTTTTTCAGACAATATACTTCAAAGAAATTTAATTAACACCTTACGAGAGAAGCGGGTTCAGCATGCTAATGTGCAGGGCGCATTTGCACGCTCCGTCCGCCGTTGGAGGCGCCCAGCCAGCCTCTCCCCGTCACGGGGCCACAACAGGAGGGCCACGCCGGGTCCTGTTCTGGGGCTGCTGAGCCCAGTTAGAGGCCCTGCAGGTCGGCAGTGGGTCTAACCGGGGAGGAGAGGGAGATGCCCCCAGGGAGTCTAATGATGACCAGAGGAGAGTGCTGGGGGCTCTTCCTCTTCATTCATTCACTCGTTCCTGCAGCACAGCACCTTCCGGCCACACCTGTGTGCCAACCCCTACGCTCAGTGCTGGGGCCACAGGGATGAACCAGGCGTGATCCTAGGCCAGGAGACCCCTCACTTGGCCAGTCAGTGACAATGAAGCCACTAGCCTGGATGGGGCAGCAGCGGGGCTGGGAGCCAGGGAAGGAGGTGGTGCCTGAGCTGATCTGGAAACTCAACTCTGCTTCTCAGTAATCCCTGCCCCTCCTCTGTGCTCTGGGTCCCCCACTCCCCTCCCTACCTCCACACGGCAGAGGGTCTTGCAGGTAGACGGTCTCTGAATCCACCTGTACACCCTGCCTGCCCCCAACACAGCTACTGAACTAAGGGCAGCCAATCACTACTGGGCTATTGGCCTGGCACAGGGACAGGAGTGAGCCAATCAAATTCACTCATTCACACACACACACACACACACACACACACACACACACACACACTGAGGTTGTGGGCATGCCAAGTCAAAGAGACAAAGAGAGACAAAGAAGGGGCAGGGAGCAAAATGCCACCTGCAGAATCTCCAACCCCAGAATCTCCCCTCCTGTGAGTCCCTCAGCGAGGAGCCCCTCTGCCCCCACCGGCGTCGCCAGCCTGGAGCAGCGCGAGGCCCTCCTCGGCCGGGCCTGCCGCCGGAGCCCAGGCTCTTTAATTAACTCTGTTCCTATTTCCCTCCACCCCGAGGCTTCTGAGCTCACTGAAGACGCAAACCTACTCATCCCCAGAGAAAAAATAAAGACTCTCATTTCCCGGCACTGGCCTCCGGCTATCTGGATGGTAAGAAACACTCAGCCGCGTAACAGCAGGCACGGGAGGGACGATTCCCGCGAACCGGGGGCGCGTTACTGCTGGGCACTCCCCACACATCCGCGCTCTTCACCTGCACAGTGACCGCAGGGCAGGGTGCGGAGGGTGTGCCCATTTCACAGAGGGAGAAGCCGAGGCTGGGAAAATGCCGCCTGGCCCAGGATCTCAGCTGCGGGGGCCAGCGGAGCGGGGACAAGTTGAAGCCAGTGTTTGGTTCCAGAACCCACGCCAGGCCAGACTAGGGCCTGGCCCTCGTTCATGTCGTTCAGTCAATCTACCGACAAATGCTCACCGAGCGCCTCTTAAATGACAGGGGCCTGCTAGACACAAGGGGTGCACGTGTGGCCACCTCCTGGAGCTCCCAGAAAGCGAGCTGATGTTTGGACGGGAAGAGACCGAGAACAGTCGAGGTGTGGGGAGAGTGGGGGAGAGAGAGCACGAACAAGCGGCTTGGAGGGCTTGGCGGACCATCTGATGCCTGGACCCAGCGGCGTCTGAACCCGGAGCCCAGACCAGACTTCCTGGCCGATTATAGGAGCCAGTAAACTCTCTTTTTTCCTTCAGACCATTTAAGTTGGGCTTCTCACACTTATGACGGCAAAACCCTCCGCGTCACAGCAGCCCCGAGAACCGAGGCGCCAACAAGTCAGAGCCATGTCCGAGGTCCCAGCTCGTCAGTCAGAGCAGACTTGAGCGTGGGCCTTCACGACGGGGATCCGGGCATCGAACCTCCACCCCTTCCTGAGACAACGTAGCGGTCACTTCCCACTGATGTTCCGAGGGAGCCTGAGAAGACCACTGCTCTCTCTCTCTGAGACCTGCAACCCCACGGCCTGTCCCCAGCCTAACGAGGGGCCTTCCCCTGGGACCTGGGGCGCAGCAGTGGTGAGACCCAGCTCGGCACTCCCTCCCCAGCCCCTGGGCCCTCCCAGCCACCAGCCCTGCCCGGTGGGGATGATCCACTCACACCGGGAGCCCCGAAGAGAGCTCAGAGGACCCTCGAAGCTCCCACCCCTGCAGGGATGCCCCCCGACCCCGCCCCTGCCACAGCCCGGTTCCTGGGCCCCGGTCCCCGTCGCAGCTGCCTCTCTCCCAAGAGTATTAGCTTCCTTCAAACGCAGCTCCTGGTGCCAAAACCTCCCACAGGTATCAGAAGTAGAGGCTGGCCTCCCCTGTCTCCCTGTTTCCCGGGAAAAGGGGGGCTCTGAAGGCGGGGGGCAGAGTGCAGAGGGCTCCTCCCTTCGAGCCAGATTCCAGCTACACATCCAGCCATGTGCCGGAGCACTAGCCATGGTGTTTCAGAATGGGAGAGTCCTCCAGTCCCCTCCTCTCACTCTACAAGTGGGGAAACTGAGGCCCAGAGGAGGGGCAGTGACTCACTCGCTCAGTGTCACACAACTGCCTGGTGATTTTCCATAAAACCCTGGTTCCAAGGTGACCCCACCACACTGCCCTCCTGCATCCCTGTGCCGGCCCTTCCTCCCCACCCCTGGCCTTCACTTGTGCTGGTTCTCCAAGTCCAGGGCTTGTGCCACCTCCCCCAGGAGGCGATCCTTGATCTGCTGCGCTTCCTGGGTCACGCTCCCTGCCTCCCTTGGCTTTCTTCTTCCTGATGATGCTCATCTCAAGGGACCAGCCTGTGCTGGTGGGGGAGAGGGGCACTTAGAAAACAGTCCCACAAGTGAGTATATGGACCACAGGCTGAAGCGTGTGCCATGAAGGGGAAGCCTGTGCATGTCTGGAGCCTGGGTGGGGGCTGAGGGAGGAAGAGAGACCTGATCAGGATCAGGAAAGGCTTCCCTGGGGAAGTGCCACCTGAGAGAGGTCTGAAGAGTGAGTCAGTATCAGCAGGGCAAAGAGTCAGGGAGCAGAGGGAACAGCATGCGTGAAGGCCTAGGGCGAGAAGGATGGACCATCCAAGGAAACCAGAAGCAGCTGCTGCTCCTGAGGCCCTTCAGGATGGAGTGCTGGATGGGGGCTGAGAACCAGATGGAGCCTGGGTTCAGTCCCCCTGCCTTGTCCCCTCCCCGCTAACTGCCCCCCCCACCCCGGCTCCGAGCTAATGCTCTGTCTCCCAGAGACATCTCGGTGCATGGAGGGGCTAGAGGCCACAGGGTCCCTTCTGAAGCCTCAGTCTCATCGAGAGAAAGGGTCAGCGTACCACGGTGGCACAGCTGAGGGGACTGGGAACACAAAAGGGCCACCACCAGCCTGGCACCCAGCCGTGCTGCTCCCCCACCCACTACATCCTTCAAGGGCCCCCGCAGCCCGATGGGCTTGGAGAGTCTTTGAATGGGGGGACTCAGGTGTCCACCACCAGGACTCTAAAAGCCAGAGAGAAGACACGCATGTCTGGCACCAGCCCCCCGGCACCTGTGCAGCGGACCCCCAGGATGACCCTGTCCCCCCGGCAGTACCTGTCTTCTCACTGACCACCAGGCCACCCAGGACAGAAGGCCGGTGGCTGCAGGGGCTATGCCAGGCCACCGCAAGTTCTCGCAGCCCCCAGGGGCAGGGTCCATGTTCTCAGGGCCTGAAACCCAGAGGCCCAGGGCCAGAGATTCATGACTCAGGCAAAGGCGGTCTCGTTACTGCCAGGGTCTCTAGGGGCCGCCACATGAATCACACAGCTCAGTCGGAGGCCACGTTTGGACTGCCACTGCTGTTATTAAATATAAATTGTGGATTTATTAAATAAGGCCCCCTCACTCCCTCAGCCCAGAGACAAAGCCCAGGGTGGTGATAAATCACGTGTCGGGGAGTGGCATCCATCTCCCGCGTCTGCCTCTGTGGAGACGCACCATGGAAACCCACACAGCCACCTCCGGCAGCCCGAACACTTCTCTGAGAGGGGCTGGGAGGCAGCAGCCCCCCAAGTCCTTGCCCAGCCCTGGCTTCACCCAGCTTTGTGCAAAGTTGTGTTTCAAAGCCCTGAACGAGGAGTGTCAGGAACTGGTCTCAGCGCCTGCTCTTCCCAGGCCCTCTGCACCCGACTGCCCGTGGAAGCCCGCCCCCCACCGCCCCTCCACACGGGAGCTGGCTGCAGGGAACAGCTGGAGGGTGGAGGGTGGAGATAGGCAGGCCCGTGTGAATCTGCTCTGGCCACTCAGCTGGGTGACCACCAGAGAGCCAGTAAGCATTTCTGCAGAGCATGTCTGGAGACCAGTGTCCTGTGCCATTACACCCTTTATAACACAGTGCTGTCTGTCCCCCGTGGGGGGTGGGGGGCGGAGCTCAGCATGGGCGGGGCTGGTGAGTGAGGATAGAGCTGGGATTCACACCAGGCAGACCAGCCCAGAGCGAGCATTTCTAACCAGCCGCCAGCAGCCACTCACAAACATCCTGGAGGGACGAATAAACGAGTGAACCACATGGATGAACCAGCAAACAACCCACAGTTGCTCCTGAGTTACAGGGGGGACATCACCCTCTTTCACTGTCCCTCACTGTCCTCGCTCAGGACACAGCCTGGCCTTCAGGGTGACCTCCGCCCAGCTCTGCCTTTCTACAGCTCCCAGATGCCCCCCTGCCCCAGCCCTCTCCAGCTTGCTGCCCCCCCATCCTCCTCTGGGTCTCAACCTAGAAGCCACCTTCTCCAGAGGGTCCTCCTGCAGCCCCTCAGCCTGCTCTCTAAGGACTGGCTGTTTCTCGTGCTGTGCTCTGTCTGGGGCTGGGGCTGCTGTGTGTCCGCGGGGATGGGCGAAGGCGCTGACAGTGACAGCTGTGCCTGGTGCTATGCGGCATGGCGGCGTCATCCACCATGCCTGGGGATGCCCTGTGTGGGCACACACACGGTCACACACACGCGGGTAAACCACCACCCTGCCTGGGGGCCGGGGCTGCTGCCCACGCCCACTGAGAGTCCAGGGACCATGGGCACGGTCGCTTCCAGCCTGAGTGAGGCCTGAGCCCATGAACCAAAGGTCAAGGTCAGCCCAGGAAGGCCTCCCTCCCTGTCAGGCCTCCCTCCCTGTCAGGCCTCAAGGTCCCAGAAAGCGACATGCCTGAGACCCAGGGCCATCCATCTCTCCTGCCCAGATCTGCCCCTCTGGCCCTCCAGTGGACATCGGAGGCAGTTTCCCAAGCAGGAAGCTACCAGCAAATAAGGCAGGCAGCCACAGCCCATGCCCGCCCCGCCGCACCCAGGGAACGAGGGCGAGGGCCACAGGGCAAGGGTCTTCCCGGCGCTGGCCCCCACCCCAGGCCTGGAGCCCACCTGCCCTCCCAGTCCCTTCTCCTGTAAATAACACCCCTGGGCCTGCCCTTGACAATGGAGGACGTGTCCCGAGGGAACCATGTAGTAACAAAAGGCAGCACCCCACCCACCCCACCTCCGGCTGGAAGCACCCCATGGCAGGTTCTCTAAGGGGTCCTCATGCTGGACTCTCTGGTCTCCCCACGAGACAGCCTCTAGGATCCCCCACTTGTGAGAGGGTGCTCGTGGGCCTAGGGGAAGGTGGGGCCTGTGCCCTCACTGGGGTGCCTGACCCAGCCCAGCCGTCAGGAGCGCCAGCTTGGGACACACGTCCTCACGGCTCTGACCTCCCTGTGCTGGCACCCACAGACACCCACAGACACCGAAAGGACCCACAGACACCAAAGGGAGAGAGCCCAGGTCCTAGGGTGGGCGGCCTGCATTCCGGGCCAGTTCGGGGGCTAACTAGCTGAGTGCACCTGCATGGGTTGCCTCACCTGTCCTGGCCTCTGCTTCCTTGCCAGGCGAGCCCTGCGGTGCAGGGATGAAGGGGGAGGGGTCTTCTAGGAAAACAGGGAGGAGCCAGGGCAGGGCCAGGAATCCACCCGTCTCCACCCTGGGCCACCCAGACCTCTCCAGACCGCAGAGAAAATCCAAAAAGGGGAAAGGGTACCCCTGGACACACGGGGTGCTGAGCCTGCACTCGCCACGCCTCACTGCTGGGGCACCCCTCGCATTTCCCAGCAGCCCCAGGGGGCAGGGGGCAGAGCTCCCCAGTCCTTTTGGAAAGTGTCTCTGCTTTCTCAAAGGAAGCGTGTTGGGGGTGGCAGATCTGGACAAACGGGAGGGGCGGAAGGCAGGGAAGAGAGCCAGCCCGAGATCTGGGTCCAAACCTGTCCCTGGGCCTGTGGCAAGTTCCTTCCTTCCCTGGGCCTCAGTCTCCCCATCTGCACAGTGAGGAGTGTGAGTCAGACCAGGAGTCTCCAATCCAAATACCAAGAAGGGGCAGCTGCCACTCAGCACCCTCCCCCCGCCCAGGCTGCCCTGAGGCCGTGAGGGCCTGGGGTTGCCAGGCCTTTTGAGTTTGTAAAGCCAAGCCAAAAGTCTGGATTTTTATATGCAGTCACCTCATTTTTTAATATTTATAAAACATTCTCCCGGCCAAATGAAACAGGACTCGGGGCCAGAGTCGGCCACAGGCCACGGCTCTCTGACTCCTCACCCGTCCCTCCCCACGAGGAGCCTCAGTGACCCTGGCATCCCAGCATGCTCTCCGTCGAGGAGCCCCAGACAGCGGGCCCCAAAGCCCCAGTCCGGGAGCCCGGCCCGGCCCCCGCCGGCCCCTCCGCGCCGCCCACTTACATCTGCACGTGCGGTGGCTGGAAGCGGCCCTGGTTGATGTTGTAGAAGGTGAAGGCTTGGGTGGGGTTGGAGCTGTACTCGTCCACCTCGACGATGAGCCGGCTGTGCTGGTGCCGCCGAGCAGCCATCACGTGGGACTGGGAGAACGCCATGCCCAGGCCGCAGGGCAGGAGGGCCAGGGCCTCTGCCTTCAGAACGCCGGGGTCCCACCTAGCGCGCCACATGGACCTCCGCTGGCCGCCTGGGCATCTCCTGCCGCCACCACCGCCACCACTGCCACCACCGCCCGGCCCCGCGCCAGACCTGGAAACAGACTGAGGAGACGGAGCAGAACCAGGCGACAGTTAATCTGTTTGGGATTTGCTTTATTTAATGTCAGATGAAGATTTAGAAAGAGGGAGAGGGCGGGGGGAGAGGAAAAAAACACAGTCGTACAGCTCAAAAACTCATTACAAATCTTTCCAACTCAGCAGTTTGATGAATATACTTTGGTAAAAAGAAAAGGGAACGGAGGGAGAGGACGAAAAACCCCACAACACTGTGGACGGATGCATGCACGGGCCGATGTGTTTAAATACTTAAGGCTTTTTGTTGGCCTTCAACAAAATCTTCCAGAGCCCACCAGGTGACCGGGAGATGGGGTGGGTTAATGGCGGGTGTTCTGCAGACAGGTGAGGGGAGTTCCACTCTATGGAATTGGGAATAGGAAGGGCTCCCCTCCACCCGCACCCCTGCCCCTCAGCCCCCCAAACACACCCACGCCCACAGGGCCCCACACCCACACCCCTGCAAGCCCGAGCAGGTGGGACAGCACAAGCACAAATTCCTTCCTCAACATCAATTTTGCCTACAGATATCTGTGAGCGGGGCCCGCAGAGGGGATTTTCCCAGATTGCCATCCACTGACTCGGCTCAGGGGGTGGCCCGGGTGGGGCGGGAAGGGGGGCAGGAATCTACCTTTAAAGAAAGAAAAAAAAAAAGCCTTCCCCAATGCCTTTTAAGGATCACAGGAATTCTATCAACCCTGCATCACTTGGAATCACAGTTTGTAATGCTATCATTCTATAAAATTTCCTTCGTTAGAGTGGGTCTGCATTTGTAGGTGCGAGACGGGAACGTCCCTGAGGCTGACATCCCCCAAGTCGGCTGCGTAAAGTCCTGCCCAGCATGCACCGCAGGCGACGGCCAGCGGCCCCATCTATTTGTCACTCCGCTCCATGATGATTTTTCTAAACTGCTTAAATAAGAAATGCCTTGAACATTGTTTTGTTTTGTTTTGGTTCCATTTTTGGTCATTAGGATCCTCCAGTGGTCTATCTGTGCTGCATTTCACCCAGGAGAAAACAGCGTCATTTCAACTATGCTGGACGGTCCCCTCCCCGTCACGTCCAATGAAGAAAAACCCCCTTCCCTTTGCACTGGGAGGAAAAACCGACACCATCAGGAAACAAATTAGATTGGGGAAGGGACAGAAATTAGAGACTGGAGAACATTTTAATTATGCACAAAGGAGAAATGGATTATTAATTTTTTTTTAAATCTCGACAACCTTGCCCATACGAGGTGCAATAAATAGTGATATCCTTCTCAACACCACCCTCCTCCCCAAAAAACAACCTCATCCTGATTTGCAACACAGTTCCGTTCTCTCCACTTGGGAGGACAAGGAAAAAAAATCTGCGTTTGCCCACAGAACACACTGGTGTCTAAGTAAGTCGGCTCCTCACCGGGCATGGCAGGGCAGGCGTCTCTGGAGGGGGATCCAGGTGTCCTGGCCCCAAACTCACAAAGCCTCTGGGGAAGCGGCCCTGCCATCCTGTCCCAGGACCCAGGGAGGAGCCTCGGGCAGCAGACTCCAAGGTCCAGGGCTGCCACGGTCCAGATCTGCACAGGGGTCTGAGCCCCAGCATTGCGCTGACTTGCTGTGTGACCTCAGGCCAACTTCCTACCCTCTCTGAGCCTCAGCTTCCTCCTCTAGAAACTGAGTTTAAAAATTCAAGACAGCTGTGCAGGTTAAGTGAATGGGAATCCTGAGCACAGTGCCTGGCATGTCCCCAGCGCCCAGCTAATATTCGCAGTAACTGTTACAATCACTGTTCCGTGCACTGTGGTAACAAATGTGTCGGAGGCCTGCTGCAAGCAGGGCTGCCCAGGGACAGGCATCTAGGGTACAGGGGTGTCTGGTGTGAGCAGAGGAGGCAGCTCCAGGAGCCTAAAAAAGAGCCTGAATTTTCTCAAATGCCAGCTCACCACACGCCCCTGCTCGAAACCCTCACCACGGCTCCTCGGACAAAGACCATGCCTCATGGACCCCGAGAAGGTAGGGTGGCCAGCCAGAGGCTCCGTTCCCTCGTCCACAGCACGGAGAGGAGATGAGTACCTCCCTCAGACGGCCGCGAAGATGAAATGAAGCGGCTTGAGCAAATTGCTTATCACAGAGCCCAGCACATAGTAGGTGCCCAATAAATGTTAGCTATTACCATGACTTTATCCTCATCATCCTCCCAGGGCCTCTCACAGAGTCACTGAATCTGTTCACAGAAATACTGAATTAGTGAGTAGATAGAAGGACGGAAGGAGGGATGGACGGAGGGGCAGACAGACAGAGGGTCTCGCCAGTCTCCTTCTTCCCTGGTGCTAGCAAAAACCTGGGAGAGGGTGGGTGTCGAGAGGGCCCAGCTAAAGGTGGAAGAGCCATGGCCCCCTCCCCCATTCCCACCTCACAAGCCTGCAAGGAGGCTGAGGAAGCTGGGCACAGCCCTTAAGAAAGGGGGGCCCTGGGGGCCTCCACCCACCCCTGCCCGGAAGCAGGCATCTGCATGGCTGCACTGGTGCCCGAAGACAGGGAGACCGGCTCCGCACCAGGGGACTCCGCCAGAGGAGGCGGGCAGCAAGGCATCCCGGAGGCGCTCCGCAGTCAGATGCTGCATTCCACATAAAGGGGTTCACAACGGGCCCTGCTCAGAGAAACCAGGGGATCTGGGAATGCAGAGCCTTCTTTTAATGCCCACTTAATATTTATGGAGCTGCAGCAGCATCAGCCACGCACGATGCAGAGAACACAGCCGATCCACGGAGGGGGAGCTGCAGTTCCCGACAAACAGCCTTTAGCTGGGGAAGCGCTTACACCTGGTCCACAGAACAACACAGCGTGCCGGAGACAGCAGCAGCGAGAGGAGGGGCTCTGGGACCCACTGAGGAGGGAGCCTGGCTTCCATCCCCGCTGATGCCTCCCAGCGGGCGGCTGGACCACCCGGGGCCTGCTCTGCCCCGGAGGGTGGGAAGGAAATGGAACCAGAGAGCAGGGTGGAATGAACTGTTGAAGGTATTCACTTATTCACCACAGCCCCACCCCGCGGTGCTATCCCCCTTTGGGTGCCAGAAAGAGCAGTAAAAAGCAAAGAGTCACTGCCCTCAGGGAACTGGGCGGGGGTGGGGGTGGGGGTGCAGCAAGAAGGTAAACACAGGAGTAAATTAAAAAGACATTGCCAGATAGGAAGGTGTACCTGCAAGAGGTAGGACAGGGGATGCAGAGACAAGTGGTCGGGAGGAAGGGGACTGTCCCTTTAAGCTGGGTGATCAAGAAAGGCCTGTCTGAGGAGGCAATGTAGGCAGAGAGGGCATCAGACCCGCCCAGACCGGGGCCAGGAAAAGCAGGGCAGAGGGAACAGTAAGTGCAAAGGCCCTGAGGCACCAGGATGCCCTATGGGTCTCTCTTTCACTGTTCTCCTTTTTGGCCTGAGCTCTGGCATCCGGAGAAGCAAGGTTCAGAGGTTGTTTCGGATAGTGCTGCCTGGCTGTGGGGCGCTGGACCGGCCCCTTAACCTCTCTGTGCTGCTGCCTCCTCTGGGTAACAGAGGGAGTGAAGTGAGCCTCGAGCCCAGCCCTCCAACAAGGCCCAATCAGCCCCAATTTTCAGTTCTTGAAATTCCTGAGTTGAAAATTCTTGTTGAAAAACTCCCCACAACACTTAGGGCTCACTCACTCTTCCAAACTCTCAGGTCCCAAGGTGTTTTCTCTTTCCGTATCCCTGCGAAGGCATTTATCCGTGGGTCGGTCACCAGGGGCCACGAGTCCCCTCAGCTCAGGGCTCCCCAGGAGGAAAGCGTCTGAAGCCCCAGGCCCCCAGGCCCCGCTGTTCCCTGATGGTCCCGCCCAACCTTGTGCGGCTCCTCCTGCAGCACCGCCCAGGCCGGCGCCAGCCTCCAGGATAAATGTCCTACAGCGCTTCTGACCAAGCTGCTTCCTCCCACACTCTGAATCTCCTCGGGGGCATCCCACAGCACCCCCAGGGAAGCCCCAGCTCCTCAGATCGTCTCTGGAGACCCTGCGGCCTCCAGCTTTCCTCTCACACGGGCGCCGAGCTCACCCCTCCAGTATCCCCGGCACAGCAGGAGTCCCGCCCTTGCTGTGCCCTCTGCCTGGCAGTCTCCAGGAACCAACACACACACCCATTTCCCAACTCGACACCTCCCTGACCTGCCCAGGCTGGGCCAGGCCCCTCTCCCCGCCAGTCCCCAGAGTTTCTGTCACCAGCGCTCCCTGCAGGGTCTCGTCCTGTGTCTGAGCTGAGAAGGCAGATGATAAAACACACAGGAGCACAGGAACAAGACAGAAGCGGCACAGCCCTCGGGCATTGCAGCCCAGGGTCGAAAGCAGCGTTAACGTCCTCGGACCTCAGCTTTTCATCCGTACACACACACGGATGCTGGAGTTGCCACCAGAGCCACAGACTGGGAGGGTCCCAGGACGTGGCACCCGAAGCAGCAGCTGGCCCGGGGCCCAGCTCACTGAATGTCTCTTCCACTCTCGTTAGAAAGTTCTGACGAAACCCAGGAGCTCTGCCGGGAACTCCCGAGAATTGAGCAGCGATTTCAGAAACGCCTCTCCCCTGCCTGGGAGCCCTAGCTCCTGGCCCCTGCATCCCACCCACACCCGGGCGAGTCACCTGTTATGTCCCCTCCCTTGGTGCTGTGTTTGGACTCATGCGTTGCCCTCTGAAGACTTTTTCTGAGCAAGCTCACCACACCCCGACCCGGGGCACCGCAGGACACGGGGCAGTCCTGAGTCCAGCCCTGAGCCGCCCGTGTCGCCCAGGCTCTGTTTGGGGACCCAAATGACTCAGCAGTGAAACTGATCCTCCCAGGCCTCCAGGTCCAGGAGGAGCAGCCAGACTATTCAACAGAGCCGCTTGGAAGCCTGTTAGCAAGAGGTGAAGGGGAGAGCAGCCTCAGGGACCCCGACGGGGCCCCCACCAAACTGTGAGGCCAGCCAGCATGGGCCAAAGGCCCAGAAAAGAGGGACCAGAGGGGCCTCAGCTTACAGGGAGCATCTGGACAGCGGGCAAGCCTGGGCGAGGCCTGGCAAAGAGGCACCCGCGGCCCCAGCCGCCCCAATCACCCCGAGAGTAAGAGTGAAGTCCACAGCGTGCTGGGGGGGGGGGAGCTGCTACCTGCAGGCGCAAGATGGGCTTCCCTCGCGGGGGTGCCTGACACACCCACTCCTCCCGCCCCCGCCCCAGGGCCAGGAGGGCGCCCAGGGCAGTCGCCGCCCACACCTGTTGTCCCCATCAGTTATTATTCCCAGCACCCTCTCTGGGTCACAGAAGTGACCCCCGTTCCGAACACTGACAACGTCATCAAGGGGAAAGGCCAATTGTGCTCAAAGCCGACTGGAAGCTCTTAATTACAGCAACCGGGCCCAGAAGGCGCCCGTTTCCTTCCTGTCGAGGGCACACACGTTTGCGGCCATAACTGAGATGCTAGGACAGCATCGTGTTGTCCCGAGTCTGAAACTTTGATGACAATCTATGACAGCACAGGGACGGCTGTCTGCTAAGCACCTGCCCCGACATCTGTCCCTGCTGCAGCCTTCTGACGGAGCCCAGCACGGGGAAGAGTTTTCTCCAGGGCTCCAGCCCGTGCTCTCTCCCACTCTTCTGCGGCCTTCACCAGAGCAGCAGCAGCCGCGGCCCCAACACCTCCACTGGCCAGCTCGCCTGCAGGCCGGCTCAGCCCATCGCCCAGAGGGATTGTGCAGTGGCCAGCTCGGCGGAGGCGCCGCTCACAGAGGCTGCTGTTGATGACTTAGTTGCAATGTGGCGAAATGTCAGAGAAAAGCCAGCCAACACCTCCTAAGTAGTCCCCCCAAGGAAAATAATATTTAACAGAAAACTACCAAGGTGTGCTGGGGGGGGGAGGGGGGGAGGGGGGGCAACAAGTCTTCCAGAAGCCACACTTCCACACAAGCTCAAAAATCACCTTAGAAATGTATTTTTTGTCTTGTTTTGCTTATGCCTGAAAATATGCAATTGATTAGTTTGTAGTTGAAAATGTCATAAAGGCTAAAAAAAATAGACAGAAGAACTCAAAGGAAAGGAAAAAGAACACGCAGTCCAGAGCGGGGAAAACAACCAGAGCCGAGCCCTGGCCGGTGGCTCGGCTGCTTGGAGAGGGAGCATCGTCCCTGCATCAGAAGGTTGTGGGTTCGATCCCCGGACAGGGCACATACATAGGTTGCAGGTTCGATCCCAGTCAGGGCATATACAGGGGGACAAGCAATCAATGCCTCCCTCTCTCTCTCTCTTTCCCCCTCTTCCTCTCTTCTTTCCCCTTCTCTCTCTTTCTAAAATGAATAAATATACCCTGGGTGAGGATTAAAAAACTCAGAGCCAGTGCCTCCATGTCCTCAAACTGTGTGACCTCCTGCACTAACTGTGGGTGTCCGAGGAGGACCACGGGGTCTGCAGCTGGGACGGACAGCCAAGCTGAGTGAGTTGATGAGCTCCAGTAATGAAGGGACCCAGAAATATCGAGAAAATTGGACCCTGTTCCTTGAAAAAGGCTCAACCATGAGTGACTTTAAAGCATTTACCACTTAAAAACCTTTTAGCTGGGCCTCTTTTGAATTATGACTACATGATTTTAAATTACTCTTTCTAATTCCTCACACACACACACACACGCACACCCCCAGTTGCCGCTGCTTCATTTTCCAATTATGTACTTTTATTTCAGAATGATGAAGCGTCTACTTACTGGATCCAGTCCTGCCCGCCACAAATAGCTGCTCACTTATTCCTTTAATCTGAGGTATGAATGCAATCAGTTCCCCCGGTTGGTCTTCAAACTCTGGACATCCTCCGCACCCACGGCGCCGAGAGGCCAGAAGGCTCGGGCTGAGAAAGATGTTTGTAAACCGGTGCTCTGCTCCATAAATTATTATAATTCCTGGTGCTGTCTCTAGCCACCTAGCTGATCCGCAATCACATAAATAATAGCGAATGGACGGATGTTCCTTCGGCAAAGTGCTATGTCCCAGTTTTTTTTAAATAAAGCACTTGGAGACTCACGGATCTGTGCAGTCGGAATGGGAAACCACTCGGATCCGTTTCAAACACGCTCACAAACATGCCCACACACAAAAGGAAACGAGAGGGACATGTGAAAATCAGCATTCCACAGCCCCTGTCCACACACACGTCAAGTCACACTCAGCATCAATGGGGGCTTGGGACACGCACGAGCCGAGGCGGGGGAAGGCAAGAGGGTCCTGGTTGCTCAGCGTTTCAATACAATTTACAAAGAAAGTGAACGTGGAGCTTCAGTGTTCACGGAAATCCATTAAACAGATGCCGCTGAAGCACAGTCAAATCGGCGCGATGGTAATCCTACCCTCAAGTCTGAGGCTGGGTTGCTGCCGTTTTTAACCATCCATTTAAGTGGATTTTTTGTGATCATGCGGGGATTGGCCATTAAAGATTAAACCTCCGAAGTATGATCAGGGAGCTACTGTGTCTGGATGACAAAGTTACAAAAGCAAAACTCCATTTGCCACCCCCGCTCCGCCCGCTTCATGCCGGGAGTCTGGGGTCGGGGGCACTGCCATGCACTTTGCAGTGAAGGGGGAAGGCGGGGCTCACACGTCCCAGGTAACCGGTGCAAAACGCTCTGCAGTCTCCCGGGCTGCAGCACCGCTGGGTGACGCGAAAGAATGAAGGGAAGGGTGTTGTTGAAAATTGAGAGCAGGCATCATTTTCTTCCTCAGGGGATGGAATTAGCACAGGCGATGCCCAAAGTCTTTTTCGTGAGCATCAAGGCGGAGCCTCCAACCTCCCCAGAGAGAAGGGACAGGGATGCCAAGACGCAGAGGAGACACAGACTCCCAGGTGTGGGCCGGGGTGGAGAGCGGGGCCGACTGGGTTCCTTGGCTCTGAATTCAGTGTAGCACCATCCACCAGAGGGGAGACTTCTTCTTTTTTTTTAATGTAGCTGCTTCTGTTTATGATGTATGACCAGGCTCCGACATCAAGCTGGCCAAGTTCATGTCCGAGAAAACCCCCAAAGAGTCATTCACAGAAAGGCACGGAGAGACCGAAGGACTTGCAAGCGGCTATCCCAGTTCACAATTAAAACACAGAGTCGTAACCGAAGATCTCTTCCACGAGCTGGGGCTGCTCTCGTCGGTCAGAGATATTTTAAATGGAATAAAGCCTAACTGAGCCTTGTCTCGTTAGGGGAAGAGAAAAAAGTCAAAATAAGGTAACATGTTTGTTTCGGCAGCAAGATGGCCAGGTCACCAGGGAGAGCCGCAGTGAATCAAATCCACCCAGGGACTATTTATACCTGCCCTCCAGTGCCACCCCCAAAAGGGGCCTCTCCTTTTCTTTCCCTTGGGGTTGCTTTTGCTTTTTCCATTTTTTGTTTCCACGTCTGCAGACCAAGTCAAACATTTCAGTGGCAGTCTGGAGAGGACGCCAGGTGGTGGTCCCCTCCAGAGGGGACCTAAACCCCTCAGGGACCCCAGCAGTGGCAGGGAACTGCACTCAGTGACCCCGCATAGTCCAAACACAGGGGCTGCTGCCGTCCCCAGCAGTCCCTTACCCTGTCTCCTCCCTGCCCGCCAAGCGTCCAGCTCGGCTCGTCCTATCCTGGGGACATGGGGTTTAGCCAGAAGGAAGACCTCACAAGCAACCTGCCCCTCATCCGAGATGCCACGAACGGCGACCTGTTGGCAGAGAGCAGGCTGAGAACCCATGCCCAGGCTCCCGCACCTGGGCCGCCCCTTCCCCTGGGGTCCCTGGCTCCAAAGGTGCAGGCAGACAAAGGTACCAACCGCCAAACAGAACGAGCTCAGAGAGAAGAATGGAAAGGGGGAGATGCTTGAAAAGACCCTTTTTCTGTTCCCAGCAAGGGAGGGGCGATGGGAGAGACATGTCACATTGTCATATGAAAGATTTTGACAGACAATTCAGGGATAACGCAGAAATCCTACCCTTAACTGCAGCTCACCACAACTTGGAAAGCGTTAACGAACCTCCACTAATTGCATGTTTTTCTGTGCGTTATATTTACTTGTTAAAAGTCTTTGCCTGGCCGATTCATTTCCTCTGCCCCGCTATCCGTGATCCATTCGCAGGCCTGAAATTGGAGAAATGAACTCATTTTGGGAGACTGGAAGATGACGGGGCTTTGGGGAGGGTTTTCCGTTTCCTGCCAGTCCAGAACCCGCACCCAGAATGCCGATTTTTCTCCTCGAGTGCGGCCCCTCCGTGGGAGCTGCTACCACCCTCAATTCCTCAGATGCGCGCAGAGAGACGTGCCCGGAGTCAGGTGGGCACACCAGGGGCCGTCACTGCCTGCAGGGCGATGCAGCAAGTTCACGGGAACAAATGAACTTAAATTACTTTCATCAGACGAAGAATTTAATAGTCCCACGGGTGGACAGGGACATTTTTACAAGCGGGCTTTTCTGGAATGGCTGTTCTATGTCGTCTCTGCATACCTGGCATTTGGGCTCAGGGAGAGAGACCTCCCAAACCCTGTCTCTTACCTAAACTTAGCTCTGGCCTGCCTGTCCACCAGCACAGCCCACGGGGCACTGGCTGAGGGGTGTGAGTGATTCTGCATGCACACAAGGCAGTCATGGCTGAGACAGGGCATCCCACACGTGAGTGTCACTCTGCACCTGCCCACGGTGACATCACAGGGACCTAGTTCAGTCCAGGTCTTCTGAAATTCCAAGGGCCGAGAAACAAGTAGGATATCAGTGGCACAATGAAGCACTTCCAGATATGCGACTCAGCCTATGTGACTGCATGATCAACTCCGACTAGCCAGCAGCCCATGAATGTCACCCACCGAGTGAGCACTCAAATAGACGTGACCAGTTCACAGAGAGTCCTCATCATGAGAAAGGAGATTTCACAAGCGCCGTGGAGCTGCCGCTGGAGAAGCTGGTGTGCAGGGAGCCAGGCACGGGGAAGCAGCTTCCCGTGCACAGCTCTCGCTCCAAGGTCCCCAGTACTATGTGCCCGGCGCCAGGACGCCTGTGGTCACCAGGACTCTAAAGCCCTGGAGTGTCCTGGACTGCCAGAAGCCTGCCCCAGCCCAGCCAAGTCCACTGCTTGGCCCCGAACAGTCTCCTAGTGCACCGGCTCCGGCAGACCAAGGCCTGGCTTCCAACTTGCATGTGGCAGTCAGCCGGTGGCCTCTCTGACGTGCCCCAAAGCATTTTAGCCTGTGTGACAAGTTATTCATGAAGTTGGTTAAAATTTGTTTTTTGCAAAGACCAATCAGGGAATGACAGCACTTGAGTCTGCCCGGGCCCACAGCCCCGCTGAGACCTGCTAACAAGTCACGCATCACCGTTAGTCCGCCCAGCCAGCGCAACCATTCACCAGCCAGCCCACTTTTGTTCCCGGTCTAATTTCATAACGGTTCGCCATTTAACAAGCTCTCCTCTGGGCTGTTCAATAGGGTCCTTGGAAATGGAAGGGGGGGGGGGGGCCGGGAGGCAACCAAGCTCCTGGAAGGGAAGTGGGAGAGGGGCTGTCCCAGCGCCCGGGAAAAGACGTCCCAGACAGGTCAGCTGGGCAGACGTGGGGTCCAATGCCCGGGTGGCGCCTCCGCGTCCCACCTCAGGTCACCCAGCAGCAAGGAGAGGGGACAGCAGCACGTGGAGGAGAGGAGTCTGGGACCTGCGGCTGTGGTCTGCCACAGCCACCTGGACACATCAGCTCTGTAGGCACCAGGGTGGAGGGAGACTGGGCATGAATTCACTCTCCTGTAACAAGTCCCAGAATAAACACACAGGAGACGGGACTGCTCCTTAGCACGGGCATTCCATGAAATATTGCCTGTGTGGCCTGGGACCTGTCTGGTTAGCCACTCGATCCCCTGAGCCAGGCACACAGCAGACAGCGATAAATATGTGCGGAGTAAGTGAGTGGATGGATGGATGAATGGAGGGATGGACAGAGGGACGGACGGAGAGAGGAGGGAGGGAGCGAGTTTCCAGCAACGGCTAGCAAAAGTGACCACCAGCCCGGTATTAGTGCCCCCTCCCTGGCCCCCAAGTACCAGCAGGGGCCTCGCTGCGCACAGTAGGCTCTCAAAGACCAGGGGCTGCTATTGTTACAACCGTCAGCATCACTTGCACCCCACCAGTCCGCCTCTTCCACCGGCTACTCCGCCAGCAGTCAGCAGTGGCTGGCGAGCTGGGGAAAAGTTTCGCTGACCCCTCGGCCCCAGTCCAAGTCCAGCGCCCGGGCGAGCCCCCTCCGGCGGCATCGGCTCGGCGGGCAGGGCAGCAGCGGTGCCCAGCCGGGCACCGGCACGCGCCAAAGGCAGCCAAAGTAACTTTGCGGGCGCCCCTGCGCCGCGCCGCGGGCGTCACCCCGCGCCTGGAGAGGGTCCCGGCCGCGCCCCCGCCGACCCCACGCCCGCCGCGCCCCGCCCGCCCCCGGCCCTACCTGGCCCCGGGCTCTTCTTCAGCGGCCGCGGCGGCTCCAGCAGCAGCGCACACGGAGGCAAGCAGGGGCCCGGCTCCGGGGAGGGAGGCGAACAGGGGCGGGGGCTCCTCCGCCGGCGGCCGCCTAGCCGCGCGTCCGAGGCAGCAAGTGGGAGCCAGACTCCTCCTTCGGGGGGCGGGGGGCTCCCCGCCGCCCCCTCCCTCGCCCGCCCGCCGCGCGCCTCGGAGCCTGCCTCCCTCCCCTTCCCCCCATCCCCGCCTCCCCCGCCCCGGCGCCGGGAGGGGCGCGCTCTCGCCCTCGGTCCCGGGCCCTGCACGGCCGGCCGGCCGCCCGGCAGGCCAGGCCTCGGCCCTCTGCCCTCGGCCCCCGCCCAGGCCCGGCGCCCGCATCCCGCCGCCAAGGGGAAGGCAGCGCGGGAGCGGCCCGGACGCGGCGGGGGGAGGCCCGCGCTGCGGCACCGGGCCGGCGGCCGCCTGCCGCTCCCGGCCCCTCCGCAGCCCGCCTCCAGCCCCGGGCCGGGCCGAGCGCGGGGTGGGCGGGGAGCGGGCGGGGGCGCTCTCACCTCCGGATCCACCGCCGCCACGGCGGGCACCGCGAGCAGGGGCAGGGGCGTGCGCGGCTCCTTCCGGGGCGCCGAGGCCCCCGCCCCTGGCCGGGACCCCCGCCCGGAGCCCCCAGGGCACCCTACTCGGGACCCCTCCCGCCAGGAGTCTGAGAATGTCCCATCCGCCCCGTTTTTGGGAGACTGGACCCCAGCTCCTAGACCGCGTAGGCCCGCTCCCGTCCTGCGTCCCCATCTCTTAACCCCAGATTCCCAATCCCAGGTACAGCGGGTGGCCAAGCGACCTGGAATGGGGCAGGTAAGCAGTCAGGCCTGAGAACCTGGCCCCTGGTTTGAAGAAGACCCTGTCTAATTGGGGAGGGCTGAGAGCAGCACCCCCAGCTGGGGCGGTCCCACCCTGGGGAGCTCAGAGGCCCCATGACCTCTAACCCCTGCCACCAATGAGGAAAGGTGTCCACGGGGCCTTGTAGCCAGGGCACAGGGCACAGGGCAGGCCTAGGCCATGCAGACTGAGAAAGGCAAGGAGAGGGGTGGACCCTCTGAGGTACCTCAACAAATGTTTATGGGTGCCCTCCCCCCACATTCACATCACACTGTGCCTCCCACTCCTGCATTCGGCACAGCCTCAGACACAGCCCGGAGGGACACCTGTGTGGCACCTCCCACCTGGCCTGTCCAGGGGAGAAGCAGGCAGGGACATGGAAAAGCCCCCCTCACAGGTACAGGAACACGAGTGGGGACCGCTGCCCGGGGTGGCTTCCTGGAGGAGGGCACTCTCCAGGATGCCAAGGAGAAAAGGTGTGGAAAAGTCATCACGGGCAGAGGGGGCAGTCCCTGCAAAGGTGGCTTCAGTGGGGCTGGAAGAAGGGGGAATATAGGGCAGGGAGGAGGGGCCCAGTCATCAAGAAGAGCCTGGGTTGCCTGCCCATGGGGATGGACTTTATCAGTGGGGAGCCACAGACCTTCCTAGGGCAGGGCCCTGACTTGGTCATGTTCACTTTTTTAGGGTTTGCTCTGGTGGCCAGGACAGGAGGGGAGGCTCCAGAGGGAGAGGCTAGGGGTTGGGGGGGGGAGACCTGGGCTGGTGGAGGCCAGACAGGGGGACAGGCGCTAGCCCAGGGGGCCTCAGAAGAACATCCCCCTCCTCTTCCTTGTCTTTGAACTTCATGTCTCTCACCCTGTGCTGGGGTGATTCTGGGGCAGAGTGAAGAAGCCAGGCTGGAAACGCAACCTCAGTGGGCAAGTGGGAAGGGCAGGTGAAACCCCTGGGTGCTGGGCACAGCATGGGCAGGCCCTAGGCTTCTCCTCAGGAACAGGGAGCTGCCACACAGGGTCCTCCCCGGGGCCAGTCCTGGGACAAGGGTTCCCAGCGCCCTCACCCCACCAGGCAGGTCTCACCCTGAGGGCCACATTGACCTTGCAGCTGTCCGGCTGGAGCCCTTCTGCCCTGGGAGGGTCAGAGCCCAGAGCAGGCCCTGCCCAGGCCCTGTAGAGAGGAGTGTGGAGGGGTCACCCGGAAACTGAGGGGGAAAGCCCACAGGTAGACACACAGGCCTGGTGCAGAGGAGAGATTTGGGTCGGTGGCCCAAACCCACAGCTGGCTCCACTGCTCAGGTGCCTGGCCTGTGCTGGGGGCCCAGGGCTGCGGGGAGGGGGGGCGGGCAGATGCCACCCCTGCCATCCAGCCATGGCCCGGGAAAGGCCAAAGGGGAGACACATCAGAGAGTGTCCCGAACCACCCATAGGGTGGGAAAGGGAGAGACACCCACCCTGGAGGGATGGGGCAGGGTGCCCTGGAAGGCAGCAGAGGGCCAGGCCTGGAGGAAAGGGCAGAATGTGGGCAGAGAGACAAACGTGACGGGCATCCCTGACAGCAGGAACTGCAGATGCCCAGGAGGAGTGCAGGGACCACAGGGGCCCCTGAGGGACTAGAGCCTGAGGCAGGTCACACAGGTCCTCGAGTGCCACACTTGGCAGGCCCCAGGAGCCTCGGAGGACATTTGAGCAAAACACTCTGTGGAGTCTCGTGTTCCAGAGCCCAGGACAATGCCAGTGTCTATTTAGAGAGGGTGAACGAACAAGTGCATGAAGGATGAGACCCAGGGACCTGAGCCGCCTCAAGCACGCAGGGCCTCCCAGCCCCGCCAGCAGGGCCACTGCATTCTCTGAGCCCAATGAATGTCCCAAACCCAAACCCAGTGGGGAGCATCTTTCTGCTTCTAGGACTGCAAGCATCCCAAGCACAACTTTGCCTGCTTGGGAAGCAGGGCTTGGGCTCAGTAGCCCAACCGACTGCACCTGCTGCCCGCCCAGGACAAAGCCCAGCTTGGCCATGGCCTCAGGAACCCCCAGAGCACACGTGGTTTGGGGCAGTGGGAAATTTGTGGTCCTGGTCCCTAGAGCAAGAGCGAAGTTCTTGTGACCCTCTCCCCCAATGCCAGCTTCCTCGCCACCTCCAATCTACCTCTTAGTTTCCTGGAACAAGCATTTATTGAGCACCTACTATATGCCTAGCACTCAGCACTTCCTTTGGAACAAAGTATGAACTCCCCACCAAAGGAGACTGCCATTATCTGCACCCACCCAGTCCCAGGTGATGAGCTCTGAGCTTGACCTGCCCTGGTCCAGGCTGCTTCTTGGAGATCGGGCTCCTGTGGGACCCCGCGCCGCATCCCAGGGGCCTGGAGCACAGCAGGTGCCCGGTGAGTGGGCTCTGAGAGACCGAGAACAAGGAGTGTGGGGTGGGCAGGGTAGACCCACTCCTAAAAGAGCAACGGATCTGGCAAACACAGCAGACATTCTGCTTTTGGAAAAATTTAATAACACAGTGGCACTTGTTCATGGAGGCTAATAGCAACACCACACAGTCCCACACTGCCGAAGCAGCCAGGGGCGGCTCGTTCAGCTGGGAAGCACTTCCCAGGCGCCCACTATGTGCTGGAACCTGGGGAGGGAGGGAGGGGAAGGCAGACTGCCCTCAGAGAGGCCGGAGGCCGCAGATACTCAGGATGCCAGGAAGGAGAGAGTGGCTGGAGGCAGGGAGGGGGACAGCGGGGACACAGCAGAAGGTGATGTGTGCTCCCCAGGAGTAAGACTTCACCATGAGGGTAGGTGGGAGAGGGACAGCCCAGCAGAGGGACCAGCCTGTGCAAAGGCTCAGAGTCTCAAAGGAGCTGGCGAGGCCATCCCCTGGACAAGAAGGTCACCTCCTGGGAAGGCGTCCAAGGCAGTAGCTGCAGGTAATCGCCCCGAATCAGAAACAGCTGCGTGCCCAGCCAAAGGGGATTGGCTTCAAAGATTCTGGTGCATCCAAGGAACTGCAAGCGGCCAGGCCACGTTGCAGAAATGTGGCATTGCAGGGAACCCACGACCAACCGTGCCCGCCATGCCTGGGGGCGGTGAGGGAGGTCACACAAGAGTGCGTCTGATTCTGTGCTTTGGAAAACCAGAAACGGAAGGGAAGAGGCAATGGAAGTATGTGAGGTGAAATGTCAACCCGGGGTGGTTGTCAGCTGTCTTTGAGGGGACTTTTGTCATCCCCAACTTTTCTATGATCATCAGAGTATCGTGAAGAAGGGGGGGGATTTCGGGGCGGTGAGCAGGGCAGAGGCAGGAGGCGTGGGCAAGGCCTGGGCCACGGAGGACCTCCAGTGCCTTGGTGACAGAGGATCTTAGACTGTCTTATGTCCTCGGGCCCTCCGCGGGGCCTGGCTCATAGCCAGCATGCAGGAGGTGGCTATTTTCAGCAGATATTCACTGGGTCTCAACAATATGCCAGGCGCTGCATCCGGCCCCCAAACCACCCTGGCAGGGGAAGCCAGAGGATTTTGGGGTCGGGGGAGTCAGCCTGGGCTGGGCATTGGGGAGGGGGCTCTTTGGGGGAGAGGACCTGGGCTAGGGCCGGAAAGGATGAAGCCCAGCCTGGCATTCTCACCTCTGCTCTGCTGCGCCCCATCAAGGGCTCTGCCTGCCACCCCAGGGCTGTCTGGATCTTCACACAGCCCAGGGGCAGGTCCCTTTCAATCCCACTGTCTGATGTGGGCCTCATCCCGGGCCTTTCTCTAGGGTCAAAAAGCCACATCCTGTCGGGGACAACAGGCCCTGCCCTCCTCTGGTCAGGCTCCAGTGCAGCCTCGGATGACAGCCCCAACTTTTGAACAAAACCCCACCTCTGCCCCTGACAGCGTGTGACTCAGAAACTCAGTCTCTTCTCCTTTGTCATCGCGAAGCCAGTACACAGTCTCAGTGACGAGTGTCCAGGACACAGCTGGCCCCTCAGGAAGCGGCGGCTGCCAACACTGCCACAGTTCTGGATAACACCAAGGCTGGGGTCCAGACTCCCACGCAGCTCTGCCACGGACTGGCCGGGGCCTCGGCACTCTTGTGTTTCCCGGAGCCTCTGGGTTCTCGCCTTGAGGAGCAGCAATGTCACAGCCCCCTCCCGGGCCTGTACGAAGATGATGTGACAAGAGGCGCAAAAACCCGTGGAGCTCCCTCCTCCTGACCCTCGCTGGGGTTCTGGCCAGGCTCTGTCCACATGAGTCCCCACCCCGGCTTGGGACATTCTCTGCACAGGACCCGCTGGCCAGCCCCCAAAAGGCCAGATGCAGAGAAGGACCTTGAGATGTTTGTCAGCAGACAGTTGGCTTGAGACAGGCCTCAGGAAGGGCGACCCCTCCCCAGGTCACGCTGCTCCGGGATCGGAGTTTCCAGAAGCTGGACAGAGGCCAGGCCCAGGCTGGGCCAGCTCTCCTGAGGGAGGGTCCACCAATAATGTGGGTGGCCTAGCTCCCGGCACCCATGGCCTGGCCCCTTACAGGCTGCCTGTGAGCCTCCATGGTTTCAGAGAATTTTTCCAGATTCCGTGTAGCTGGTACATTCCTCACGATGGCCTGGGTGGGGCCTCAGCAAGGGGTAGCTTTCCCATTTGAGAGAGGCAGAAACTGAGGCTCTGAGAGGTTTGGAGAATGGTCCAGCTGGCAGGTGATAAATATGCAGCACTGCAAGGCCAGTCTCCCAGTGCCTGTTCGCACCTCCACCCACCCTGCCCCTGCCAGGAGCCACAGGCTCTTTCCATCCCTTCTAAAGGCCTCCAACACAGGCAGAGCTCTGCTGAGCTGTCCAGGGTCCTGGCCAGGCCCAGCCCTGGCCCACAGCTTTCTCTGGTCCTTCCACCCCTTCTGGCCTCCTGGATAGCAAAGAGGTAGGAACAGGTGAGGCCAAGCTCCCCAGAGCCCCATCCGGCACAGCGGTACTGCCTGCGGACCCTTGGATACTGCACTCCAGCTCTCAAAGCCTTGATTTCCTCTTCTGAAAAATGGGTGCTGCAGGGAGCAGGCCAGGAGGTGGTTCCCATCGCATAAACACCTGCAGATGTCACGGCCATCCCCCTGGGCTAGGCAAAGCCAGAGAACAAAGGGACTTGGGGCTGACCCTGCCCCTTAACCACAGATCTGATCCCTGGGGCGGTGGGCAGTGTGAAGCAGAGACAGAGAGATGGAAAGAGGGACCCCCGGGGGTAGAGTGCCAGGGCTCTGTGCCTCACAGGCAATAGTACCAGCCATCACTTGTCCTGGGCACTTTGCAGAGGCTCCACCTCGGTCCTCACCACCCTCACACCCACCCAGTGGGAGTGGTGCGCCATGGTGGCAGGAACCAGACACAGCGGGGTCCACAGCCTGGCAATGTCCCCATGCAGCCCAGCTTATGATTTCTGTAATGTCCCTGAGTTTAGAATCCCATCCGCCTGTCTCCCGAGGGCCTGGTAAGGGTCAGTGAGGCAGATGGCACCTACCATCAAGCCTTTGAACCTTGGGTGGGACCAAGAGCCAAGGGGGCAGCTGGGCAGGCCGGGGTCCAGCACCAGGTGAGGCTGGTGATTCCTGCCATCCAGATGCCCTCCTGCAGCCAGCTGCTGAACTGCCTGGGGCCCAGCCCGTTCCCCTCCTGCTGGAAGGCCCCCTCTCCAGCACCCCTTGGCTGGCAGGGAGGGCGCTGGAGGAGAGAACACAGTCCGTTCCTGCCGCCAGGTCCCGGGCAGGCTGCCTGACCTGTTACCTCACCTTTACAATGGGGTTCAAGACATCTGCCTGGTTGGGTTGTGCCGATCACATGGGGTAAGGCCTGAGAACTGCCTCATGCTGGCTGTGACTTTCTGCAAGGACAAATCAGTGACGGCCCCCAGGAATCCAGCTGGCCCCTGCCCAGCCCCTCCTTCACCACTGGTACCCCCTACGCATCTCTGCTGGACCCCAGCTCCATTCCTGCCACCCAGCCGGCGCTCCACAGACAATGCACCCGATGTCCTAGGCAAATGAGCCCCAGGAAGCACCCCGCCTTGTGCTGATGCCTGAAATCCCCCCACTGGGGAGCCATTATCCTTGGTGAAAGGCAAAATCCCAGGAGGCATTACAGTGGGGGGGGCTGTGCCGGCCTCCACATGCAGAAGCCCCCCTTCGGGAAGGAGGCCCTTGCCCACATTCCTGCAGGGCCCTCGTGCCTCCGCTTGCCAGTCTCCCATGCCCACCACACCCTACTCCCCCAGGGGCCTGCTCTACCCTTGGGGTCTTACCTGTCAGCAGGTTCTTCCTCTACCAAGCTTATAGCTTCCTACCCCCCTCGCTCCCCACCCCACCTCCAGGTCTGCACAGCACCCTTGGCCACCTCCAGGGTGGCTCTGAGGAGCCCGGGGGCCATCAGTGGAACTCTGGGAGTCTGCTCCTCCTCAGATTCACTGCCCCATGCCACGACCGTCCCTCAGCTAACCTGGCCACACACATCCCGCCGGTCTCGGTCCTCTTCTCCAAATGAGTCGCAGGTTCTCTGTTCTCAAAAAGTGTGGCATCCAACCAGTGCTGAGAGCAAACGTAGCTCTCAGGCAGCGCCTGGCGCGAGGACAGAAGCCAGTGTTGTGCTGCTGCTGTGGCAACCATTCACACCCTAGTCTGAATGTCTCTAGCCTTTTCCTAACAGCAGATTGAGTCAGAAGCCTCAACATTAGATAAGGAGAGATCTCGGTGCCCTTATTCCAACCTCACCTTATTCCTCCACTGTACGTATAAAAAACTGAGGCTCGAATTGAGAAAGAAACATGGGAGAGAGAATACTTTGTCTCCAAGTTAGAAGGAAGGATAAGCAGCCCCTGGACAGGGGGTCAAGGGTGCAGGAGAGGGTGAAAACGGACACGGTTTCTCCATCGAGGACTGTGATGCCAGAGGCCCAGGGGCTGCTGACAACCCTTCCTGCTCTGACTCATCAGGATGCTCACCCAGTTTACAGATGAGGAAAGTGAGGCCACAGCTGTGGAGAGACTCAGCCAGAAGGCGCATCGCAACTGCCCAGATGGTCATGCCCCTGCGTCCACACACTTCCAGCCCTGACAGCGCTCTGCAGGCAGCGAGGGGGGAGAAAGACGCATGTACAATGCAGTCCCCAGGCCGCCACCACCATGAACGCCCACTCAGCTACCCTCCTGACTCCCACTGCCGTGGGCCCTGGCACCTCCCGACTGCTACAGCCCTTCCCAGGGACAACAAAAATGCTCCCGTGGGTGAGCACTCACCTAGGCCTTTAATCCTCATACCCACCAGGGACAGGGGCCTTCTTAACTCCCATTTACAGATGACAAGCTGAGGCTGAGGGAATGGACTTGCCCAAGGTCACACCTGGAGTCCCTGTTGGGCCAGAGCAACACCCGGTTCTGGCCCTGTTCTACCCCTGGCCTCTGGCTCTCTGCTGCTTCCGGGGCCGGAGGGACAGCACAGAATCAGCCCCCAGACTTCGCCCTGTGGAGTGCCCAGAGCAGACCTCACTAATCAGCGGAGGGCTGGCCTGAGAAACACCGCCCTCCCAAAGGACCCTCTGGCCCCATAGAGTCCCCACCTGTCACAGGCCCTCAGCAGGCTGCTCTGCTCTGCCGTGGGTGACAGAGCCAGTCACTTCCCTGTGGGGTCAAGTCTGGAGCTGATCTGGGACTTGCTCGGGTTCTGAGAGCTCCCATCCCTCCACGCTGCCCTCTCTCCCCAAAGACCTACCCCATGCTTGACCTCCCGTCTTGAGGATGACTGATCTCTGCACCCTGCTGAGCCCCAGAACCCCTTTCCCTGCTGGCCTAGACCCAAAGCTGCAGCCCTTGCTGAAGCCCCCTCTCAAAGGCTGCCTTCCAACCTCTGCCTCCCTCAGGGACCCCTCTAGCCAGTACCCCTCCTCTCCCGATGTTCAGGCGCCCACCCCACCTGCATTCATACCTGCTCGTGTCTCCTGACCCAAGAAATGGGGCCTCTGTTCTCCCACATCAGCCTCCAGCTCCTGCCCATCCCTTCCCCCTTCCCAGTCACGTTTCCTGGAAGGCCTCCACAGGCTCCGTCTCCACTTCCCCGTCTCCCCAGCCATCTCCTCGGGCCAGAGCAGGGCCACCAATAGCCTCTTGGTGTCCACAGCGGTCCTGCTTGTCCCCAGCCATGTAAGCCTCTCCCCACGCAATCAGGACAGGCCCAGCCTTCTGGGTGGCCCTCCAATCTGCAAGTCCTGGCCCCGGGGATGTGACCCTAGTCTCCGGACACACCTGCCAACTTCCTTCTTATCGACTCCAGGTTGGCTCCATCCTCTGCCCCCGTGGTGAACGGCGTAGCAGCTCAAAGCTCCCAGTCATTTGGAACTGTGTGCGCCAGGCGGTGGGCTCCGAAGGGACAGCCAGTCCCATCCTCCATCAACTCTATTTATTCATTGACTCCAAATATATTTATTGAGCACCTACTATGCGCCACACCCATTTGTAAGCCCTGGGTACAGCAGTGAACTGTGATGTAGGTATTACTGTTCAATTGTACAGGTGTGGAACCCAAGGCTCAGAGAAGCTACGTGACCGACCTGGGCTCACACGGCCATGAGGTGGGCTCCACACCCTGCACCCACACATCCCCCCCAGGCCGTGGCCTACCTGTGGGCCACTCACTCCAAATCAGCCCCAGAACCCTGCCCACCCTTCGTGGTCGCCCCTGCAGCCCAGCACCCTCAGCGCTTTGTTCTCTTCGGGAGCCCCTCCCACGATCCCCACTGCCTGCTGCCAGCCTGGCGGCTGCCGCCCCAGAAGGCACTGCCAAGCCGTCAGCTCCGTTCTTCGCCCGGAGGCAGCCGGAGGCAGTGCCAGCAGCTTCCCTGGCGCACACCCACCTCCGGCCACTCCCCGTGTGTTCTTGGGCACAGACACCCAGCCAGCAGGGCAGGCACCCAGCCCCGGCCCACAGTCATGGAAGTGGGGGAAGGGTCAGTGCCGGCGGAACCAGGAAACTGAGGCTGGGGATCATCCAGGCCTCCCTTGAAATTGTCCAAATTAGCTAAGGCAGCCCAGCAGGGTGACAGTCGGATGTCTGGGGTGACAATCCGGTGTCTGCGGAAGGCCGTTCCCTCTGCTGGGCTGTTCCCCACGCAACCCCATGCCAGCTGCTCAGAGCTCAGCGAGGGTGGGCACTTTTTCAGAGGAGGGCCTGCCCTTCACCCAGGTCAGAGCTTCCTCTCAGTGCTCACACTACCTACCCCAATGCCCCGCCAACAGAGGCCCCGGCAGGAACACGATGGCTGAGGGAGCTTGGGGTGGCAGGTAGGGCCTTGCGGGGCTCCACTGTCCTTCACTTGGCAGTACCGCCTCTCTCAGTGCGTGGGCACCTGGCTAGCCCTTCAGGACAGCCGTGCTTGGCCTCTGGAGGCTGGACCTCTGTCCTCATCCTGACTCTGAGCCACCAGAGGCAGCTGAGGGCTAGGCAAGGGACACCTGACTCCTCAGAGACACCAGTGGCCAGGGGAAACCCTGTCCCATGCCTTTGGCAGTGAGGTGAGGGTGAGAGAGCCCAGGCCTGTTCCAGGGTCACCTCTGTTGAGTCCCTCCTGGTTCTCAGAGCCTCCACTTCCCCCCCCACGGAACAGATTCTGAGTCTCCCAGTCAGATGGTGGCAAGTGAAAGGAGATGACAGACACCAGCCCCCGCCCTACCCAGTGCTTCTGCTGCTGTCCTTTCAGAGAGCGAAAGCTGTGACCCTGGGGGTCCCCTGGAAAGAGGCAGAGGCTGCTGGCTCACCTTCTCTGGGGACTCTGTCTGCTGGGGTGGTACTAGGACCTGCAGGTCACAGGATGCCTGATGGAGGCAAGGGTCAGTGGGGACCACACTGGCCTGGCAGCAAGGGAAAAATTTTGGCTGTTATCTGGGAGGGCAGTGAGTTGCAGGAAAGGTCAAGAAACCCACGGATTCTGAGGCCTGGACACCTACAGCCTTCTGTACCCAGCAAGCCCCCCGACTCCTGGGATCAGATCTCCTGGTTCTGGATTCAGATTCACGGGAGAGAATTCCCATTGGGCCGCACTTGAGTCAGGGGTCCAGTCTGGACCAATCAGCCATGGTGGGGGCGGAGCCACATTGCCCAGCTAGAGTCTGGCCAATCCCAGAGAGTGGAGAGTCTGTGGGCGGGGCAGCCGCTGCCAGATGGTTCCTCGTTGTACCAGTGGGAAGGTGAAAGGCCCCCAAGACGAAATGCCCCTTGGTAGTGTGTCCCAGCACCCTTGACCAACCCAAAGGCCCTGCCGTGGGAGGGAACCAGGTGTGTTGCAGGTGAAGAAGAGGGCAGGGAGGTGGGGCGGAGCAGGGCCCAGTGGAAAGGACCCTGAGTGAAGGTGGTGGCCAGCGGGGAGAGAGGCCTGAGCTGTCACCGGGGACTTGGGGGTGACTGGCATGGACAGATGTGGCCAGGGGAGTCAGGAGGGGTCAAGGTCACCTGGGGGATGCCCAGAAAAGATGGGAGGTTAGGACTAGTGCTAAGCAACTCAGCACTCAAGAAAGGGGTGCAGGAGAGGAAGTAGCAGAGAAAATGAGGGAGAGTGGGGGCTGGGGAAGTGGGCAGAGATGGGGAGGGACGAGGCCCATTCAGGGGATAAGAGCTGGAGGGCCCAGCAAGAGAACCTGGAGGTGACAACCAGAAGGTCATAGGAGACCCTAAGCAGAGGGTCCCCACGGGGACAGGGGTGATGGCAGTGAGAGGGAGAGACACCCCTGCCGCCGGGGCACCTCTCTGTGCTCCTGACTCTCCACACTGAAAGCAGTAGTGTGGAGAACAATGACCACCAGGGGCAGAGATGTCTTTGGCTAGAAGGAGCCAGTGTCTGGAGCCCCAGGGGAAATAGCTGCGTTCTGTTCCCAGGGCCCAGTAGCAAAGCCAAGGGGATCCCCTGTTTTACAGATGGGGAAACAAGTGAAACCAGATCACCTAAAGGCACACAGCGCAGAGCTGGGACCCTGGGGCCCAGCCTCGCGCTCTCTTCTTCAGCCCCTGTCCATGCTTCAGGAGATGCTGTGAGCAAAGGTCAAGGACGAGGCCGGAGGTCGGAGCTCTGGTTAGACCTCCTCTCCCCAGGCCTCAGCCCCTCCCTCAAGGAGCCTGAGCTAGGCCTCTGCTTGTCACGTGCCCTCTTTAGGCCCACCTGGTGAGTCCAGGAAGAGCCTGTTCTTACGTGAGGCCTGGGGTGCACACTCTGGTCAGCCACCAGAGCTGGACTCCAGGGAACAGTTGAGCTGTCTTTGACGGCGGGCATCGGCACCACACAGATGGCCCCTTTGAAGCTCATGTTCAAAACAACCAGCCATCCACCGGTCCAGGAAGCTCGAGGAAGCCCCATGGACCCCCCACCGCTCTCTCCTGGCACCAAGGGAGAGCGGGCAGGACCGGGCAGCCACAAGCAGGAAGCCGGGTGTTTACATCGAAAACAGAGGCTGAGGGGAGATTGCGCCTGGGATTCAGCATCGGGGAGCTGCAGGCGCCCGGGTGCCAGGCCTCGTGTTTATGTGGGTCCCTGGGGGCTCCCACTGCCTCCCGCAGCCCAGAGCCTGATTAGCTCCATTCGTCTTCACATGCACCGCGCGTGCTGTGTGTGGGTGGTGGGATGTGCTTCATCTCCACATCGTCGGGGGACCAGCCTGTGCGAGCTGGCACCCCCCACCCTGCCCGCTGAGGGCCTGGTGAGCAGGTGAACGGAGACGCGGGGCCGGCTCCCTGCTTCATCCACGGCCCACACTCTGCCCCACAAGCTGCGTTCCATCCCTCACCCCACTAACAAGTGGCCCTGTGCTCAAGCTGCTGGGAAGGTGGAGGAGCCGGGCTCCTGCACGTGGGGAGAAGCGGAGGCTGAGAAGGTACCAGGAGCCCGTCAGCCCTGGGCCAGACTCCCAGGCCCACTGCTCACCAGCTGGGTGACCTTGGGCAAGTCGCTGCCCTGCTCCGGGCCCGGTCCTTCACCTGTAAAATGGGGTGGTGCTAATCATAACCTGCACCTCGAACGGGGATCATGAGAATTCGATACCTCAGGGCAGGTGAAGTGTCTAGAAAGCCCCTGGCACAGTACCTGCGCTCAGTGCGTGTCTCGGTGGGCACCGTCACCATCGTCACCAGGGCCAGGGCCTGTGGACCCAGAGCAGGGGGCACTGGAGCTTTGCCCCTGCTGCTTCCATCTCACAAAACCCTGCAAGAGGACCACCGTCGGGCGCATGGAACAGAAAGGAACCTGAGGTCGCACCGAAGTCCCCAGCCGGCCACGCATGTAGAGCCGGGTCCAGCCCACCTGGCCTGGTGAAACAACAGGGTAGGGGAGAAAAGGTACAGAGGGTTTTGTCGGAGAGGTGGTTCCCCAGGGGGTCTCCCGGGGGTGGATTCCAGTGTCCATGTGCCCTAGGAGGCCAGCAGCCTTTTGGCCACATCTCAGTCGGGGTCCCAGCAGCCATCCCTCCCACTGGCCCACGTGTATTGGCCCCACTGTCCCCTCCTCCTTGGAGAGGCCATTGAGGTTCGCAAGGTTCCAGCCTCAACAGACAGACTCTCACCTGCAGGGCCTTCCAGGGGCTGGTGAAATGCATATCCGCTCCCAAGCCGCCTCCCTCATTCACACGGAGCGGGCGAGTGGGAAGTGGCCACGAGGAGTCTCTGTCCTCTCTCAGAGCCCCTCCCAGGCGTCTCCTGCCCAGAATTCCCTTCAGACCCATCTCATGTCCCCTTGAATGTCGTGAGCCCCGGCACCCGGCAAGAAAATGTGTCCTTGAACAAGCAGAAATGGGGAGGCCACCCTGGTAGCAGAAACTGATGCCCCTTCGGCCAAGGCTGCTCCTCGTTCCAGGAGCAGCTGGGACGCAGCCCTGTTTCTGCCCTGGTCTGTTCTGGGCAGCAAAAGCCACAGCACCCAGGGGAGACCCGGGGTTGTGGTGGAGCTGTCCTGAGTCTCAGGGTCCTCGTCTGTGAGACCAGGCCCCTGTCACAGGACTGTGGGCCCGAGGTTGGGGCTGTGAGGCGGCAGGTACGTGGCAGGTGCTCGGCAGAGACGAGCTGACCTCACCGTCTCAGCGACCCTGAGCCCTCCCGTGAAAGGCTTTGTGGATGCTGTAGTCACGGGACAGTGACAATAGGGCTACAAAGGGTGGACGTGGGGTGACAGAGGCCTGGAAAAGTGGCAAGAGCCCCAGCGAGGAGTCAGGCAGACACAGGTTCAAGTGCAGACTCCACTTCATAAGAGCTGGGTAGCCTGGCTCCTGCCGTTTGACCTTTCCGAGCCTCTCCGCAAGATTGAGACGGGAAGAGGCCCTTGAAGGGGTCTGGGAAGTGCCCACACACAGCAGGAGCCTCTTGAATGTCAGCCACTCCTTGAACTTGTCAATAGTTGGGGAAAGATGCTCACCCACTCACGCCTCCACCTCCGGCACTCCCGTGCACCTACGGTCAAACCGTCTGGCTCACCTACGGCGTCTCGCTCCGTCAGGCCTCCCCCCCGCGCCAGCGCTGCTGTGTCCTTGGTGTTCATGCCAGCGCCCGGCACATAGTGGGTACACAGACAATAGTCACAGCATGAATGGACAGTGAACATCCACCTACCTGGCCTGGTCCCCTCCCACCCCAGGCCCTGCCTGGCCCACTGCCCCTCCCCCTGGGTCCCGAACACAGCTGCTCTCATTTCAGAGGCCCCCTTGCCAGCACCCCATTGTGGAACCTGTAATTGCAGGCTCCTGCCTCTCTCCCCCCACCCCACTCTCCCTCTTCAGCAGAAAGACAGCCCCTGGCCCTATTGTGTTACTCAGGGATGACCTCACCGGGCCTCCTAAGAAGGGGCCCAGGAAGGGAGGGGGTGGGAAGTAGGGGATGGGGGACGGCCAGGCCCAGGTTGGGAAAGCCTGGAGGCTGTGGCCTGGGACAAAGGGCCAGAGGGGAGTGCGGCCCTTTCCGACAGAGGGGGAAGACAGACAAGGGCGCTTTTCATGGAGGGAATAATTGGGGGGGGGTGGGCACGGTGGATTCTTCCATAAGAAAGGATCCCGAGGGAAGAGAGGGCGAGGGGCCGTGTGCCGAAGGGAACTTTGGAGCCACAGAAAGACAGGCAGACGGACCGGGGCCTGCCACCTGCCCGTCGTGCGGCCTGAGACCAGTGACTTCCTCATGGACAGATGACAGCAGTGCCTTCCCGTGGGATAGTTGTGGGTCTATAGTCAGTGGCAGATGTCAGGTGGCGAACACACAGCAAGTGCTCAATAAGTGGCATGTCTCCCCATCCTCTTTCCTGGACTCTCCTCATTCCTCACCCTCCCATCTCCCAGGCTCAGCTGCCCAGCTCCCGAGCTGCCCACCCCAGGGCTGACCCTGGGAGCCCAGAGCTCGGCAGGGTCCCTCCCCTAGTGTCCGCTCATGGGCAAGCTGAGGGCGGGTCTGCTCCGTGTGAACACCTGAACCTCGCCTTGGGTCCCTGAGTATTGTTCCAGGCACCCCCACCTGAAGGTCCCTGAGGAGGAAAGCACCTCTTTTTGGCATCAGGTCCCTCTCTCTAGGAAGGGGGACAGTGCCCGGGTCAGCACACTGTGGGATGGAGGAGACAGCTTGAGCCGATCTCTGTGAGCCCCGAATGCCTGGGATGGGGACCGCATGGGACATGGTGGGGACAGAGTGTGGGGCGTGAGGGACCACACGACGCCTGGCCAGCCTTCAGACTCCTTGTTTGTGAATAACAAATACGTTCACCAGAGTTCTGTCAGCATTGTAGAATTTTCAAGAGCAAGCACTTTCCGAATTAAAGCTCGTGGTATCACCTGGGTTTCCCTCCCGGTCTCCCATCCGGTGTGATCAACCTGTTTCTGGTTTAACGTTTTTATTTTCGTTTTCATCTTACGGACCTTGTTTTCCCTGAGATCAGTACGCCATATGGACTAAGGCAGGTGACATTTCCACTGAAGGTGTCACCTCCAGATGCCTTTCCAGCCATGTCACACTCTGGCCCTATGGGCTTCCTTAGGTGGCCGTTTTGTTTCATTTTTTCTGCCAAGGCCAAGGTTTCTGGACCGGCTCCTGGAGAGTCCCGAGCGGCATGGAACTGCAGGCGGCCACCAGACAATAGCCCACAAGGACCTACATGAATGCTACCAACAACCACATGGGCTTGGAAGCCAGTCCTTCCCGGGCTGAGCCTTCAGATGAGACAGCAGACGCTGGGCCGACACCTTGACTGCTAGCCCGTCGAGCCGGGAGGACCCAGCCAAGCCACAGCCCGACTCCGGACCCACCGAGCCGTGAGATAATAAATGTGTGTCATTTTAAGGCACTATGTCTTGTGGTGATTTATTGTGCAGGATTAGGCAACGAATACACCAGGCAAACATAATAACTATGGGAGAAATAGCAGTAGCAGGAAGATAACATGTGTTCTGTTGAGCACCTACTGTGTGCCAGGCTTTATTTCAGGCACTCCTCATGCATTGTCCGCACACTTGCGGTACGCATCACGTGGTTACCGCTGACGGGTGCAAAACAGGCTCAGGAAGGGCAACAGGACAGAGCAAGGGCCCAACCCCAGAGCCCGGCTGTGCACTGAGAACTGGCTGAAAAAGGGGGGGCAGCCCCCCTTGCCTGCCACACCCCTCCCTTTCCCTCCTCGGGCACACACAGGCTTTATCTTGTCACGAGAGTGATTGTATGGACCCAAATGTACCTGCAATATCATTTTGCAGACAGATTTCCCAGAAACATAATATCACTTTTACCTGCACTTTTAATAAGCATTTAATTCCCTCAATTGTCTGGTGGTCCATTTGCAGGGGAAGCTGAACTGCCTGATCATCTCTCACTTCACCTGCCGTACGGGAAATAGATTCAATTAGAAAAAAATCTATTGCTAATTTGAAAGCTCTGATTCTATAATTTCCTACAGGGAAGACATGTAAATTGCGTGTTATTTAACACCCTTTTGTGGCAGGTGAGTTCCACGGGGGACAATTATCATCCACTCTCTACTCTCCTTGCAGATCCCTGACAAGAGGAAGAAGGAGGGGCCGGAGGAAGAGGGCGGGCGGGAAAACATTTGGAAGGCTGGTCTCCAAGCGGTTTTAGAAACCACTGCTTTGGAAGGGCCTGACCGGGTGCCCTCCTGCCCACCCATCACCAGGCAGCTGGCCGTCACACAGACCAGAGCCCCCCAAGGCCCATGTCCTTTCCTAACCATTCAGAAGGTGGAAAATCTGCAGGAGGAGAAGGGAGGCCGCCGGGACACTTGGCTCTGCACGCCAGCTTCTTTGTCACCTGCCGTGTGGCACAGAGCTGTCCCTTTACCTCTCTGCCCGGCTGGTCCCTGTCCGCACATTAGGGAAACTGTGATACTCCTCAGCCCAGGCTGAGCCTTTGGGAGCCTCACCCCCCGTTGAGTGTAAAATGAAACTGGGACTTTGTACCCTGCGAAGTGCTGTCCCAAGCACCCACTGGGGTCTGGTTTCCACCCTCCTCACACCCTCACAACCAGCAAGTAGGTCTTTCTCTGGTCAGACCCAACTCTTTCCGGCTCGGGTTTTCCGAGAGAAGACTATATCTTCCCACACAGCGTGGCAAGCAGACTCTGCGTTCCCCTACACACACAGATCTGGGCAGTTGTCTCTGGAAGAATGTTCAAGAAGCCAGGACCACAGGCGGGCTCTAGGGTGGAGATCTAGGGGTGGGGGTGGGGAGAGAGAGACCTAGTTCTTGCTTTATGCCTTTTTGTGCTGCTTGGACTTCATCCCTCCTTTCCTTCTTCCTTGTCCATCCTTTCCCTACTCAAAATGTGATTTTATACATTTATGCATCTATTCATTTTTTAAAGATTTTATTTATTTATTTTTAGAGAGGGGGAAGGGAGGGAGAGAAACATCCATCGGTTGCCTCCAATACGCGCCCCGATCCAGGACCTGGCCCACAACTCAGGTACGTGCCCTGACCAGGAATCGAACAGGCGACCTTTCACTTTGCTGGACGACACTCAACCCACTGAACCACACCAGTCAGGGCCATCTATTCAGTTGCAGCAAACAACACACGTGACCCAGAGCCCTCTTCCTGCCCTCCACTGTCTTATTCTGTCAATTCAGGTCACAACACTTGAGCACCATCTGTCCCCAGACAGATCCCAAGATGGGCACTGAGAAAGGGTCACTTCCACCTAGAGCTGCTTGTGAGCTGGGCCTTGAGTGAGAAGCAAGAGTCCGCGGCTCCCAGCCGGGAGCCGACACACCTCCAAAAAATGAGTGCACTGGAACGGGGCACCCGGTCACCCAGCGCCGGACACACCGCGGCCGCTGGTCTGCGGGCAGGGGCGGGCGCCACCTGCTGGCGACAGGTGAGAAGTGCGTCCGCTGCCCACTTTCCCATTCAGTCCTTCCAGGTAAAGTTGTGTCCAGGACCCTGCAGCCAGCGACTCCGGAGGGGGAGGTGGAGGGGGGTGGCATCCTCATCCCCACAAACTTCTAAAGGTACTTTTCAAAGACGTGACGTTTTTACATGCCAGAGATTTGTCACACACGCTATTAATCATTAACGCTCCAAACACACACTGAGGGCCAGCCCCTGTGCTGGGCACTCGTGACATGAAGATCAACAAGCTAGTCACGCCCCCTGCAGGCTGTGAGAGCAGGTGCCGGAATTCAACAGCGCATCACACAGGAACCGTTTAGTTACAAGCACAGTCTTGCTTCAGGCGGAAGGAGAGCATAACATCGCTTCGCTTCGCTTGCCCTCCCTGCCTGTGCGGTGGGGCAGGAAGGATGTGACTGCAGTTTTACAGATGAGGCTCGGAGAGGTGGAGTGGCTCCCCCAGCGTCACAGAGCAGGTGGGAATGGAGCTCACGGAGGAATCCCGGTCTGCCGGTCCCCAGGAGGCCCAGGGTGCAGGGTCCCCAGCCAATCCGCAGCCAGACTGCAGAAATAGCCCCCACCTTCCTCCCTAATGAGACCCCAGGGAGCCGCTATTTCTCCAAGGCTGGTGCCAGTGGGTTTCCGCCACTGCTAGGGGTTGGACCGGCCCCTGCAAGAGCTCTTCTTCCAGCTAAATGGATGAGTAGACAGAGCAGCAGGCGGCCTCCCGGACCACCTTCCCCACCCGCGACCATCGAATGAGCCCACCATCCTTCGGAAGAGAAGAGGGTCCCGCAGTAAGCTGTGGAGGGGATTACTCTCTGCTCCCATGCTCCCCAGCCTCAGTTTCCCTCCTGGCTGATGAGAGGTCACACTGGACAGTGTAAGGACCCAGGTTGACCTGAAGTGTTAGAATCCTCTGTACCCGCCTTCCTCCCTCAACCAAAGCAGGGATGCACAGCCCCCTGGGGGCGCTGGGCATCCTCAGTTCCCCCAAGGTGTCCTGTTTTGGGGAGACCAAAGCCACAATGGTTTGGAAACATGAAGGCCGACGGGACTCCCTGGCCCTTTGCAGCTGCTCAAAGCTGTGGCAGCCAGGGCAGCCCTGCCTCCCCTTGGGACAGTGATGCAACCCACCTGCCACCAGAGGGCCATCGAGCCAGACCCCAGGCGGGTGCCTCCCTTCCAGAGTGTTGGGCTGTCAGGATATCAGCCACTGCTCCTTGAAGGGGCTCCCAGAGGCCCCCGGTTGGGAGACCAGGCACTCTGTAACGGTGACAACGGACACAGCTTCCACCCCCAGGCCGCCTGTTGGGGACATTTTCAGAGCCAGAGTCCTTGTAAACGTTGCCCACTTGGTCCACGGGTGTCACTTTGTGGGCCCAGGCGGTGGAGGATCCGATGGGATGGTTCCCTACAGCGAGCAGAGCACGGGGACCTTGTTAAGCTTCACGAGTTAGCCCGGCCCCCAGGTTGGTGAGTGGCACCCAGCCACGTGGAATGACAAACGTTTATGGTACACACACCCGTCGCCTTGCACCATACTTGGCACTTCACCTCCATTACCTCACCTACCTGTCACTAACTCCTATTTTCTTCCCCCTCTTTTCAGTCGGGGACACTGAGGCCCAGGGAAGGGGAGTGACGTCCCAGCGTCACACTGTGCTGGGGAAGCACTGGATTCATACTGGGCAGCTCTGGAATCAGACTCTGGTTCCCGGGAAATGTCAGCATCAACTCATCAAAGGGGCTGGCTGGACCGGGGTCCTGGTGGGGACTGCCCCAGAGACCAGGCCACACCACAGCCTGCATTTCCCCACTGCAGCCACAGGGTGGCAGCAGCACCCCAGCCATGGGCCGGCCTGGCTGTGGGGCTCTCCCACCTCCCCTCTGCCTGGGACCTGTGGCAAGCCGGGAAGGAGCCCCAGGCAGTGCTGCTGGGGCAGGAACAGGGGGAAAAGTATACAGTCTTGTTTAATCCACGCACAGTTTTTCAAAAATAATAATTGGTTGCCAGCATTTAAAAATGAGGAAAGCCCTGGCTGGTGTGGCTCAGTGGATTGAGTGCCTGCCTGGGAAGCAAAAAGGTTGCTGGTTCGATTCCCAGTCAGGGCACATGCCTGGGTTGTGGGCCAGGTCCCCAGTAGTGGGTGTGTGAGAGGCAATGATGTTTCACACATCATGTTTCTCCCCCTCATTGATGTTTCTCTCCCTCTCTTTCTCCCTCCTCATCTCTCTAAAAGAAATTAAGTTAAATTAAATATTTAAACAAAAATAAATACAGGAGATGTCTTACCCAAATCCAGATGTCTAGACTTCCTTGGGGGTGAGGGAGGTGGGGGACGCAGGGTAGGGAGTGGGGTTGGGGGGGTGGACAGCTTCATCCCCTTCGGCACCACTGCCCCCTCCGCACACATTTGTTAATGTGGCCTTGGGCTTCAGGAGCCATTGGCACTTGAGACCCGTGGGGACACCCCAGCTGCGCTGTCCCAGATGGCAGAGTCTGCCAACCGCAGCACTTGTGACATTTGGCATCAGATAATCCTTTGTTGTCTGCAGCTGACCTGCCCAGGGAAGGGGTCGGCTGCACCGCTGAGTTATAACAAGTGTCTCCAGACCTTGCCAAGTGTCCCCTGGGCCACCGCTGCACTGCTGCAAACATGCTAGGAGGCCTGGATTGCTCCCCAGCACACACACACCCCGAACTCTAACAGCACCCCTTCTGGGCAGGTCCCTGAGCTGCAGGGTTATCCCAGGGATGGAGCCTGACCAGAGCCCTTGCAACTCCCCAAATCAGGGGTCTGGAGGGGTGGGTGCTGAGCAGACCCTTGATCTGGGCAAGGGGGCTGGTGTCCCATGGCCCAGGCAGAGGCCTCGCTAGAGCACAGGACAGCCCCAGCTGGGGAAGTGCCCATAGTTCAGTATACCCCGGGAGGCCCATGGCCTAGAGTTGCCCTGGTAGCCCTGGGGGCACCCTCCCCGACCCAGAACCCTCTCCAGCTCACTGCAGGCCCGACATCCTGCCCCAAATCTCTCATGTACCCTAAGCTCCAGGCCTGTCGGGGTCCTGTCCCCTCCATGATGGGCCCTAGAATTCTGATGGAGCAGCTGGCCTCCTGTGGCCCTAGCCCTTCCCTTGGGTCCTAGCACCCAAGGGAACTCTGCAGAGGCGATGGGCTGGATCTTATACCAACTGCCACTAATAAACCCAAAATCCTACCCCTGGGGCCAATGGCTGGCCTTCAGGAACTCAGCCGGGTCTTCCAGGCCACCAGACACCACACACTCTAGTGAAAGGGGGAGAAAGGGCAAGGAGTCCTGGGAGGCCCCTTCACTGGTCCAGGACTGGGGAAACTCGGCATTGGTGAACTGGTCATCACGGTCAAGGCCCAGCCTGGAGGGCCAAGCCCTGGCCTCGATCACGGCTCAGGTAAGTGGATGCGTGGGTGGTCGGACTGCACGCTGCACCCCAGCCTGGCACTGGAGGGGAGATCTGCTCAGGTCTCAGGCAGGGAGACAGGCTACGCATGAGAACACCGAGGCTCAGAGAAGCCGAGCGATGCCACCAAAGACACACAGCAGAGAACATGTTGGTGCCCGACCAGAACCCGGATGGGCCTGGCTTCTAGTCCAGCCTTGTCTGCATGCTCTTCTCCATGAGCCCACTCTTGGACTGGGCTGTTGGCTTCCCCTCGCTCGTTCTCAGGGTTTCTCGGTGTGTTCTGAATAATCGCCCTGCATTCCTGATATACATTTCGAGCTGCTTCTCATCTGCGGCTTGTCTTTTCCATCTATTTATGGTCTTTTGATTTTTTAAAAATCTCAATTTTGATGTAGTCAAATTTATCACCTTTTCCTTTACCTTTCAACTCAAAATCCTAAACATATTCTCACCACATGAAACGGCCACGTTTTTTCATGTTAACGTGATGAATTGTGTTACTTAATTTCCTAACCAGAAGCCAGTCTTGCCTTCTGAAGATAAACCGACTCAAACACGACGTACCGCATTTGCATTTTCAGTAAATCATCGCTGAGCTCACCGCACCGACGTTTCGGATCCACGATCATGAGTGAGGTTAACTCGAAATGTCTCTCCGGGGCTCCCTGCCTCGATTTTGCAAAGTGATGCGGTTTAAGTCGGAGACTTTTCCGGGTGAATGGAACCGTTCTCTGTTATCTGGGGGCCCCCTTATCTCTAATTACGCTTCTCTCCCTGAAAGTCTATTTTTCTTTTTTCCGAATATAGCCATAGCAACTTTCCTGCAGTTGGTATTTGCCTGGTACATTTTTTTCGATGCTTGGACTTTCAGCAGTTCTGGGTCCTTATGTCTGAGGTATGTGTCTTATAAATAGAACCTAATCTAGATGTTTTAAAATCCAGGCTAACAATCTTCTTTTAACTGGACGGTGCAGTCCTTTGGCATGTATTACAAATAGCTTGAATGTCTAGATCAATTTCTATAGTCTTATAATGTGTATTCTGTTCATTCTAATTCTTCCTGCCCCCCCAGCCTTCTGCCTTCCCTTCCCTTCAATCATTTAAGATTTTTTTCTAATTCTAATTTTTCTTTCTAATTGTTTAGAAATTACACATTTTAGGATGGGTTTCTCATGCTCACCCTAGCTATGTTAACACTGAGCACTTGCCTAACAAAGTCTAAATTCCATCAATATATTTGCCCTCCTCCCGAGTAACTGGAAGAATTTGAAAATTTTAATTTTGACCATCCCCTTCAGAATGATATGGTTTTGTTTAGTATTTTAGTGCTAGCCTGGGGTTTTCCTACCATAGAGTAGACGTTTCCCTTGTGGAGTCACACAGACTGGGTTTTCATAGTTCCCTCTACATATTTGCCAGTGTCTTTGCCCATTTTCTTATGTGTCCGATTTTTTTCTCTGGAATAATTTTCTGGGGTTTTCTACATTTATTGTTTTCTTTTAAATATATTTTATTGATGATGCTATCACAGTTGTCCCTTTTTTTCTCTCCTTTATCCTCCTCTGCCCTGCACCCCTCTTCCACCCACATTCTGCCCCCATAGTTCATGTCCATGGGTCGTACATACAAGTTCTTTGGCTTCTCCATTTCCTGTACTATTCTTAACCTCCCCCTGTCTATCTTCTACCTACCATTTATGCTTCTTATTCCCTGTGCCTTTTCCCCCTCTCTCCCCACCCACTCCCCTGCTGATAACCCTCCACATGATCTCCATTTCTGTGATTCTGTTCCCGTTCTGGTTGTTTGCCTAGGTTGTTTTTGTTTTCTAGGTTCAGTTGTTGATAGTTTTGAGTTTGTTGTTATTTTACTGCTCATAGTTTTGATCCTCTTTTTCTTAGATAAGTCCCTCTAACATTCCATATAATAAGGGCTGGGTGATGATGAAGTCCTTTAACTTGACTTTGTCTGGAAAGCGCTTTATCTGCCCTTCCGTTCTAAATGATAGCTTTGCTGGATAGAGTCATCTTGGATATAGGTCCTTGCCTTTCATGACTTGGAATACTTCTTGCCAGCCCCTTCTTGCCTGCAAGGTTTCTCTTGAGAAATCAGCTGACAGTCTGATGGGCACTCCTTTGTAGGTAACTGTCTCCTTTTCTCTTGCTGCTTTTAAGATTCTCTCCTTATCTTTCCTCTTGGGTAATGTAATTATGATGTGCCTTGGTGTGTGCTTCCTTGGGTCCAACTTCTTTGGGACTCTCTGAGCTTCCTGGACTTTCTGGAAGTCTATTTCCTTTGCCAGATTGGGGAAGTTCTCCTTCATTATTTTTTCAAGTAAGTGTTCAGTTTCTTGCTCTTCCTCTTCTCCTTCTGGCACCCCTGTGATTTGGATGTTGGGATGTTGTCCCGGAGATTCCTAAGCCTCTCCTCGTTTTTTTGAATTCTTGTTTCTTCATTCTGTTCTGGTTGAATGTTTCTTTCTTCCTTCTGGTCCACACCATTGATTTGAATCCCGGTTTCCTTCCCTTCACTGTTGGTTCCCTGTGTATTTTCCTTTATTTCACTTAGCATAGCCTTCATTTGTTCATCTAATTTGTGACCATGCTCAATCAATTCTGTGAGCATCCTGATTACCAGTGTTTTTGAACTGTGCATCTGATAGGGTGGCTATCTCTTCATCGCTTAGTTGTATGTTTTCTGGAGCTTTGATCTGTTCTTTCGTTTGGGCCCTTTTTTTTTTTTTTGTCTCTGCACACCTGTTACGTAGTAAGGGGCGGAGCCTTAGGTGTTCGCCAGGGTGGTGTTGCGTTGTGACGCTGTACGTGGGGAAAGGTCCGAGAGGGAACAATGCCATTTGCTTCGCTCTCAGCCGGCTTTCAGTCACTTCCCCTGCTACTCACAAGTAAATTGGGCCCTTCTGGTGGTAATTCCTGGTGGGTGGGCTTGTGTACGTTCTAGGACCCTGTGGGTCTCTCCAGTGAGCTCTCCTGTGAGGCTGGGAGTTTCTCACGCTGCCGCCGCCTCCACCCCCACAGGTGTTTTCAGTCAGAGGTTTGAGGCTTTATTTCCCCACTGGGACCCTGGGTGGTGTGTCTGCCTCGCTCCCAGTTGCTCCTCCTGGTTTATCTGCACGAAAATGTGGCGAATGTGAGACTGCCCACTCCGCCTCCCGCCGCCTTGCCGCCAGTCCTGTCTGCCCGGCTGCCCGTCTCTGCCCCTCCCACCGCTCTGGGTGAGTGTTTCTTCTTTAATTCCTTGGTTGTCAGACTTTCATACAGTTCAATTTTCTGGCAGTTCTGGTTGTTTTTTGTTTTTAAATCTGTTGTCCTTCTTTTGGTTGTGAGAGGAGGCAAAATGTATCTACCTACGCCTCCATCTTGGCTGGGAATCCTGGAATAATTTTCACTTAGAATTTTCCTCAGTGAGGATATTTGAGTGGTACACTCTAACATTGTGACTTACATATGTTTTTATTTCACCCACGTTCTTGAAGGAAGATACCAAGCTCTCAGTGGACAGCTATTTGTTCTCTGCATATAGTCCCACAGGTTTGTGGCTCCCATCAGTGATAGTGAGAAGTCAGCTATAAATCTAACTATGGATCCTTCGGAGGTCCATCATTTTTTCTCTGATGCTTTTCCCATCTTCTCTTTGTCTTTGACATTCTACAACTTCACCACCCTGTGTCTAAGTTTGAGGGTTTTGTTTTTTTTTTAATTCCCCTAGCTTGAGATTCACTGCCCTTCCTGGATCTGAGGTTGGCTATCTACGACAATTCTACAACATTATCAGCCATTATCTCTTCCTACAGTGCCTGTTCCCCATTCTACTATCCCCTTTCAGAACTCTGCATGGATGTATGTCGGTCCCTCTCGGCTCTGGACAACTCCCTTGGCTCAACTACTTTACAAATTCTCTCTTTGGTTGTACCTGATTTGCTGTTCAGTCTGTCCACTAAGTTCCAAGTTTTAGGTTTTACATTTCTCATTGCTGTGAGTTTTCTTTGGTTCTTTTTCCGAATCTAGCTGTTCTTTGCAGACTCATATTTCCTGCTCATAATTTCAAAGTTCTCTTTCATTTCTTTAAGAACACACACCCAAAAATCTTCTTTTAAATTTACTTGCAGCCTGCAGGGGGTAATTTCAAATCTCAAGGCATTAAGGATCCATTTCTTCTGCCTTTTGTTTCTGCTGGTTCTCTCCTTGTGAAGTTCATTGTTTTTCATTGCGAGTCCTCATTTTCTTTGGAACATTATTCATTGGAGATTCTGTAAGGCGGACACATAGTTGGATTCCTTGGGGGGAGGTTCAGGGCTCCCTTCTGCCGGGTAACTAGGGGTTCTACCCAGCAGGGGCCACTTTAAATGAAATTCTCCACCTGAGTTCCTTGGAACCACACAAGTAGCAGGAATTCAAACCGAAAATCATGTGAGGACCAGCTTGTGATTACAGATTCTCAAAGGACATCATTTTTCTCTCGACTCAACCCAATGTCAAGGTCAGAACAGGCAGGTTTGCTTTCCGTCCTCTTCTGCGGGGTGAGATGTCCTTTTCATTCCTTCCTACACTCGGGACACAGCCCCTGGACCCCAGCTTTGAAGGCGTCCCCTGGGACGTGCCCGCCTTGAGCGGCGCCCCGCGTTTATCTCCTGCCCCTTGCATCTCTCGCAGCTGTGAAAGCGGAGGAGTGAGGCCTCCCACCTTCACTTCACTCTGGAGACCCGTCACTCCCCTGCCTCCATGCCCATGCGGCAATGTGTAGAAATCAAGTTACAAAAATATTTGCTCTAGCATGTTCATCATAACCAGGGCGGTTCTTAAAGGCAGTCCACCTGGCAGCGTGCCAGAAATAGAAGCTCTCTCTCTCTGAGGACTTTCCAGAATTTGCTGCTTTGGCCTTTAGCCCGTTCTGTTTTAGCACACACTACAGCATACCACATTTATCTGTGGGTTTGTTGTTGTGTTCTACTCAAGGTCACGGACAGCCAGTGCCCTGGGCCTGAGGACGGTCCCTCCTGACTGGGAGGGAAGGACGGAACTCATGTGGATATGTGCACGTCACTCGCCGCTCACCTTGGAACTAAGGGCCACATTTCAATTGGGATACAGTCACAGAACGCTCCAAAACTGACCAGTGAGAACCAAGTCCCAGGGCCGCAGACTGCAACACTTCTCACCAGTCGGTGTTGCACCAGCCCGGCGTGGGGCCTGGGGATGAGAGCAGCCCTAACCAGCAGGCCGGACCGGCGGGCGGCAGGAGCCTGGCCGCAGCCACGCTGGACGCTCAGCTGGAGTGTGGGGGTCTCAGCCCTCCTCCTTCTTAAAATGGAACGCATCCCGGTACCAAAACATACACGGGCCTTCCAAACACGGTTTCTTCTCCCACGTCCCTTCACTCTCCTGACTCAAGGGGCAGCATAACCCACGGGCAGATTCATCTTCCTCAAGGACCGCTGGCAAGCTTATGTGCTTCTTTTCAGAGCTGATTTATTCCTGATCTTGGTCTTGGCAGAGAGAAATACAAGGCAACAGTGGCTGGGAGACATCTGGACACGGTGCCAAACAGCGCCTCAGCGTCAACCTTGCACACGTACGCTTTGACTCCACAAAATAACACCTTCCACCGCCCCCGGTGTAAAACCCGTGCCAAGGAGGGTCGGAGAGGAAACTCTCACCAGCTACAACGCGAGGCGACCGGCCTCGGGGTTCGGGACAAGTCACAGGACACTAGCGCTAGGCAGGCCCCCGGGGGCCGTTGGTGAAAAGAAAGCTGGTGAAGCCCCCCCACCTCGCCTCGGCTGTGTGACGCTGCGGAAGTCACCCACCCCAAGTCGCCATTCTTCTGAACGTAAAACAGAGGTGATGCCCGTGAACCCACCTCGTGAGGTAACCCTAACAATCAAGCAAAGCGACATGCACAACGACATGTAATCACAGTGTCTAGCAAGTTCCCAGCACGTGCTGTCTCCTGGTGCGGCGGAGGCTGTGCCGGTATCATAGCAGCGCCATGTCGGTGATGATGATGAGGATGATGTTGGAGGAGAAGAAATCGGACCTGAGAGAGAAAGAGACATGGTCACAGTCATTTGAGAAAGCAGCGGTGGAAGCGGGGGACGGCCCGTTTCTAGTGCTGAGGTCACTCGTTCACGGTGAGTGTTGACTGAGTCTCTGAACTGATGGACAGCTCCCCCGGGCTCCCGTGTGCAGTGTCTCGCTTCTGTTTTGTCTCAACCGTGTGAGGCGATTTAGGTATACCCATTGTGCAGATGTAGAAACTGAGGCCCAGAGACAAGAAATGACAATTCCAGAAAATCAACAGCAGAACTAGGCTTTAGACTCAGATCTCCTGGCTTGAGATCTGCCTTCCTCATGTGAAGGTCAACCATGCTGCTCTCTTCAAGCTCGTATTCATGAGGCCGCACCCGGTGTGCATACACAGGACCCCAAGATGAACTGGACCCCCTCCCTGCCTTGAGGAAGCCCACAAGCTAATGGACCAGACAGGCATTTAAAGAAATCAGCAGGGGCCTCCAACAGAGGTGACAGATTCAACACCGACTTCTACTTTGTCACCTCCCCAAACCTTGCTGAAAGGATAGTAAAGGAATTTCTTCGAAAGCCAGAAACTCAGAAGAATGGAGAGATGGGAGAGGACAGAGCAGGAACCAAATCTGGGGAGCTGAAGAGCAGAGGGACTGACTTTGCAGGAGAGGAATCCGAATCCTAAGCTCCTGGTGAGGAAAGTTAAGACCCGTCTGGATTTTATCATGAATGCCCAGAAGGCTTGGGGTCAGGCCGTCCCAGGAAGAAAATGGGCTTTGGCTAAGGACTGATCAAACATCTGTTCACAGAATCATTTAAAACCTCCAGTCTTCTCCCCAGTTCCATGCAGCCAAGCCATAAAGCCCCATAACCCTCCCTGGCAGAAGCCTGGGGGGTCACACTCTTGACAGTGAGACAGAGGCCCTGTGGACAGTGGACAGCAAGAATCCTGGGATATTTCCCACCCAGCACTAACGACCTGGTCTTCACCCTCCAGGCAAGAGATTGGCTAGACTTTCTCTGGGGAATTTGATCAGCCCCAGGGGAAAGATCTTTAGATACAGCTGTTAACATTTCCCAAGTAAGCTCCCCAGCCCAGTGACTCAGAGACTCTCCTACCACCAGGCCCCACCCACACATCCAGGAAAACCAATCAGCTCTTAGTTTCTGTGAGCGGACAACCGAAGATGATCAGACTTGGGAGGAGGGCACGAAGCAGGAAAGGTGGAGACTGAACAAACAACAATCTCAAAAAGAGAAAAGCAACTTGGGAAAAATAGAAACTATCTGGGGGGGAGGGATGAAAACTTAAAAAAAAAAAAAAGGCAAAAAAGTTACCAGGGACATCCTTAGAGAAAAAAGAGAAAATATTGTACCCATAAAACAAGAAAAGGATCCTGTGGGAAAAAAATTGAACATTCAGAGAATTTAAAAAGAGCCTTTGAAAAAATAGCAGATGGCCCTGGCTGGTGTGGCTCAGTGGATTGAGTGCCCGCCTGGGAACCAAAGGGTCACTGGTTTGATTCCCAGTCAGGGCACGTGCCTGGTCTCCAGTAGGGGGTGTGCCAGAGGCAACCACATATTGAGGTTTCTCTTCCTCTCTTTCCCCCTCCCTTGCCCCCTCTCTAAAAATAAATAAGTAAAATCTTTTTAAAAATAAAAAATAGCATACGTTTAAACACTCAGTAGCAGAATCAGGTTATAAATTTGAAGAAATAGTCTAGAAAGTAGAGCAAAAGGACAGAGATGGAAAATAGGAGGTGTGATGTTTAATTTTAATGTCGACTTGATCACAGGTACCCAAGCACGCGGCTAAACATTATTACTAGGTGTGTCTGTGAGGGTGTTTCCAGATGAGATCAGCATCTGAACTGGAGACGGGATGAAGAAGAGTGCCCCTCACAGGGTGGGAGGGCCTCATCCGATCAATCCGTTGAAGGTCTGAATAGAACAAAAAAGCTGGAGGGAGGCAAAATTTGCTCTCTCTGTCTTAGTGCCTGAGCTGAGACAGCAACGTTCTCCTGCCCTCAGACTGGAACTCACACCATCAGCCTTCTAGAACCACATCACCGGCTTTCGTGGGTTTCTGGCTTGCAGAGGGCAGATCATGGGACTCAGCCTCCAAAATTGCATGAGGGCGGGTAGATGGACCGGGAGCCAATAGGATGAACGGAGAGTTGGATGGATGCAGAGAGATGTAGAAAAACAGGGTATACATATAGATACAGATATAGAAACAGATCTCACTGGTTCTCTTCTCTGAAGAACCCTGAGCAGTCAGTCTGAGAGGTGATGACATCCCATTAACAGAAAGACAGACCAGAGAAAACAAAAGGAATGTATTCATGAACAATCTGGGGTATTTTCAAAGCGAACTGTCCTAAATCTACAGATGGCACAGATCCACCAAGGGCCCCTCTGGGCAATGCATTAAAAAAGACCTAGGCCAGGGCACCCTGAAACTTGAGACACTGGGACAAAGAGAAGACCCCGCTTGCTTTTGGGGAGAGGAACAAAGATCACGCAGGAGGGGCAGGAATAGCTCTGGACTTCTTGACAACACGGCGGCGGCAGGCCCAGGGGCAATGCCTGCAAAATGTGGAAGGAAAAGTATCTCCGAGCCAATCTGTCAATCAAATGAGAGGACAGAAGGGAGGTATTTTTAGACATGCCAAGTCTTGAAACATTTACAGTCAATCCTCATTATTCACAGATAACTTATTTGCAAAGTCACCTACTCACTAAAATTTGTGTGTATCCTCAAAATCAATACAAGCAGACCTTCTGTGGCCATACGCTGCCACACAAAGAGTGGCCAAAATTTGGGCCGCCTCGGGGCATGCTCTGCCCTGTTGTTTCAGCTCATGCTGCAAACAAGGGTCCTCTTCGCCCTCTAACGAGCGCCGTGAGACTCCCCCTCCTGAAGGGGACTGACGGCCTTCGAAAGCAATTCCCGTGTTAGGTGAGTTTCGTTCAGGCCTGAGTTCCAGTGCTGGTGGCCGTGAGTTCAATGTCCATGAATCAATCATGTGTGTTAAACAAGATGTCTTTAAACAGAAAATACACATAAAACAGGGTTCGTGAGCCTTGCTCGGTGGATGAAAACGTCGTGACCACAGACTCACAGGAACCTAGCCCTCTATTTCTCCCAGGAACAACGGCTCCACGTTGGCTAACCCGCTGTCTGTGGTGACTTTATCGGACATAAGGACCGCGAATAATGAGAATCGACTGTACTTTCCTTGTCTCAGGAGATCACTAGAGAAGATCCTTCACCAGCATGAGGGCAAGTCAAGGGAGAGGAAAAGATGGGTTACAGAAAACAAGAGAGGCGAGGCCGGGGGAGGAAGACCCCAGTTCGCCAGGCCCAGGCTCCTCCAGGAAAGCTCAGAACTGAACCAGCAACAGCTGCACAGAAAACGAGGCAAAGGAGAAATGAGACCACGGTGCGGGGACAGCTGTCACAGCAAAAACCCCTTCTGCACCCTCACACTCGTGGGGCACTTTCCTCTGATGCCCTGTTGGACGCGTTTTGACACGACTTGACTCATTCAACGCTACGCCCACGGTGGGTGGATGGCCATCCCCAGGAGGGTGAGTCACTTGGCTGGACAGCACAGCTGGTAGGTGGCTGCACCCGGCTGAGGACTGAACCCCGGCAGGTGGCTGAGACTCCACGCCGTTCTCTTCCAAAAATAGAGATAACCACCTCTCTACGACCACACAGATGGTCTGAGGACAGGGAAGGTGTGTGCCCACAGACGGTCTGAGCACAGGGAAGGTGTGTGCCATGGCGCTGAGGCAGAGACAGTGAAATCCCGGCCTTCCAGAGCGAGAAGTCAACCCACAGGGCCAACAACTATGAAAACCAAGATGTGCTCCCAGAGGCATGGAGGTAAAACCCCAACTACTCAGTTAAAGGCTGAACAGTGGCCTCGGGGGAGGCCATATGAACTATGGGAGGAGGTGGGGACCTCAGCAGGAAACGGCTGCTTTTCGTAAGCCTTGTGGAAGTGTTTGCCATTATACATTTGACCAAAATAAAGGCTAAAAATACAGAAAAGAAACAAACAACATCCCCCTGATCCTAGACAGAGCCAGCAAACCTGGGCCACTAGGGCAGGGTGTGGGGCCCGGGAGAGGGCAGGGGGCATGTCATCCCTGTATTTCTTATGACTCTGCCTTCAGCCTGGTAGAAGCCCCTCAGGCCCTTCAGTGTCATCAGGGGCCCCAGGTGGTTGCAGAGCCTGAGGGAACTGGGGACTCACCCGCCAGACCCTATCTGCATCGATCTCAGCCCACGCAGGGTCGATGCATCAATGTTGGTCACTGGGCCTAGCCCCTCATCTCAGAACCACACTTGTTGAGAGAACAGGGCTCCCAGGGCTGCTACCACACACACTAATGATGTAGCTCAGGTTGACAGAAGATACTCCCCGCCCCTGAGGTCACAGAGGCAGAGCAGAGTCCATCCAGGGGGGCTGCCCCAGGCAGACAAAGGACCTCATCCCATCTCACGCCCCCACCCCAGCCCAGATGGATCTCCCTGCCCCTTTTTCTCCCGAGGCCCCCACACTGAGTCACAGTTGTAGTGACAGCTTTGACCGAAGATTCCCAGGTGACAGCCACCTGATCATGAGAGACTGAGCAGTGGACCCTGGCCGCACACCCATGCCCTCTCTTCCTCTTCGGTCACACTGGGCAGCCACAGTTTTCGCTGACTGGACAATCCCTTTCCCAGGGGAATTGCAGATCCTAAAGGAGGGCTTCTGGAAGACTTGTTCCCTCCCTGCTACGACAACTCTGTCATCTTGTCTGTTCCTCAGCCCCTCTCAACCCAAGTGGACGCTCAGCTAGTGGAACAGACACATCTTTCCCATTTCACAGGGTTCTCATGAGGGCCACGCGCAGCGTGCAGACTGGCTATTTTGGGAAGTAAAAGGAGAGAAATCCAAAGAATATTTTGAGAAACACAAGACATCGGCCCTCTGGGATGTTAAAATAGACAGTTAAGCTCCACATTAAACAGTAGAGAGGGCATGGTTAGAGCAACGGAAGGCACAGCACATAAAAACATCAGTTAGATGTGGGGTAGGGGCAGGTGGAGGTGGGACAGGTGGGGGGGGGACGTGGGGCTGGAAGGAGACTTTGCTTGGGCGATGGTCACACGATGCAGGGTGCAGGTGACGCTCTGTTGAGTTGTGCACTTTAAACCTGTGTGGCTTTGTGAGCCAATGTCACCCCAATCAATTCAATTCAGTAAAATGAACCACTGGGACTGAGTGTAAAAAAAATCAGTTCAGATGAATTCTTCACATCTTTCACTCGCACCGAAAATAGAAACGCCTTATAAAGCAAATGAAATCTTAAGAAGACCAGCCAAAAATATAAGTGAATGTTGACCAGATCTCTGGAGAAATGAGAAATTTCCAAGCTTTAAAATCACTGAGATTTTTTTTTTTTTTTAAGGAAAAGGAGCATGGATTTGACTGTATATATTTTTTTTAAATCTGTACCACAGAAAATATAGCCAGGGGGAAAATAGGCTGACAACCAAGCAAATGGCAAAGGGTTAGTATCAATAATCTATGAAAAATGCTTTAAACTGACAAGTTTTCATTTTCTTTTCATTTTTTTGAACCCGGACAAAATGATACCAAATTTCATCTGGAAAAATAAACATGCAAGGCTAGCCAAGAAAATTCTAGGGAAAAGCAGAGTGAGAAAGGAGGGCTAACGTTACCAGATGTTACGATGTACTATGAAAGTACAATAATTTTTAAAGTGTAGTCCTGGAAAAGAACTTGACACTCAGCCACGTCCAGAGTGCAGAAAAGTCTGTAGAAACATATGTGGGAATTCGGCACGTGAAGGGGAAAGGAGGGATCTCTTATCAAAGGGAAGAAATGTGTTAGCCAGAGCGTGGCACCGAGGTAGCTGGGCAGTCAGCCGTCTGGAATAAACAAGGTTGCATCCCTACCTCACCCCTTATACCAAAATAAATTCCAGATGGACCCAAGGTTTGAACAACAACAACAACAAAAAAAAAACAACCATAAAAATTCTAAAAGAAAACATAGGTGAAGTTATTTATAATCTTGGAAAGGAAAGCTCGTTCTAAGCAGGAGACCCAGAAGCCACAATGAAATCCATTTGAGGAAATGAATCAGTACGAAATCCAAAGATTACTTTCAGAAAGATGAGGAATCAGCTCCGATGTTAAAACACACGGTGAATAGAGTATAAAATCAGTCTTTGCTACGGAAAATAATTCAAACCGTGACCGTGGTGTCTCTCCAGCCAGCGACCCGTGTGGGAAATGGTGGATACGTGGAGTTGCGAGGCCGTCTTTGGGAAAATATAAGTTTAAATCTATTGTCGCCAGTACTGAAGGATAAATTGTTGATAAAGCACATCAAACCCTAGGAAGCCTGGCCAAAGATAGAAAAGAATATTGACCAGTTCTCTGGAGAAATGAAAAGCACCCAGGCTTTGAAATGATGGAGGAAATCAAACAGAGAAGGAAGAACGGGCCCAACCGTCTGTAAAAACACCTCCTGCACCAGAGCATCGAAGTTAAAAAACAGGACTACGCACAGTTTCTGAACTTCTCGGTGACAACAAGTACAGACAAAGTCACAGCACATGCTAGAGAGGGGCCGGCAGTGCCTGGGGTCGGTCACTCCGAGTCAGCAAATGTTCGCATAGATGCGAAGGCCTTAAGACTAGGCCGAAGACTGGGCAGGAGCTGGGTGCGGCAAGGAAGTTCCCAGAAAAAGCATTTAAAAGGAACAAGAGCTGTGTGAGAAAGTTCAGCCTTACTCATAGAGAAATGTAAGTGAAGACAGTAAGATGCTTTTCTTGTTAACCCCTCCCAATGGCCAGGATGATGAAAGCCTGACAATGCCCGAGCTGATGGAGAGTTAGCCTTCTTGAATGCGGTCAGTGGGGGATAAGTTGGCGTGCTCCTTCCCTTTTGGTGGCTGTATAGTACTCCACGAACGACGTAGCAGAATTTATTTAGGCAGTCCCCATCTGTAGACATCTGAAGTCGCCCCGCCAAGTGTCAGGTGTAACAAACGGCACTGTGATGGCCGTCCTATGCACACATCTGCGTACGCCTGTGAATATATTTGTAGGAACAATTCTCGGCAACGGCATTGCTTGGCGAACAGACCTTTGCGTTAAAAGTTTTCACCGCTGTTGCCAAACTGCCTTCCCATGAGGCTACAGACATTTATGCACCTGGGTCCCTGCACCAAGAATTGTAACACGGACATTGTTTTGTTCAGTATGTTTTTAAAAGCACAAGGAGCAGGGCAGGGATGGATGGGGATTGTGAAACGTGGTGCAAATGTCAGAGATTTGTCTCGGTTCTGCTTTGCCTCGGCAGACCCCCTCCTCACGCCGGGCCTCAGTTTCCCCACTGTAAAACAAGAGGATGAAATAGATTGGCCCTTGTCAGACCTACTCACCCCATGACAAAGAGTGAATCGATTTTACCTGTAAGTGTCAGGGTGGCAGGGGCAGGGGACAGGCAATCCCTGTCCACTCTTCCCTCCCACACACCAGAGACACAGTCACATCAGGCTCCAGCACGGCCCAGCCCAGGCAGGCAAGGCTGCGTCTCAGTCCTCAGCTGTGGCTGAGGAAGGTCGGGGAGCCCGTTCCTACTCTGTCGGAGAACTGCTTGTTCACCTGTCAGGAAGCAGGCTGGAGCCCAGGGTGTCTTAGGTGTGGGCCATCTGCCATTGATCTGGTCACAAAAACCATCAGTGGCTCCCCACTGCCTGCAGGAGTAACGTCACACCCCTTGATTGATTCTGGCCTTGAGCAGCCAGGCTCCAGCCACACCTCCCTCTATGGTCTGGGCAGTCTCCACTGCCCGCAGACTGAGCCTTGAACATGCACCGTATCTGGGCACTTCCCGTCCCCCTGTGCTTGGTCCGCCTGCAAAGCTCTCCCACTGTCTCTCACAACTTCCTTTGTACAATTGTCTGTGCCCTTGCACAAAACCTACAGTGTGTAATCTGGTGTAAGAACCAAAGGGCACAGGGTCAACAGGGAAAATCAACGAGCTGTCATCCAAGCTTTCCGGCTTGGTGGCTCTGAAGGGAAAAATAAAAGCGTGCATATTCAGAATAGGGCACAGCATAATGCCGTCAAGGCTGGGTACGGGGAAATCTGTGGGCCAGGGGGAAGGCCTGGGAGGACATACAGCCCATCACGAGGCTCTTATCTTCAAGTACCTCCATAAGGATGACATAGGTGATGATGGTGGTGGTGGTGGTGGTAGCTTACATTTACAACTTGCATGTGTGGCTTTCCTAACAGAGAAACCACTGGTCTTTTTAGTGTATTAGAGTTAAATTGTGAAAGATGGAGAATTATTTTCATACTGTTAAAGGCAGATTCTGGATACAGACGGTTGAAGTCAGAACCCCTGTCGCCCCTCCCACCCCGCCCTCCTTGGGATAGGTCTCTTCCTCTCCTGCCCACTACCCCCCCCTTCCCGCCACCAACAGCCTCCCTGAAAACTGGGCCCAATAGGTACCAGGTCAGAGGTACCTAGCTAGACTCCCACCTTCCCCTGGCCTGTCAAAGCTTTCCTGGCTGCTGGCAGAGGGTGGTGATGAAGAGCCTGGACCCAGAAATCAGACCAGCTCTGACCCTGCCGTGTGCCCCTGTGATGAACTGGGTCAAGTGACTGCTCTTCCTGTGCCTCAGTTTCCCCATCCATAACATGGCCCTCATAGGAGTACCCACTTCCTTTGTAGACACCTGTGAGAATGAAATGAGGTGAGTGAAGAAAAGGGCTGAACCCAAGGTCTGGCGCATAGTAGGTGCTCAATAAATAAGATGCTGTGGTCATAATTATTATTACTCTTTGTTGGGAGATGCTCAAAGGGAGCAAACAGGCAGTCCCTCAAATAACTACTTATTTAGAAGTCCTCTGGACGGAGGCCCAGAAAACCAGAATGTTAAAAGGATAAATAAAGAGTCCCCAAGAGCTGGACAGAGTCCGGGCTGGGGGGCGGGGTGTGGGGGCGGAATTCCGCGCAGTGAAGGGCTTAAGCCTCGGACAATGGGCGCCGTCTGAACTCACTGGGGCCGCTTCTTTGAGTCGTGAGAAGAGCTATTTTCTTGTTTAAAGCCTTAAAGAGCTATTAAGTTGGGCAAATCACTGGTAAAACAGCTGGAAACCTAAGTAGCAATTTAAACAGCCCATTGCCCTTGCATCGCGGAGTGGAATGCGCCGCCGGCCCGCGCGTCTCCGGCCCTACATTGTCTGGACTAAGAGGATTGAGCGGACCTCTCTGCAGGCTCTGAATGCAGCCGAGCTTTATTTAGCAAATCCACGATTTCTCCCCACCCCCTCCCCCTTTTTTTTTTAAGGGAGCCGGCGGAACTCTGATTTTCCCCTTTTTCTCTCCGAGCCCCCTTGAATCGGACCATTCTTTCATTCCGTGGAACTAATGAAGGCCTTTGCAGAGTGCCTGCTCAGGAATGGGCCCGTAAATAAAACGTGTTTCATTGATCAACTTCAAAAAGCCTTCGGCGGGGCCGGGAGGGGGTGGGCTGGAGGCCTGGGGGAGGTGGGGGGTGGGGGGGCGTCTCCCGGCCGCCTGCAGGGAGCGCGCGCCGAGGCTGCGCAGGGGCTCCCAGTGACAGCTCCGGAGGAGGGGGCGCGCACAAAGTCTGCTTCTGTCCCCGCCAAGCGTTTGTTTGTTTTGTGGCGGGCGCTGGCCCGTGATTCTGCAGGCGCCGGGGCCGGCGCGCCCGAAGCCCCACCATTCACCCGCAGTGGACGGAAAGGAGGGCTGGATTGCTTTAAATGTTTTGTTTTATTTTTTTCTTAATCTCCCCCCACAAAAAAAGTTTGAGCCAACCCAACAGAGCAGTCCCTCCAGGGAAATGTGGTCGCGGGCTCCAAGCTTCCACTAACATCCATTCCAGCAACATCCCGAGTCCCCAGAGGCTTGGGGACCCAGACAGGGCCACTCGCCCGGCTCCTCTGGGCGAGGTCGGCAGGCAGTCTGAGGAGGCACCGCAGCCCAAAGATGGTTGAACCCCTGCCTTCAAGAAATATTTAGTGAGCACCTACTATGTGCCAGGTGCTTGTACTGATGCATTGTATTTTCACGAGTTTTGTTTTGGTTTGTTTAGGTTTTGGCTTTTGTTTTGGTTTGGGGGTGGGTTTTTGTTGTTGTTGTTGTTCAAAAGTAGCAAATGTCCATTGCAAGAGCGTTCCATGGCACACGAGGGGTACACAGAAAAAAACTAAAGTTCCCACTGGAGTCCCACTCCCTGGAGGAAACCACTGTTGACATTGGAATGTGTCACCTTTTGAGACTTTCTTTATACGAATCCACACAGGAGTCATTGCTTAGTAAGTTTCTTTCCAAATGAAGTGTCTCCTCCGCCTGGGCTGGGCACAGGCACAGGCACCACAACTGAGCGGCTGCTTCTTTTTCTGACAATTTCGGCGGGACCAGCACAGCCCAGGGCAGGGGGGGGGGGGCCGAAGCTTTCTTGGACTCAGTTTCTCCCTCTGGGAAATGGGGGCTAGGAGCCGCCTGATCTCAGCCTTTGACTCTGAGGGTCGACCAGATGAGGGGAGTGAGTCTGTAGCTGCAGAGTTCCACACAGACGCCCACTGTCATCACCAGCCACCTGGCCGGTGAGACTAGTCATCCAAGAGCCTGGCTGGCCCTGGGGGCAGAGCCAGAGAGCCCTTTGGCCAAGCCCCGGCAGGTCTCCTGCACTCCCCCAGCACCCCTGGGAGACGAGGATGTCCAGCAAGAATGTCATAATGGCTCCATGTGCATGGGGAGCTGTGTCTGCCCGCAGCCTGGTGTGGTAGCTGTGAGGAGACCTTTATCACGGTCACACAGCTCCTCCCGCTGTGTGTTGGGGATGTTCCTGAGGTTGAACTAGACTAGGGCTGGGACCAGAGAAGGGCTGGCATCTTCCACGCAATTGGCAAACTGGGGTAAGGCCCCAGAGGGTGGGAAAGCTCTGGTCTCTGGGCTGAGAGCTCTTGATTTCCTTCTGGACCCCGAGACCCACCCTGGGATGTCACCAACCAGCATCACTGCCTCCTGATGGAATGTCATCGCTGCCACCCAATAGCCCTGGAGAAAATGTTTCAGGGGGTTCCAGGCAAATGTCTCCACCATACCTATTCTCAGTGCTGACTCTGCTACACCTCCTGCTGGGCACTGGCGGCAGAGGGAGGAAAGGGGACTAGTGACCCCCTAATTCACTCATGGGGTCCCCTCTCTGTACCTGGTGTCTAGGCTCCTGCATGTCTGCAGCCATGAAGGACTTGCCTGACTTCCTGATGTTGGCCTTGGGTTTTGTGTTGTTTTGGTCGGGTGTTGTGCTCTGTGTTGGCCTTGGGTTTTGAGAATTGCTTGCAGCTCAGGCAAGTAGCTCAGGGAAGAATGCCGGGTTGTAATTCCAAAGGTCATGGAGACCGAGAAGATGGAGAGGGAGGCGTCCACAGGTCCAAGAGACACTCGGGAGGTGACATGGACCGATGTGGTAGCACCTCTCTGAGAAGCGATTTGGCAATAAGTGTAAGGAGACAGAATTTTTTTAAAAAACTGTCAATCCTTTTCCACCCAGTTATTCCACTTCCAGGGGTTTATTTCAAAGCAATGATCAGAGGTGTGGGCCCAGACTTAGGTACAAGGATGTCACACTCAGTGTTGTTTATAGCAGTGAGAAACCAGAATCAGCTTAGATTGGCCAAATAAATCATGGTGGATCCCTGCAATGGACTACCACACAGCTAACTTTACAATCACATTTTAAAAGAAGACTTGATGCTTATGAATTCGAGGCAAATGAGAGAAAACGGGCTGCCAAGCCGGGCGTGTTGCACGGAACTTGAAGAGCACGCTGAGCAGAAGTCAGACGAAAGAGCCCATCATTACGCGCGATTACGTCCATACCAAGTTCTAGCACAGGCCACACTAACCCATGGTCAAAGACATCAGACCAGCACTTGCCTGAGTTACAGGGCAGGGCAATGGAGAAGAAGTCCAAGTGGGCATTCGGGAGTGCCCTTAATGTCCCTCACTTTGCGGTGGAAATGACACAGGTGAGCGTGTTTGTCAAAACCCACTGAGTGGGGCAGCAGCTGTGGGAACCAGTGTGGCAGCTTCTCACAAATTAAACAGAGTCCCCACACGATTCAGCACTTCCACGTCCAGGTCTATATCCAAACACACGGGAATCAGGGACACAGGTCCTCCTGCTGCCGGGGACTTGGGACAGGATCCATTGCAGCTTAAAAAGAGGGAAGACTCCAAGAGAACTTGAAGATCAAGGCTACTCCATGACTCTCTGAGACAGACTTTCAACCACCCTCCCACCCCACCCACCCCTCCCATCTTGGCACAGTGGTTCCTTCTGATACTCAGGTTGGGACACAAGTACCAGCTCCTAGGAGAGACCCTGGCGACCACCCCCGCCTGCAGCGCACCCCCCTCCGCAGTCAGCTGCGCCACACCTCCCTGCCTCAGCTCTCCGAAGGGGCCGGGCCGCCACCGTGGTTTTCCTTCGTTTCTTGTTCTTTGCCGACGGCCTCCCCTGACGGAGTGGGCTCCAGGAGGATAAGGGTCCAGCCGGCCTGCTCACTGCTCTGTCCCTAACACCTAGAGCAACATCTCGCATAAGGCAGAGCTCCGTAAACCTCCTTTGAAGGAAAGGACTGCCACCCGCCATGTGTTCAGTGCCCACCGTGTGCCCAGCACGTGACGTGTCATCTGATGAGAATCTCACACCCACTCTGTGAGGTCGGCCTTCTCAGCTCAGTTTTACCAGTAACGATGCTGAGTCATGGAAAGGTGCCATGGCTTGTCCGCGGCCACACAGCAAGTGACAGAGCATGGAGTCAAGTCCTCACCTGCCAAGCCCCCGCTCTGTCCCTCCACCCCACCATTGAACATTTAAGACCACAGGCCAGAGGGAAGATCAAGGAATCCTGGACAGGAAACGGGAGCCCACAGCGCCTTCTCATCCTGACTCTGGATGGCTGGGCGGCCAAGGGCAACATTGCCCACTCACTCATTCGTCTGTTTCTGGCTCGGCCGCACGACCGTGTGCAAGTCACGTAAGCACTCTGGACCACATTCCGTTCTTGTGAACGAGGGTAAGAGTGCTCAGCTCACCTGGCAGCTGTGTGACTATAGGGGTCGATCAGGCAGTCTTTAGAACAAGGCCTGACACATGTCATTTGTTGACCGTGTCATATCACAGACACGTCCCCCAGCCCTGCCCAGTGACTCAAGTGACAGAAACTAGAATAACTGCTGGTCTCAGGAACAGAAAGGATGACTTAAACAGCCTCAAACACTGTCAGGTGCTTCCCTTCCCCCCCCGCCCCCCGTCCTTTTGGACTCGCTCTCTCCCCCCTTTCCCCCCCCCATCTCTTCCCTCTGCCTCTCTCGGAACGGCGGTCCATTCTCTCAGGCCAGCTGTCCACACCATGGTAGCACCACAATGACAGGCAGCTGGGGACACCCACACTACTCCATGCCTACCTAGAGAAGAAGCCACACCCCACCAGATTCACCAAAGAATCCCAGCGAAAGTATCTGATTGGCTTGGCTTAGTCACATGTCCTTGCCTGGACCAATTATATGGCCAGAGTCGTGGGATAGAATGAGTGGCCTAGCCAGAGCCACTCATTCACCTCGGAGGCCTTGGGTGGAAGTGTAGAAAGGACATTAGGTGACCAGGAAGTCTAATCTGTACACCCCAACATCCTGACCTAAGCAGAGGACGGATCTACTAACCAATAAGTTCCAGGTTTCAAAGCTGGACCAGTGCCCATGGTGGGGCCTCCTGCAAGGCCAAAGGGCCTCAGGTCACCCACTCTGGATACCCGAAGATGGCGGTCCTACCGGTTGGCCAAGCCTCCCCATGGGCACACAGGATGGAGGTGACTGGGAGAATGGGCAGCTGGATTCACTCCCCAAGGCCCCCAAGCAGGCAGAGGACGGCGTACCTGACCTGAGCCTTGTGTCTGGGTCTGCCAGGCCCACGGGACGGGGAAGGGCATTGGGAGAGGAGGGAATACCTGTCTGAGTGCCTATGAACTTGCAGCATGAGACGGTTTCACAGGTATGACCTTAGGGGCCGGGTGGGCACATGCCCAGTGACTTGCAAAGCCCCACACTGACACGGTAAGAAGGGTGCGCCTCTGGCACCCATGCTCTGCTTAGGAGACTGAGAAGCCCTTCTCAGTGTCATCCTGTCTCCTGTGTCCTCCCAGCCTGGGGGTGTGGGGGGGTGTCTGTGCGTCACACCACCCCCACTGTCCACTTCTACACAATCCCACCCGACACTCTGAGGCAAAGCGTCATCATGTTGGGGGCCTGTTAGCAAGGCGAGAGGACATAAAACCTAGGCAGCCCCTGACGTGGGCCCTGTGAGAAATCAGCTGCTACAGCTCATCTGCCCGCTGTGTAAAAGCCACTCTGCCCACTACCTAAGCCAGAAAAGTCGACTGCACGCATTGCACCCAGAGCTCTCAGAAGCCCTTTGAGCCTTAGAGCGGGTTTTAGTAACGGGTGATGGTAAAGAGAGCATCTTCTGGAGTCACACACACCGGGGTTTGAACCCCACCCCTGCCATTCGCCAGCTCTGTCCTTGTCCCAGGCAAGTGGCCTGAGTCTCCGTCTTCTCAGATGTAAAGTGGGGCCGGCGGTGGTATCTACTTCTCAGGATTAAATAATGCAATGCACAGGACAGGGACACCCGGCACAGGTGGCTGTTGTGTCCCTGGGAGAGGAGGCAGTGGGGAGGTCAGAGCATGCTGAGTGCCACACTCAGGTGGGCCCCTTCAGGGGAGCCTGGGGTGTGAGCTGGAGATGCCCAGGGTCCAGGGGACTGAGACCCTCATGGGACAGGGTGGGGGCTGAACCAAGAAACCCAGCCTGTGGGACCCAGGGCCGCCAAGGGCTGGTAAAAAGACTACCCTCGATGATCTAGAGAAGTGTGCTATTATGAAAGTTCCTTTTTAATAAGCAAGGATGACAAAAGCCTCTCGAGTCATTCAGACTGAAGCTTAACAGCCCGTTAATGACATTTCCTATGTGCAGAGAACCCTGTTTCCTCAAAGAACTTTCACAATTAGCATTAATCAAAACAATGCCCCCCGAGAAAAATTTTTTGAAAATCAGGTGTTCTTCCACGGAGGAGCGGGGCCAGCAGGCTGTATACTCCCGGCAGGAAGAGACCTCCACCAGGTGTCAGCAGGGGGAGCCAAAGGGCTCTGCAGGACACAGTACCCTGGCCAGCCCAGCTTCCCCCTCGGGGCACAGAGCATGGTGGTGGCCGGAGAGGGTGGGCAGCTGCACTCACTCCCCAAGGCCCAGTCAAATAGCCAAAGAATCTTTATCCACTCCCTGGAGCGATGTGACTTCTCAGTTAAGTTATATCTGGCTTGTTTCTTTGTTCGTTTGTTCATTCATTCATTCAACGATCATTTCTCAGGAGTCATCTAGCAGCTGTGACACCAGGTATGAATCAGTTGTGAGTCCCACCTTCAGAAACCCCTAGTCTGGAAGGAGATGGATGTGAAACTCAGGGTGAGCTGGACTCTGATGAGGGATGCCCCGGGGAATCTGTGGGGGACTCAAGGAGGGCCCTACAATCTGCTCAGGGGTTGGGGTTGGGATGCAGGCAGAAGAGGGGCGGTGAGCCTTGTGAAGAAGGGGAGGAAGAGTGGTCCTGGCAGAGGGGGCATTCGGGCAAAGGCTCGGCAGTGTGAAAGCAGGATGTCTGTGGGCCCCCTTTGCCCATGGTGTGGCGAGGATGGGACCGGCCACTGGAGAGGACACAGTGCCATTAGCCCGCTGTTTGAAAGGTGATGGGGAGCCATCGGCTGATCTCTCCCAAATACAATGTCCAGTTCGTCCCTGGGTCTCCACTCTCTGAGTTCAGTCTCCAAAGGCTGCAAGACGCCTTTTGCTGGAGTCCGGAGGCACGGCCCCCCACCAGCCCACCCGCCAGCACAGACTCGGCTGTCTCTGTGAGCAGCTGTCCACGTGTCACCGTCACATGCGTGCAGTACCTTACGGTTTACAAGGTGCGTCGAGACCATTTGCTCCTTGATCCCCACCTTCTCTCGAGGACCTTGGCACATTCTTGTGCATCAGAAAAATCACCCGCTCATACTTCGTGCCTAACTCTAGTGTCACATGTCCTGGGAGGCCTCCCTGACTGCGCTCCAGGGCAGATGTGAACACCTCTTTCTCTGCCACCTCCTTTAGTGCATTCGTGGGGGACTCACACGTGTGTCTCCTCCCCACCTCCCTCCTTCTCTGCTCCCCGACTCCTCTGCAGAGACCACGACCTCCCTTTGGCAAGAACCATCTTTTCTTTCTGCGCATCTTAGAGGCTAGAATTTGGGAGAAGTGAGAGCTGCCCCCGGGTTTTGGGAGTCCACATCCTAACAGGCCATCACCCTGTCTCCATTCCCTCTTTGATTTTGAAAGACTGAGCCTGGAAGAATTGTTCCCTGCTGCCATCAAGCTTGGGGGGGCATCTGGCTGAGATGGGGTCCCTGAGGGACAGGGATATTAGAGGGCATTGCCTCTTGAAAGGACCCCCCCAAAACTCACACTTCTTGCCCTGTTACCTAATGCACAAGGCAACACGTGGTCCTGGAGGAGCTTTCTCCCCCAGAAACCCAAAGCCACACAATCAGGAAGAGGGTGAAATAAAGCTTGATAATGGGAACTCCCAAATTCAGCCATTAGCCAGGAGCCACTATGCAGAAGGAAATGTCCAGAGTGATGGGGGGAGGGGAAAGCTTACTGGAGGCAGAAAGAAGCACTTCCTCCCTGGCCCTTTCTGGTCCCCCCACGGGGGGGACCCCTTGCTTCAGCCACCAGGCCAGAGCCACACACTGTTTGTGATACGAAGTCAGGTTGGAGCAAGGGTGGCTGGACACAGATGGAACTCTCCAGGGCTGTGGAGACGAGCTGCAGACGTGCGTGTGTGTAAATGTGTGCGACCGGTTGCGTGTTTGAGGCTATAGTGGCCTGTGTGGACGCGTGCATGTGAGAGCATGTGCCAGCACGTCTGGGTGTGTGTGAGTGTGTGTCTGCTGGGGGCAGGGGAGGAAGCTGGTGTGAGGTAGGAAGTTGGGCAGGCAGACTGGACAAAAAGACGAAAGTCTTGTCTTTGAGTCAGGCAGCTAGCGCAGGAGAAGAAAAAAGGAGCTCTTATTGGTGGTTGTCAAGGAGATGGGCTTTGGGGTTTGCTGAACTTTCTTCCCTTAAAGCGCCCAGACTCGGGCTGAGAGGGGCCATTTATTTCCAGCCGCGCCTCACAGGCGGGGGTCTCGATTCAGGCACCCAAGGCCAACAGACGTCAGGTGTAGTAGACGCCGGGCCGGCCAGAGCAGTCCTTGGGTTGAATGACCGCGATGCTCCTGTTGCCCCCGGCCCGCCGCCCTGCCCCGGTCTGGCACTGGGGCGGCCCCAGGCCTCACATCGGGGCATCAGGCTGCTGGCTCAGAGGCCAGCCGCGCAGAGGGGCCACGCGGCCAGGACGGAGGGCAAAGAGGTTCTGACCCACCCGGAGCTCTCCGGGCGCCCCTTGCAGGCGTGCATTCTGCGACTGTCCTATGACAAGCACACTTCGGGGCCAACTGTCCTTCGGGGAGTGGTAAAAAGTTCATTTGTTCTGAATGTAAATTTTAAACCGATCTTCACGATTTGTTCCCTGTCTGGCTATTTCACCGCCGCCTTGCTAGCGCGTGGAACACAGTGGGTGTTCAATAGATATTTACCGAAAGGATGAATGAATTCTGCTCTGCGCGCTGGTGTTTCTTTCACTACAAATCGATGCGGCCGACCCTTTCTCAATCCCCGAGGACCGGCTGGCAGGCCCCTCCGCACCCTTGAGTGTGTGGGTGCGGCGGGTGGTGCTGCCCCCAGGGCGGCGGTCACCCTCAGTGAGGGGGGTTGAGGGGGGAGATGAGGCAGAGGAAGGGAGCAGCTTCCGTGTGAGCCACAGCCCGGCGGAGACCGTGCGCCCCCTACCCCCCACCTGCCACCCGCCGGGAGCGGGGGCGGGGGTAGGAGGTGGGGGTGGCCCGGGCACCCTCCTGCCCCTCCCCCCGCGGACCGGCAGCTCGCGCCCATTGGCCAGCCGCGCGCGGCGCCCCTCCCCCGACGGCCGGGAGCCAATGTACGCTCGGCTGTCAGCTCGTCAGCCGCGCCGGCTTGGTGGCTGCGAGCCCGAGCGGTGGCCCAGGAGCCAGCAGCGAGGAGCGCTAGCCGAGCGGCCGGTCCGGGGAATCCCCGCGCCCAGCTCGCCCGCACGCCCGGCCCGGCCCGCAGCGAGCATGGGCGCGGCGGCCGTGCGCTGGCACTTGTGCGTGCTGCTCGCGCTGGGCGTGCGCGGGCGGCTGGCGGCGGGCAGCGGGCTCCCAGGTAAGCCCCGACCCGGTGGGCGGCGGACGCGGGGCGGCGGCGGCGGGGTCCCGGGAGGTTCCCCTACCCCGCGCTGTGGGGAGGGCCGCAGCCCGCGCGGTTCCGTGCCCTGCCTCACCTCTTTGCAAAGTAACTTCTGAGACCCGCACGGGGCGCCCCCTTCCCGCAGCCCCGGCCGCCCGGGGCTCCCAGAGCCCAGCGGCCCGCAGCAGGGGCGGGGTGGGGTGAGGCCCCGGGGGAAGAGGAGGGCGAGGTCGAGAGGAAGGAAGAAAGAGCGACGGCCGCCCGAGGGGGCCCCTAGCACTCGGACCAAGGGCGGGGAGCGGGGACCCCGGAGCCAGACGGACACTCCCCCAGGGGAGACTGGAGCATGGACGCAAGGAGGCTCGGAGGGGAGACCAAGGGAAAACAGATGGACATGGAAAGAAAGAGGAGTCGTAGATGGAGGGACAGACGGACAGAAGCAGACACAGAGGGAACACACAAAAGGAGACAGGAAGAAACCCAGAGGAAGACAGACGTGGAAGAGAGGAGAAGCACCCAAAGGAAGAGCGGAGGAGGAGAGGAGGGAGCTGAGGGAGGGAGGAGGCGGCCCACGGGCAGCAGGAAAGAGAAAGATCAAAAGAGGGAGAGTGAGGGACGGGGTGGACTGCGGGCCGGGAGGGCAGAGAGAGGGGAGGTGGAGGCAGACGCGCCCGGGAAAGAGAAGAGAGGGCTGGGGGTGCAGCTGCGGCAGGAGCAAGGCAGAGGGAGAGAGGGGGGGGATGGAGATGGTTGGAAAACGATGGGCAGATGGACGGACAGAAGGGGGAGGACAGACGGACAGGCACAGAGGGAAGGAGATGGATGGGAACCAGAGAGAGAGGACGCCAGACAGGGGACATGATGGGCGGGGCGGTCCAGGAGAGGAAACCCAGCCGAGATGCTGAGGAAGGAGGTTACCGGCATCCGGCCTGGGTCAGGGCAGGCAGCAGAGGCCAGGTGGGGGATCCCCGGAATTTCACTGGGGTCCTGGCACTCCCATGCCTTCCCCTCCCCATCCCCTGGTGGTCTGGGTGGGGGCCCCCACAAAGCTGAAGTCAGGATCTCCCCTACCACGGGCTCCCTCCCTTTCCCTGGTGTGGGGAGGTCAGGGGAGGGTCCTGCCTGCCCCTGGTGCTCTCCTTGGTTTTCTCTGGGCACCCCTGGCTGCCCCGTGGGGCTCCCTGAAGTCTGTGTTTGGCCACGGGAGCCTGTGCCTGGGAGTCACGCCCTGGGAGAGGATGCCAGGCCATCTCAACTGTGCTGCATTTGGAGCTGAGTGGTTCCTCATGTGCTGCCCCACCCCCGGGAAGCTGGGCCCTGCTGCCCACAGCCCCACTTGTCCATGGGTGTCTCTCCCGGGCTTTGGGGTCCTCACACCCCATGTGATTGTTCCTGAATGTGCCTCTCCCCACCTCCCCGTTTCTGTCTGTGTCTGTGTCTGCATCTGTCTCCACCCCGTCTCCACCCCAGGGAAACGAACCAAAGTCAAAGCCTGTGATGAGAAGGCTGGGCTGTCCTGCAGGGGAGCCCCCAGCCCAGGGCAGGGGCATGGCCAGGGGGTGGATGGGGACAGATGGCCTGTGACTCCTCTCCCTCTCTCCTGGAACTCACCTGCCCTCTCCCCAGCACCCACCTGAAGATGTGTTTAAAAGGTGTCTTGGGAGGGGACCCCACCCGCCCTTTAGCAAGCAGTCACTCATTTCCATCCTACTAGGTGGGGGCTGGGAGTAGAGGCCTAAGGGGCTCCAGGGCCCCAGACAGTCTCCCATCATTCCTGTGTACTGACCCTCAGGAAGTGGGACAAGCAGGGTTCGAGGCCCACTTCCCCTGCTGGTCCTGTCTCAGAAGTGGCCCTAGTCCTCCCTCCTGGAAGGATGCAGATTGGCCCTCTCTGGCCTCTGGCTTCCTGCCTTTGAGGCTGTGCCACCCCTGCCTAGGGGTCCCTCAGTCATCACTTCCCAGAAGGGGATGCACTGCTGGCCCGATGTTCCTGACAGCCGCTGGACACCGAGGGCTGGCGCGGGCCTCCTGGCCCCTGTTCCACCTTCCTTTGGGCAATTGTAGAGCAGATAGGCCCCTGCCCCGGAAAATCGATGCCACCTGCTGTGTGCACAGGCGTGCATGTGCAGGGAGGTGGTTTTGTGTTTCTTTTCAGTGCTTCTTCCTTTGGGGGCAGGCTGGAGCCTTAGGACTAGGGCAAGGGAGGAGCCTGGTGGGGGGCAGCAGTGGTCTTCCTAGAGAGCCGCCCTATGAACCCTGATGCTGGCCAGGGAACTAAGTCAGAGTGGACATTCTTGAGGACCAGGCAGTCTAGGGGGAGGCGGGAAGCACGAAGAGACCAGGACACTCCAGGACTTCCCCAGGCCTGTCCCTGAGTGACCGTGGCTGCAGAGAGTTCCTTGGACTGCCCTTCTGTGTCCCTTTGTGTACCTGTCACCCACCTACACATCCTTCATAGCTAGCAGGAAGCAACACAACACGTAGACAGGCTCTGGGCTTCCGTCTCAGCTCTAAGGAGACAGCGACTTACAACAGACCCCCTGGGCCTCTCTGCCCTCCTCTGTAACCTACATCATAGCTAAGGCTCTTCCAGCTTTTCAACCCTGTGCCTTGAGGGCCTCTCCCTCTGAGCTGTGTGTGCTTGTGGGTGTGTATGTTGGTGTATCTGCACAGACATGCAAATCTATTTTGTATCCTTTTGCCTGACAGCTGTTTCAGGCCAAAGGTGCACCCATGTGTGTTGGGGGTGAGAGGTGGGGAGAGCCAGGAGCACCCAAAGCCGAGACTGAACTTGACTTGGGGAATTGGGCTAGGAGAACCAAGTTCGCACCTAGATTTCAGAGGCAGAGAGGAGAGAGGAAGGGGAGGTCAGAACCGGGGATGAACCACTGAGCCTAGGGGAGGGCATGGTCCTCCACTGGGCACTCCAGGCCGGGGCTGTGGGAGCCTCAGGAGGGACCCTGCATTTCCACAGCCTGGGGGCTGGGTGGGGTCCTGTGTTTAGACCACCTCCTGGCTTGGCCTCTGCTCATGGCTCCCTGCTGGCCGCAGTTTCCCCATTGGTAACCCACAGGGGATGGATTTGAATTCCTTCAAAGATCCTGCTGGCCCTAAGCCCTATAAAAGAGGAGGGTGAAGGGGGGTTAGAGCGATGCTTGTGGAGAGCAAGACGCGGAGAGGGGCTTTTCCTCACTGGGCTCGTAAGCCTGCACTTTCCCATCTTTCCAGTGGGAGCAATAGATTGACTTAACGGGTTGTTGTGAAACTAAGTGAGAGCCAGCATCTCCGTGGCCTGGCAGAGAGCAGTGCCCCAAAGATGCTGCCAGTCTGGACTGGTCCCTCTGGATGATCATGTGACAGTTGTTAGCGTTCATTACCCCCATGATCAATGAAGGGCCGGAGGCAGAAGGGGCTCCCTGCTCCAACACCTCTGCCTGCCTCCAGGGCCACACCTCACCAGTGGCCCCCCCACAGGGGCAGCCGACGTGGACGAGTGCTCCGAGGGCACGGATGACTGCCACATCGATGCCATCTGCCAGAACACGCCCAAGTCCTACAAATGCCTCTGCAAGCCAGGCTACAAGGGGGAAGGACGGCAGTGTGAAGGTGAGCCCCCAGCGCCCGAGGCCAGAGTCCATGGCCCCCACGGCACAACCCCCCGGAAACGCCAGCAGGGGCTGAGCCTCCGGTTCCCCGCCCCATGAGCACCTGCCTCAGCCTTGGGAGGGGGGCTCCAGGCCTCCTGGGAAGCTGGGAGCTCCCCTGGGGGTGGAATTTGAGTCTGGGGTGCCTAGGTCTCCTTGGGTTTGAAACATTTTTCCTTTAAAAGAAATTGAGACAATGCACTGAATGATATATTTGTCCATCTCTTCCTAACCGGATGTGCGTGGGGTGAAGGCCTGGGGTGACTTCCCTAAGACCCCTAACCTCAAATTCAAAATCACCCTGCAAGGCCTGTAGCTCCCAAAGGACCTGCTAGTAGGTGGCCACAGTGTTTGTGGAGCTGGCTCGGGGACGAGAGCCCAGGGAGAGACTGGTGGATTTGCGCTGTCTGTCTGTCCAGCCCTCCTTCCCTGCATCTGGGGTGCTGGTTTGACTGTCTGGAGCTAGAAACTGGGCCCTGGCAGGCTGAATATTCAAGATAAAAGAACAGCCTCGGGTGTCTTTGGGGCCAGGTCTCTTCAAACATGGAACCCCTGGGGGCATTTGTCTCAGAGGATCTGTGTGGGGCTCTGACTCTGCAGGCCTGGGGTGGGGCCAGCGTCCAGGGGCCTGAAACGGCAGATGACTGATGTGTACCCCTGGATGAGAAACATTGACCCAAGCCTTCCCCGTGTGTCCCCACTTTCAAGAGGAGGAAAAGTGAGGCTCAGAGAGGAGAAGCGTTTCTGCAAGGTCCCGGTTTCTCGGGGATGGCCAGTGCTCCAACTCAGGCCTCTGAATTCCACTCCACGGCTGCCTGACATCTTGTTTTCTCCACGCTGAGCCCTGCCCCCTGCGTTTTCCAAGTGTGCGATTTGTGTTGGGAAAGGGACACACGCAACCAAGATGGGCGCCTGCCCGTCCGCACACAGCTTCACGGGAGCTGGGGTTTTGCAGGAGACGCGGCTACGCCTCCTCGAGACACTGACGTTGTTTATCCATCTCGTTCGTTGGGGATCCACTTAAGGCCGAGCGCTGGGCAGATGACAACGGCCTGGATCAAGCCCAATTTGGCCACATCTTGGCCTTGCTCAGGGCCCCGGCAGCCTGAGGGGGGAGCTGGCGCCTGCCCGCAGACCTCTGGAAGGAGGCCAGGCTCGAGGCAGATAGGGCAGGACGTCAGCAAGAAGCCTGGTGGCACGTGCTGGCCCGGCTGCCGGCAAGGCCTGGAGGTTAGTTCGCTCAGTGGTTCCAAGTGGCGCATGTGTAGCTCTGTGTGACCGTTTTCTGACGCTCTGCTCCCCACTTCAGGTCCAGCGCTCTGGCAGGGCAGGGCCGAGGGTGACCCCCATCTCTGCTGGTTTAAGCCACCAACCCAGCTTGTCCTCCTCCAGCCTGGGTCATTAGGTCCCCTCCTGCCAGCCCCCCTCCTATGAGTCACTGAAGTCACATTAGGGCTCCCAGTGAGGTCCTCGGTGGCAGAAAGCCTTTCATGAGTGTCCCTGTGCTCCCAGCTCCTGGGGCAGGCCTGGCACCAACATGGATGTGCAGAAAATGCTTACTCTGAGTTGGCTCCTTGTGCCTAGACTAGAGTTCACATGACCGCCCATAAGGAGCTGCCTGTAAGGTGCCTGGACAGCTGTGAGGGCCTGTGGGACGTGTAGGTGCTGGGTCCCCGACGGCTCACTCTTGTCACGAGATCCTTTTGACCCTGTCTCATGAGAGCAGCAGGGACGGGCCTGGCACTGGGCTGCCACCCACCTCTGATGGGAAAGTTTAGGTGGCCATGGCCCTCCTGAGCCTCAGTTTCTCCTTTGGTTCGATGGGCCCCAAATGCCCCCCATGCCGAAGACTGAATGGAGTGCACCTGGCCCAGGGGCGGCACTCCACACAAAGAGGATGGGACCCTTGCCATCACTGTCATGTCACCCTCACCTGTCCTCACTACCTCTCCCAACGACGTGAGTGGTGATAGTGACCGTGCACCCCCATCCCTCACTCAAGGAGCGTGTGATCTGGTTTGGGCTACAGGAGCTGAAGTGATCTCGGTGGAAGTTTTCCCTGACCAGGTGGGGGTCGTGCGGGAGCTAAATCAACACTAGTGAGTTGCCACGTTAACAGGATGGAGAGTGACCGTCAGGAACCAAGAGGAGGAGGCTCTGCGGCCGCTTGTGCCCAAAACCTCTGTGCGCAAGTGCTGGCGTGGGGTCTGGGGACCGTAGTGGGCAGTGTCCCACTTGAACTGAGGTGTTCTCATCCCTGGGACCCACCCACAGTCATCAGGCAGAATCAAGGGAGCCCGCCAGAGTGCTCACCACTGGCTTCCGGGGAGGACCACTCAGAGCCTTCCAGGGGCTTTGAAAGCTGGGAGACCATTCTCACGTTCACTTCCTGGTTTACAGATGGGGAGATGGAGGGCTGAGAAGGCAGCCGTCTTCCTGAGGTGGGACTCAAGCCCAGTGGGCGGCTCCACCCCTCCACCTTGCCTTTCTTCGGGGGGTGATGGCTCCCACGGCTCTCTGTCCTGGAGAGAGGGAACGGACCATGTCTATCGGCTGAGCTGGTGGTGAAAGCAGGGACCTGGGAGCCAGGCTGCTAAGGTTCGGATCCCGCCTGGGCAGCCTGGACAAGCTGTTTAACCTGTCTGTCTGCAGAACAGAGCTAACAAATGTACCTGCCCCCTGGAGAGAGCGTGAGGACTAAGTGCGTTACTGTGCGTGAGGCATTTGCACACAGCCTGGCACGTAGGATGCGCCGTGTAAGCATTAGCTGCTGTTCCCGAGGTGATGGTGGGGGTGCTGATGGAATGGATGGTGATTTTGGCAATGGTGGCATTGATAATGACGGCAGTGATGAGGAGGGGGCAGATGAAGATGAGGATGGTGGTAATGGCTGTGATACTGACGATGAGGATGAGGATGGTGGTACCGTGGTCATGTTGGTGATCCTGATGTTCGGTATATGAAAACAGGTGTGGCTTTGTCTTTCTCCAGCAATTCCCAGGCCGCGAAGTGTGGCATTGTGGTTTACTGATGATTCAAACAAACCATACACATGTATTCACAGCCCCATAGAGAGGTACAGCCGTGGGTACTGTTCATAGAGGACCATCTACCAAGCACGTGCAATAAACATTTCAAGTGACAAAGGGCTGCTCCAGGGATAGCAAATATGCTGCCCCCTCCTTCAGCCAGACATCACTAATCCATCCCTGCACCCCCAGAGGGGCACTCCCACTCTAGGGGAAACCCGTGTTCGAGCCCTGCGCCCTCGGTCTGCAGGCCCCGCACCCGTGCAGAGGCTGAGGTCGGAGTGTGGGGGGAAACGAGTACCCTGTCCTAGGATCTGCTAGACCTTGCCCTTTATTCTGGTAAGCGCAAGGGACGGACACTCAGCAGAGATGCCCAGAGTGCATGGCTCCCACGCTCTGCCTGGTTCTTCACAGGAGATGGACCCAGCTTGCGGTGGCCCCGGGTGGGGCTGATTGAGCCTCTTAAACCCTTAACCGTGTCCCCTTGAAATCCCTGCTGGTTGCAGAACCCCCCTAGCAAGCCCAGCCCCCGAGGCAGCCCATCACCCCCCCTTCCCGGATGGTTTCTGAGCACGTCTTCCAGGCCATGTCCACGTGCGGCTGGTACATGTGTGGTCACGACTGGGCCTCGCTGTACATGGCCACTGGTGTCTGGGGAGCGGCCTGGGGCTCCGGCTGGTGGGCTGGCTGCCGGCGGGGGCTTGCTGTAGAGGGAGTGGGGCCCCTCAGACTGTTGGGAGAGGCCGGGGCAAGGCTGAGGATAAGTCACTGTCTTCTGGACGACTTGCATCTTGGCAGAATTTGAAGTGACTCAAGGTAAACTTGTGCAGAGTTGGAGGGAACATTCAAGGGTGTCCAAGGCAGCCCCTGCATTTTACAGGTGAGCGCACCAGACCCATACACACCTCCCCAGACCCATAGACACCTCCATTTTGGCCCATGTCACCCGACATTTATATTTCCCTGTGTGTCCTCCTGGAAAGTGGACCCCTCAAGGGCAGGGTCTGTGACCTATTCGCCTCCAATCCCTAGAACCCAGCACCAGGCCTGGCACGGGGCTTGTCGGAAGGTGTCTGTTGAGTGAAAGTGTGGATGGCTGAGTCCCAACAGTCACCTCCTCCAGGGAGCCTTCCCTGCTGCCCAAGACAGGTGAGCTGTTTATCACCTGTGAGCATCCCTCCCTTGGAGCTCCTGTAACACTGGGTGGTGATGACCTACCTGTGTGACTTAGCAGGCCTGGCCCCAGAGCTAGTGTTGGGGACAATGATTGACCGTTATCAGTCCTAAGGATATCAGGGAAGGTCTCCCAGAACCTCCCCAAACTCTGAATATTTCCCAGATGAGGCAACTGAGGCCTGAGAGAGGAAGAGACTAGTTTAAGGACCTCTGGTGTAGACCCGTGGCAGAGTGAGGTTGGGGACATTGGACCCAGAGAGATCAATCTCTAGCCAGGTCCCCAGGTGAGAAGCAGCAGACCCCAGATTCCAACCCTGGGCAGCCAGGGGATCCCATCAGAGGACCAGGCCCCCACCAGCCCGTCTGAACAAAGTGGGAGGAGATCCTCAGCTGTGGAGCCTCAGAGGGGAATGTGGAAACCTTTCCTAGGTTCACCCCTCCCGGACTCTGCCACCAGCTCATCTGAGCCAGGCTCTGTGAACGCAATAGTCTCAAAGCACATGACCCATCCTGCAGCTAGGAGGGGACACCCCTCTGCTTGCCCAGCGCTCAGCTAACCACTTTGAGCTGCTGTCATTTTCCCTCCTGTTCTCCCCAACCACACCCCCGCCTCAATGTCCTGTTTTTAGTTCTTCAGACTTGCCAGCTTCCTACCCCAGGGCCTTTGCATACTCGGATTCCCCCATGCCCTTCATTTAGCTAAGCCTGTCCATCCCCAGCCCACCAGACCCCCTATGCATGGGCCTTCAGAGAGCTGTCAGGGCCAGCCCTGCACTAGCCTTCTCATCTGAATTGCTTGGGTCTGTTTGTGCTCAGCCTCCTGAGGGGCCAGGCCGGGGGTGAGGAGGGGTGGGCCCGGGGCACGGAGGGGGCATTTCATCCCCTTTAAATGCTCAACTCATTTAACCTTAATTGCTTTGTTTTCATAGACATTGGCTAAGGAAAAGGACCAAATTATGGCTTGAATTGGGTCTTACTAATCTTAATTAAAAGCTCTCGTTTATAATCAGGACCAGGCCCCAAACGAGGAGCAAATGCCCTCAAATGGCTTGTTTAAATAACTAAGGCCCTGTGGATAGCCACTTTATCCGCCGGCGCAGCCCGAACCGGCGGCGCTCAGCGCCCCTTCCGCACAGCGCCCCTTCTGTGCACGCTTCGTTTTTTAGGCCATTTACTCAAGTAGTTCATTTCCACTTGCAAGTTCCAACGCAGGCCTTTTCCAAAATGCCATAATTAAAACTCTTGGGGGAAATAAATTTTTGTTTTGGCCACAGTATATCAAATATATTATTATTTTCCCCTTTTCTGTGAAAAGGAAAAAAAATGACAACCTTATGGGTATCGCAGATCACAAAATTAGCATGTGTGTAATGAATGTAAATAGTCACTTCCTGAATTTTGTGTCCCCAGGGCCCACTTGTCAGTCACTGAAGTTGGGTAGATTACAGGGCATGCCATTAAGTGCTTTAACAAAACTCCTAATAACACGCCCGCCGATCCATTTAGTCTAGCGTCAGAAAAAAAATCTTAAGACCGACTGGCCTTCTCAAAAAATCATGTCTGTGACCTAATTAAATCATTTTCATCGTCATTATTGCACACGTTACCGAAACTCCAGATAAAATTCTGCATTTTGGAAGGCCAGGACAGGCAGTAGGAGGTGGGCTGGGGAGGGGGGGATTCTTCTTCAAGTCTTCAAATGGGCAATTGTGGGTGCCAACACGGGCCTCCTGGGGGGGATGAAAGCACTCAGGTCCCACAGGCCAGCGGGCAGGAAGAAATTGCATGTGACTTAAAATTCCAAGTTGCTGTCAGCTAGCAATTAGGTCGTGCTGACTGCAATGGTCCTGGCTCCAATGCAGAGTGTTGGCTTCTGGGAGCCTATGTCTCTTTTTTAAAAGAAAAAAAAAAATGAAGAGCTGATACTGTGGGCATTTAAGCATCGGAAGCAAGTTCAGCTTCCCGATCCTTCATCTGCCCATCTGCGAAATGTGTCCGCTGGACCAGAGTCAGTTCAGTGTCGAGACTATTCATGGAGCCCTTACTCTGGGCCCAGTGTGGTGCCGGGGCCAAGGCATGTTTTCCTGACCTTACTGGTTAGGGGGGGGAAGATGTGATCGTGGCAGGGTGCGCAAAGCGCAGCAGTGGAAATCCACAGCAGACTGCGCGGGGCTGAGGAAGAGGGGAGAGCATCTGTGCCCGAGGAGGAGGAGGGGGGTAGGGGGACACAAGAGGGCTCCCAGGCAGGCTGCCTCGGTGCCCCTAAGTTAATAAAGCAGCGCGGCCGCGGGTCTCTGATGTTCCTTCCAGCTCCGAGGGCCCATGGAGGCATCCGTAGTGAGGATGCAGAGGCCTGTGAGGGTCTGGTGTATCCCAAGCGCCTCCAGCTCCCCGAGGCTGGTTCCTGCCCCATGCAGTGGCCGCAGAGACACCTGCCTCACGGAGGGCAGGTTGGAGTGACGGTGGGAGGCGCGCAAGCGGCCTCGCTATGCACGAGAGTGCCTGTGAGCTAAGCTTCCTTTTTTTGCTGAAACCCCATTTCTCCGAGGGTTGGAGGGTCTCTGCCCCCACTCCCACCCCCACATCTCCAAGCTCCCCAGGCAGCAGGCCCCTTGCCACCCCTTCCTCTGGGCCCTCTCACCTCCTCTTGGCCGCTTCTTATTACAGTGGCTGTATTTGTTTTTCCATCGCAGGAATGCTAAGCAGAAAAAACCATTATTTCTAAGAAAATAAACTGCAGGCTGTTGGCCTTTGAATGCTACTGAAATGGATGGCGGCCTTCCCCAAAGGCCTTGAGACAAAGCAGGCCAGAGGGCTCGTGTGTGCGGGCAAGGTCAGGGGGTCTCGGCGGGTGCCCTGAGGGGGTCCTCCAGATGGGCCAGGGCTGCAGCCCCCTGGAGGAGACAGTTAAAAACCCCAGCGGACCAGCCTCGACTTTTGGCCTATTCGATGATGGCCGAAGGGCCTGATCACACCCTGCCCCCTTCAAGGCCTCCATGGTGCACTCCTCCCTCCAGGACCCACCACGCCTCCTGTCTGGGCCTCCTGGCCCTTCTGGTGAGGGCCGAGGGGAGGAGCACTGAGTATAGTTTTGTGGAGACCTGGGTGCCAGCCCTGGGTGACCCTGGGTGGGCTGTGGACCTCTTGGGCCTTAGTGTGCTGACTGCAAAGTTCAGGGCTGGGGCCCGGAGACCCCAGGCCCCAGTGGTAGGCAGCTCCTTCTTCAGGGTGCTCCTTGACACGGTGGTGCCCAACGCTGGCTCGATCCCTTAGAGTGGCAGGTGGTTTCCAGCTGGACTGTGAGCCACTTGTCCCTTTCCACGGGCAGCCCCGCAGGCAGATCTAGGCCTGGCTGGTGCAGTGGCGGGCGACGCCGTACTCATAGGACATGCGTCCGTCTTGGGGGGTGTCATTCTTCCCCCTCCCCCCAAGCTGGCAGCACCTATGGCCAGGGTCTGGGCTGAGGACAAGGGGCCAGCCAGGGAGGTGTTGGCACAGGAGGGAAGAAGGCAAGGAGGTGGCTTGATCCTCAGGGAGAACTGTGGGGCCTGGCTCCCTGGATCACTGAGACGGGGGTGGGGTGGGGGTTCTTCCGATGAGTGTGTCAGGATTAGGAGGTGGGACTCTGGAAACAGGCTGCCTGAGTTCCAGTATTGGCTTCGCCACTTACTAGCTGGATGACCAAAGGCAAGTCCTCTAAGCTCTCTGAGCCTCAGTTTCCTCTTCTCTGATGAGGGAAAGTAAGGCCCTGCTGCCTGAGCTGCGGCAATGGGGGAGCCACCTGCCGTCAGACGATGCTCGGTGGGAAGCTGCCATTGCTGCTCCCTTGTTACTGTTGGCGACAAACTCCTGGGGATTTGGAGAGGAAGAGGTTGAAGTCAAACCGCACCTGGCCTGTGAGGTTAGGGGAAGACGCCTGGGCTGGGGGTCTTGGGGTCAAGTTGCTGTCAGCCCCCGACTTGCTGGTAAGATATGCTCCTCAGTTCCCAGTTTGGGTTCGGGTACTCATTTATAGAATCTAGGGGGTGCACTGGAGGAGCTCAGGATCTGGCTTACCCATTCCAAGTCATGGCCATTACACATTTCTGACTGTGCTCCTACTGAGCTCACAGGAGGTTGGGCCTGCAGAGCAGCCCCCAGAGTCTGCGATGCAGGGCTCTAAGGCTTCTCCCTAGCTTTTTGCAAAAGGGACAGGAGGCTGAGCATGTATGTCATTGAAGGGAGCAGTGGGTCCCCTCCTCACTTCCACCTCAGACACAACTATGGGTCAGCCTTCCCTTGCCCATGCTGCCTCAGCATCCGGTGGGCCTGAGGCCGGAGCCTGGGGGAGTCCCCAGGGAAGCGGTCAGGATGTTGCTGAGGGAGAAAGGGGGTCATTAACTGGTCCTTTGTGTTTGGTAGGCAAGTCCCACCTGGTACTTGGGAGCCACGGAGCCCACCACGAGCTCACTCTGGGCAGGCGCATGTGAAGTCTGGCATTTGTGGCTCCCTGCACCCAGGCAGAGCGCCCCCTCCAGGCCCAGTCAGCATAGTGGATGAGAGCCGACTGCACTAACTTTTTAAAAATTTTAATCAGCTTCACTGAGATAATTCACACACCATGCAATTCACCATTTAAAGTGTACAATTCAATGCCTTTTAGTAATTTACAGAGTTGTGCATTCGTCCGTTTTAGAGCCTTGTCGTCACTCCCCAAAAGAAACCTACACCCTTTAGCCATGACTCTCCAGCCCCCCAACGCCCCAGCCCCTGAAAACCACTAAGCTACTTCCTGTCTCAATAGATTCGGCTTTTCTGGAGACTCACCTACATGGAACAATAGCTGATCCTTGGTGGCTGAAACTGCGTTAGCTCTGCAGCCCGGTGGCCGGGCTCACTTCCTGGCTGCACTTGCATTGGCTGTGCAAGTGTGGGCAGCACAGGTGACACCTTTGAGCCTCGGTTTCCCCTGCTGCACAATAAAGATGCCAGGCCCTCTTCCCTGGGTGGTCATGTGGGAAGGCCGCTGCGCCGCGGGCTCAGCCGGCAGAGGCTGCCGATCACTCCTTCCTTCAGCGGTGTGCAGGCTGTTGCTGCGCCCGCTCTGCTCATCTGAAGCTGACACTGAACAGGACGCGGTTCGTGCCCATGGGACACACTCAGAGCAAGCAGGAGTGGTAACAACGTCTGTTCCAGGGGTGGCAGGGTCCAGCAAGTGGGGAGGTCATGTCTGCCAAGGGACCAGCAAAAGCTCTGGGGAGGAAGAGATGCCGGGGCTCAGTCTGCAGAGGTACATAGGCATCTGTGAAGGGGAGAAAACTCCAGGCAGAGGGAACAGCATGAGCAAAAGTGAAGCGGCCTGAAGCCGCGAGGGCCAATGGGAGAGGTCAGCAAGCAGCTCCAACCCCACGGTCGTCCTGGATCAGGAGTTGGATGAGGGGAGGACCTTCCCATCCCCTGGCTGAGCCATGGTCGCTGTGTGCAGTTAGGAATGAAAAAGTATATCGATTTGTGTTGGTTTTACGTGACCTTTGACCTTTCCCATAATTAACTGCTGGGCCCACTTCTGGCATTGTCTCAGCAGAAGGGGAGCCTGATCGATGGATGCCAGGGGTCCACAGAGAGCGGGTCTCATTACTCAGTCATTACAAACCCAGAGCTTAACCCTGTGCCACCGGAGACCGGGGCGGGGGTGGGGGGATGGGGGGGAGGGTTTAATCCTTCCTGCTAGGCTGCCCTGCCGCACTACCTTCCCTCAAGCATAATTAGCCAACAAACTGGATTAAGATTTATTCACCAATAAGGACTCAACTTCCTAAGCCAGACGTCTCTCCCAGAATGGGTGCCTGATCTAAGGAGCACGTGGTTTTCCTAAAGCCCCCAGACAAAGGAGCTATGCTAGCACCCAGCCAGCGATGGGTCTTTGTTCGACTTCTTGGTCTCCGCTGTCTGCAAGGAAGGTCAAGAAAAATGCCAATTTCAAGGGGAAAGGAGAAGACACTTGCAGTAATGATCTCTAGAAGTGCAGGATGGGATGCCTTAAAAATCCTCATTTTCATAAAGTACATAAACATCGAATTACTCTATTGTACACCTGAAACTAATGTAATATTGCATACCAGCTAGACTTCAATTTTTTAAAAGTCCTGACTTTGAGAGCCTTTCCAGTCAGTCCTGATTTGTAGAAAAATGCCCTGAAATCGTATTAAAATAAAATGAGACGGAGCTCTGACTCACTGCAGTAGAATCTTTCAGAACCTAGGCACCACAGAACAAACATATATTTTATGGAGCAGTGGGAATCAACTTTGAATTAAATGAGAAAAAACAAACTCACCCACTCGCGTCCCAAACCAGCGTTGTGGGCGCCTGGTACACAACCGCAGCTGCGGGGTCGCGCACACTGCCATTGTAATGCAGGGACAGCGGAGCCCTGTGACCTTCTCAAAGTCCCAGACTGATTGGCTCCCCACGCTGTTCTCCTCCTCTCTGTTGGATGCCCGGCGCTGTTTTCCACTGGGAATGGAGCTTTCATTTTCTTAAGAAACCCAAGCTGGAGAAGGGGCAGGGAGGCCCTCAGCACGCAGTCGGATCTTTTGTCCTCCTGGGTTTCTCCGCTTGTAGGACCCATCCCCGTCACCACCCCTCAACTCAAGGGAGGTGCGGACCTTGAAAATGGAAGTAGTGATGCTCGTCATCTCCTCCACACCTTTCTCTTAACAACTGCTGGAGCCTGAGGTGTTTTAGACTGGCATCCATCTTCTTGTGCAATCCGAGGACGTGGCTGCTGCCTTTGAACACCACCACCGGGGCGGCCTCAGCCTCCGCATCGGTCAAATGGGAGCAGCGCTCACACCGGCTTCTCGTGCAGCTTCCTCATGTCAGCCTCTGCTGCTGTCTGCACGTGGTCTTCTTCCCTGTGTGTCCATGTGATTTCCCATGGTTTCCTCTCTGTCTTAACACCCTCTCTGTGTGTCCACGTCCAAATGTCCCCCCTCTGATAAACAAGGACACCAGTCATCAGGTCGGGGCCCACCCTGCTCCAGTCTGACCTCCTCTTGACTTAATTACCTCTGCTAAGATTCTATTTCCAAATCAGGCCACATTCACAGATACTGGAGGTTAGGATATCAACACATCTTTTCTGGGAGGACACAGTTCGACCCACAGCAGTCTGTTTAGAGCAAGAATCCAGAGAGCTTGGCTCTGCCCCCTCCATTATTTCACCCTCTTCCCCACCCCATCTGCTTCTTCCTCCTCTGGCTTGAACGCTTCTTAAAGAGTAGAGTGGTCGGAGCCCGAGGGGCGTCTTGAAGGCCTGCAGGGCCTCCTCCAGGGCTGGCGGGTCTTGGATATGTTTGTTACAGTAATAAATCCACTGGCTTTGGCAGAGATTTTGTTTAGCTGCTTTGTGTGTGTGTTTATTTCTTATGAATTAAAGGAGGAGGCTCACATAATCTTAAAAAACAAAAACTTATGGCACCGATGCAGAAAGGAAGGGGTGGGGACTCATCTGGGAGATGTTCTCTGCCTGGGGTGCTGGGGAGAACAGAGTGGCCTCAGGAGCCTGGAGGAGCACACAGGCCTGGGGACTGGACAGGAACTGCCTGGTCTCAGAGACGCTCGGATGTGGGGGGACCTCCTTGGGGATGGGTTAAGGGGAGAGATGTGAGCATTGAGCCTTCCTGCGCTCTTCAGCCCACTGGTCTCTCCTGTGGCCTACACTCCGAGGAGGCAAAGGGAAGAACAGGCTAGAGCTGCTTTATTGACTTTTCAGCAATCTCTTTATAATGCCTTATGGGTATGGTGATCAAATAGTGTATCGTTTTCATAGTGAGAAGTATGCTGTTAATAATTGCACCCAGACACCAGGCAGAAACTGGACCCATGCCAGGCAGAGTGAGGGCTACGATTATTGCAATCGGAGGAAGAAACATTTTCCTCAGGCCTGACCACCTTTAAAAGAGCTGGTCTTAGTGCATTTTATGGATGTGGTGACTCTGTAATTGATTGTTTCCCTCTTTGCTTTGGCTTCCAGGAAGCTCAGAGCTGCATTTGCGGTCTGCCTTTGGAAATTGTGCTGGAGTTACCGAATGTGTCGCTGCACACTTTCACCAGCTGTCTTTTATTCTTCGACCCTCATCTTTTTCTTCGTCCTAACATTTTGAAAATCTTATTGTGTATATTTCTTAAGCGGTTTAGATAGATGATATTTAATGGAATTGATGGGCAAATGAGTAGATGTTTGGATGGATGAGTGAATATTTGGCTGGACAGACAGATGTTTGGTAGGAGTGTGGATGTGTGTGTGTGTGTGTGTGTGTGTGTGTGTGTGTGTGTATGTTGGGATAGATGGCTAGGTGCTTCAATCAATGAAGAGATGGACAGGTGGTTAGCTATATGGATGGATGGATGAATGTTTAAAGAGTTTATTTATCTGTCCTGGCTGGTGTGGCTCAGTGGATTGCGTGCCGGCCTGCAAACCAAAGGGCCGCCGGCTCGATTCCCAGTCAAGGCACACGCCTGGGTTGTTGGTCAGGTCCCCAGTGGGGGGCTTGCAAGAGGCAACCACACATTGATGTTACTTTCCCTTTCTTTCCCCCTCCCTTCCCCTCTCTCTAAAACTAAATAAATAAACTTTTTTTTAAAAGTTTATTTAGTTTTAGAGAGAAGGTGAGAGAGGGAGAGAAACATCGATGTGAGAGAGAAAGCCCACCAGGAACCAAACCCACACCCCAGGCGTGTGCCCTGACTGGGAACTGAGCTGGCGACCTTCCCTTTCATGGAATGACACCCAACCCACTAAGCCACACCCGTCAGGGCTGGATGGATGTTCAGACATTTAGATGAACAGAAGGATGGGCTGAATGTTCAGATGGCAGATGCATGCTTAGATGTATGGGTGGATGTTTGGCGGGATAAATGAATGGATGAATAATAGGTGATTGGATGAATACAAGGATGGTCAGCTGACTGGATTTTTAGATGGACAGATTTTGCATGAACAGACAAATGGAAGGATGGCTGGGTGGGTATCTGAACAGATAGCTAGTACAGTGACCAGATGGATGAATAGTGGGTGGGTGAACAGGTGTTTGGATGAATGGGGGCATGGCTGGCTGGCTGGCTATTTGGGTAGATGGATAAATGCACACATGTGTGCATGTGTGTGGAGCAGGTATAAGGATGAAGGGGTGAATGGGCGTTCGGATGATTGGATGCTTTCTTGGTGCAGTGTAAACGTGCCAACGGTGAAAGAATGTGTATAAAGTACCTTGCTGCCTTGGCCATGTGGCTCCGTTGGATGAGTGTCATCCTGTACACCAGAAGGTTGTAGGTCTGATCCCCGGGCAGGGCACATACCTAGGTTGTGGGTTTGAGCGCCAGTCAGGGTGCACGTAAGAGGGGACCAGTCAATGTTCCTCTCTCACGTTGATGTTCCTCTCTCTCTCTAAAATCAATGAACATCCTCAGGTAAGTATTAAAAAAAAATTAAAGTACTTTTCCAATGCCTGGCATGTCACGGGCAGTCGAACTTATTAGAAAGGACATGGGTTTTCTAGACTTAAGAGACCTTTGTTCTGATCCTTGCCCTACCACTTACTGCATGACCTTAAGCAATTACCTAACCTCTCTGCACTTTGGTTTACTCAACCATAAAACGGAGTTAACATACCTACTCCAAAGGGTTGCTAAATGGGCTGGTATATGTTTCAGTAGATACCTGCATACTTCCTTCTGAGGCATGGGGGGTGGGGAGGGTGGTAGAGAGAGAGAATTCTTATAACTAAGCATAAAATAAAAGTCCCTTCCCTAGGTCTGAGTTATCCATACCCAGCCTGTGTCATGGGCCCACCCTGGGACCACCAGCAGTTGCGAATGCCGTGCACTGTTTGGTTGAGATTGATCAGACTGTGCTGTCAGAGTTGGGACCAGATCACCTTCTCCAGAGAGTCACCTTCTCGAATGAAGGGAAGCGGGGAACGGTTTGGGGGCTGCTGGTTCAGATCAGATGAGATGACACCACACTGACAGGTAGTGGAAGTGGGTGACCAATGAAGTGGATGACCAGTGGGCAGCCCGGAACCACGTTAACAGTGTAGAAGAGCCGTGCTTTGGTAATTGACTAGATGTCAGTGGAGGGTGGAAAAATAATGATATTCACTGGATGGGGCACCCCAGGAAAGTGCGGGTTGATGAGTTAAAGTTGGGCCACGCTGCCTTTGGCGTGTCTGTGGAAGATCCACAGAGAGAAGTGATTGGTTGGTGTACTGGGGGCTCTGGTTAAAAACTCAGGGCTGCAGAGATTGGGAGGTAATCAATATCTCAGTCTTCATAAACCCATGCACCCTTTCAAACAAAATCTTATATCCTCCTTTAGTGTTATTTAAAATTTCTAAGTGTGTTAAATATACAATTAAAATCAATTCAAATGACCTGCAGAATTGAGTCGGCTTCCCAGCTGAAGCTGATGGCCACCGCAGGCAGGTTAGGAGGAAGTCTCTGTCTTGGGCACCTTTGGAGATCCAGGCTGGATTGTTCTTCCTTCTCGTGGCTGGGCAGGCAGGCACCTGGAGCAGGCTGCACAGCCCGGGCCCTGCATTCGGGAGCTGCTATGCTGTAGTTTCCACTTAAGTATCCCCTCTGCTGGCAGTGTTCCTGGCAGGCACGTGTCCAGACAGTGCCTGGTCACCTCCAGAGTCGGGGAGCTCACTACCTTCTGAGACAGCCTCTGCCGTCCAGATGCGCATGCGTGCCAGTGAACGTGAATGTCCCCCATGGCTTCCCCGCCCCGCACCCCCCATTCTGTGGAGCTCTGCCGTCCAGACCAGTGTGGAGAGCAGGGAGCTGGGTGGCTCCCGGGGCCAGCGTCTTCGGTGCTCGCGGGAGCGGCCAGGCTTGCCTTTAGTCCCCACTCTTCCTCAGACGGTCCCCACTCCAGCCTTCGCGGCTGGGACCCATCCCAAAACCCCTCTTCGACTGAGGAGCAGACAGCTCACCCTCACGCCCCCGCGTTGTAGCATGTTCCGAGGCACTTCCGGTTTGCTTAGCTGAGGAAGCACTTCCCGTTCCACTGCAAAGCATTTCCGGATCTGCTGTGGGGCACTTCCGCCTTCCCTTACCTGCCTTTCCGTGTTGCTTGTGGAGGCGTGAGTGGGTGTGGGTGGAGACCCACGAGTCCGAGAAGCGCTCGCCGGGCGGAGCAGGAGAGGGGCGGTGCTGACGGTCTCCGTTCTCTGTGCCTCGGAGGGACCTCCTCCCCGTTCCCACACACGGCGGCCCGGCTTAGGTCCCTTCGGGCTTCGGGGCCGGGCCTCAGGGCCAGGCTGCACTGGTTCGAACCCCGCTTGTACTACATCCTAACTGTGGGACCTTTGGCAAAGTCTCGGCCTCCCGCTGCCTCCGTGTCTTCAGCGCCCTCGCGAGACTGGAATACTGATGACGGTGCCTAGGGTCCCGAGTTACTGTGGGATTCCTCCACGAGATAATGACATGCGGTGTTGGCGGCGGGACTGGGTACCGAAGCAGCTCCGCTCGTGAAATGTTAACTAGGCGTGTTCCTGTTACCCTCCAAGTCTCTCAAGTCTCCTGGAACGCCAGAACCGATAGCCCTTTGACCCCTGGTGGGAAATGTTGAGAAAGACTAAAAACAGCAAAAAGGGTGACCTTTACAAAGGCTATTGGCTGTTGTTTATGAGACAGAAGCCTTTGTTGTAACAAGGACACTGGAGCAGTAGAAATTCAGACTTCAGCTGCTGACTTGGAAGGAAACTATTTGAGGGGAGTGCATGGGCTTAAGTTCCAGGGCGAGTTACACATGGTGGTGGTATGCGAATTCACTTTATTCGATCCCCCCCCCCCCCAACGAACAAGCAACGAGCTCTCCATGTCTGGGAGGCCTTCAGATAGGCTGAAGAGATCCAGTTTGAGGGCCTTTTACACAGGGCCCCTGCAGGCTGTGATTGTTGAGAGGCTTTCCGGGGAGGCAGAGCGGGGCCTGACTCTCGCCTGCTTCACTGTGGTGGGAGCTGGAAAGCACCGCACACATGTCTGGCACACGGCCCAGCTCTGCAAGGTGGTGGCCAGTCTTGGTACAAAGCCAGGATCTTCATCTTTGTCATCTTTGCGTCCCCAGCCCCCAGCAAGGTTCTAGTGAATACCCGTTGACTCATCCTCTAGCCACGCGTGTCCAGGTGGCTTCAGCAGTGCAGGGAGAGGGGACCCCAGGCTCTTCCTCTGACGCCTCTCGTGCCCCTCGTTTTGCAGACATCGACGAGTGTGAGAATGACTACTACAACGGGGGCTGTGTCCACGAGTGCATCAACATCCCGGGCAACTACCGGTGCACCTGCTTCGACGGCTTCATGCTGGCCCACGACGGGCACAACTGCCTGGGTGAGTGCTGCGGCCGCGCCCGGCCGCTTCTCTGCGCCACCTTTTAGGGTCGGGGCTGTGGCGAGGCTTGCTCTCCTTCGGTTGGTCCTTTGCCTTAGTTTGCTGGGGCAGCCAAACTAAAACAGCACAGACTGGGTGGGGGTGGGGTGGGGGCTTTGACAACAGGACTTTACTTTCTCACAGTTCTGGAGGCTAGAGGTCTAAGGTCAAGGTGTTGACAGCTCTGCTTTTCTTCTGAGGCCTCTCAACTTGACTCGCAAATGGCCACCTTCTTCCTAGGTGTTCGTTCACATGGTCATCTCTCTGTGTGTGCGTGTATTTGGTGTCTTCCTGTGTGTTGTCATCGCCTCTGATGAGGACACCAGTCATATTGGGGCAGGGCCCGTCCCAGCTGACTTCTAACATAGTTACCTCGGAAAAGGCCCTGTCTCAAAGGCAGTCACAGGCTGAGGTGTGGGGACCAGGACTTCAACAAGAATTTGGGGGAGCACAGTTCAGCCCACAGCAAGGATTCTCATATACCTCCAGAGTCTCAGGGTTCAATTGTATATTTAAGCCAGTTGTATAACGTTTATAAGAGTCGTGCAAGCTTGCCGGGTAAAATTAGAAAAACGCAGAGCAGGGACAGATCATTGGGAAGCGCCTTAGTCACGCCGGTGTGTCTCCTTTCGCTCTTCCCTGCACCCGGGTGTGATGTCACCGCAGCGGTGACCAGGTGGTCAGCATGGTTTGGTCCCCTGATTTTCCCTTTCACGTCGTGTAAGCCTCAGGTATGTTGACCTGGCCCGTGATGTTGCCACTTTTCTCGTTGCTTCACAGTCTGATAAGCAGCTACATTTAAATAACTTGAGGCTGCTGTAACAAAGTAAGAAACAGGCTCAAATAGCAGAAATGCACTTTCTCCCAGGCTGGAGGCCGGGAGTCTGAAGTCAGGCCGTCAGCAGGGTTGGTCCCTTCAGAGGACTGCAAGGGAGAGTCAGCCCAAGGCCTCTCTCCCAGCTCCTCATGGCCTCGGGTGTGCCCCGCTTGTCGATCGTGTTGTCCCGGTTCCGCACTGTCTTTGCTCTGGGCCTTTCTGTCTCTGTGTCCAGATTTTCCCTTTTCACAAGGACTCAGTCCTATTGGATTAAACCTTAACCTATGACTTTGTCTGGATCTTTTGCAAATACCTCATCTCCAGAAAAGGTTGCATTCTCAGACACTGTTGGCTCGGACTTCAGCCTCTTTTGGGGGCATAATTCAACCCACTGCTGAGGCAGTTTGCAGTCTGTAGCAGGAGGAATGTCTCGTGGCAGGACACTCACGGTCTCAAAGCAGAAGTGCCTGTCCCCGAAGCACTGGTCTCCCGCTGGCTGCCGGAGCCCAGGGATGAGACGTGGGCTTGGCGGGAATGTGGCTGTGCATACGTCAGTCACTCCCCTGCTGGTAAAGGGAGAGTGACAAGCCGCTGCCTCGCAGGCTGTTGTGAGCAGTAACTAAGATCACATCCAGGCAGCTGGGAGGCACGGTGGGTTCAGGGCTATCAACACCACTAGCTATTGCTGTCGTCATGACCTCGAGCCTCAGGCTTCCCCGCATTAAAGCAGGGGAGACTGTGCCGCCTCTTCACCAGGCTGAGCACGAGCATGCAGTGCCGTGACTGGTACTGAGTAGGTGCAAACAGTTAACAAGCAGGCATTAGTGTTGATCTGGTGACACAGCCACCCTTCGGTGGTTGGACATTTAGGTTGTTTGCTTATTTTGCTTGTTTGCTTTTACCATTAGGATCCAGAAATGATCCTGGGCAGAAACCCTTTTGTTTCTCGTTTTTCCTGTTGTTGCCTTAGCGATGCTTCCCAGCAGTGGAACTGCCGGGTCCCAGGATCGTTTACATTCCTTGTGGCTTTCACTACAAAGTTCCCTGAAAGCGCTTGGTACCCCTTCCTCTGTGCCCGCTGGCGTGCTGGTGGGGGGCATAGGGAATGTGAGGTCCCACGTGCTGTGGACTCTTCCTCTTCGTGGCGTCTTAGCCTTAGATTCCCTGCCCATTTTTGTTTGATCCTCTTGGGTCTCAGATGGACTTGTTATGGGAAGCAGATCTGCGAACATGTAATCATACCCACAGTAAGCGCCAAAACAGGGTGTTGAAGCCAGCAGGCTGTTGAAGCCAGAGGGGCCCCTGCAGAGCTACCCCTGCGAGGGGCGACAGTGAGAGTGGGTGTGGGGCTGAGTCCTTCAAAGGGGTCTCTTAAAGAGAAGGTTGCTGTGAGCAGGATCTTCAGAGGCTGGGGAACAGTCCACTGCGGTGAGGGCACAGCCTGTGTAGAGAGCCATGGGGGCTCCTGGAGACCGGGCTCAGGGTAGGTGGCAGTAGCAGCGGGAGGTGGGGCTTCCAAGGGAGGCAAAACCTTTGACTGGATTGTAAAGAATGGGCTGTACAACAGGTACTGTGCCAGATGCCAGGCTGATTGTCATCCACATGCACCTACCAAGTCCTCCTAGAAGTTTAAGCCTTAGCTTTACCAGTGTGCCCCCTTCTCAGAGGCGAGAATGAGTACGTTTCAGTAATCAACTGGTCCATGAAGGCAGAGCTGAGTGACCCTGTGGGACCTCCACTGCTCAAGAGGACAGATCTTGGGAACTGCCGATTCTGGGCTCCAGTCCTGGCCCCACCAGTGGTCAACTGGGTGACCCTTGGCCAGTCACTCTCCCTCCATGCCTGTCTCCTCACGTGTGAAGTGGCACTCGTAGTCCTTGTCTGCTAGCGTTCTTGTGAGGACTGAAAGCAATCGTGGGTGGGGACCATCCAGCAGAGTACAGTGAGCACTCGGGTCCAAACAGGTGTCGGGGCGCCAGCATTCAGGGGTGAGCTGAGGTGGGCTATCTGATGCCTCCGAGACACGGGGTGGGCCCGAGCCTGCCACCTGCACTCCTGGGCCGCCATCCCAGCTGCAGCTCTCTTACCTGTGCCGAAGCTCGTGTCTGTGAGCCCCTTTGTTCCTGGCTCTGGCAGGTACACCCCGTGCCTCCGAACTGCAGGGGCTTCTGTGTGGGTCTTTGTTTCAGCAGCATTATTTTCACAGGGGACTCCTTTTAGACCGATTAATTCGAAGAGCTGGGTAAAACTCCCCCCACCCCCACCCCCCACGGCCCTCTGAGCACAGATTGTAACTGCACACAGCTCTGCCTCCCACACATGGCGGCCGGGAAAAGGCTGTCTCTGTCACTCCTCTGCTTTCAGCTGAGGGCAGACTCCTGGTTTGGGCCTTTTCCTTCTCAAGATAAAACTCTGGCTTTAAAGAAGTCACATCTTGGTACCAACTCACCCTCACCACACGGGCTACGTGGCCTCTCAGAGCCTCGGCTCCCTCATCCATCGAATGCTGTGGGAGTGGAAGAGCCAGGGACAGTGCCAAGACCACAGAAGCTCGGTCAGTAGCGGCCCAAACCAGCAGTGCTGTAGGAGGAAGCTGGGCTTGCAGTGTGAGGATGCAGCCTCCCAGTCTGGCACCGCCACGGGACTCCATGGTTTGAGACCAGTTATCCAAAGCCTCCAGGCTCCCGTTGCCCCGACTCTGGAATGGGTGGGTGAGGCCCATCTCTGAGGGCCACTCCGAGGGTGACAGGTGAACAAGGAAGTGGACGTGGAGAGCTGTGTGTGTAGACAGCAAGTTCCGCGCGGGCGCTGCATGCTGTCATCCTCCCGATGCGCGGTGTCAGGCCGCAGCCCAGCCCTCAGCCAGCCTGCCCGTTTGGTTTATCCCCACATGTTTACCATTGTCATCATCATCATTGTCATGGAATGATTAGTCAACATCTGACAAATCAAGGAATGTCACGTAAAAATTGGTATTTTCAGCGTTGTTCTTGCTTGGCCACAGCCACCCAGCTCCTGACGCCTATTGGCAAGAGTGCAGATGGAGGCTCGTATCCCACAGGGCTCAGTCCGCAAACACGACCGTGAGGCTTCAGAAGTAGAATACACGCAGTCTCTTCCACCGTGACAAGTAGTTCTCCCTCAGGACCTGGGAGGCTGGACTGGAAGACAGAATCCCAGGACTGCGTGGGGTCTGTGCCAGAAAGTGGAGGTGTGCCCGTGCCTGCGCCCGCCCCTGTTCACACCACTGGCTCCTTCCCGCCCTCTGAATGCTGAGGCTCTGCCTCGTTGTCCCCAGATCACCTTCCCTTTTGCTGTTGCTTGGCCCTGAGTGCCATCTGTCCCTCAGAGAACAGACAGACATGAGGCCTTTTGGACAGGGAATTTTAGGGTCTCAGGTACTTAAAATGTGGTCTGGATGAGTGGCTTTGGGTCCCAGGTGCACATGACCAACCCTCTGTGGACTTCAGATTCCAGAGGGAGAGCTGTAGCCACAGGAGGGGCAGAGGAGGGACCCCCAAAGCATGGGGCCCAGGGCAGGGGTACCTCTTGGTCTCAGTGCCATGCTGGTGGCCAATGGCAGGAGCTGTGTCCCCTTGGGGTGCAGGTCGACGCCCCTGTTTGCTTCAGTCCCCACCACTGCCTTTTGCTCACAGCCGTCAGGTTTGCCTGCTTGGTTGCAGGAGGAGTTGTGGTGCTGCTGCCGCGGGAAGCTGCCGGCAGAAAGCCTGCCCCTGATGGGAGAGGCTGGGTGAGCCGTTAGAGGTTCTCGCTGCCTTCTGCAGCCCTGCCTGTGGCCAGTCACCGGAGCCCCAGCCCACAACCCAGCACCCTTCGGGGACAGTTGGGCCACTCTGCCTCTCCTGTTGCTCTGTCTCCAGAAGTCTGGGTCAAGAGTCTGTCCGGGTGTGACATTCCTGTCCCCACTACCGCTGGGCTCCTGGGGCACGATGGCTGGAGCGAACCCTCAGCGGCGGAGCTCGAAAAGCACTCCGAGTCAGCGAGGGGAAATGAGGCTGACGGCCTAAGGGTTACTTTCTTGCTGGAGTTTTCACAGTTGAACCTTTTCTTTTCTTTTGAGCAAACGTGGTTATTTTCTTGCGGAGATGGCTTGCCTGGGACTGTGTCCTGGAGGGTGGCCAAATCCGTCCTCCGGGGAACAAAACCTTCTCTCTATTTGACATCTTTATTGAGGAATTTCTCAAATATAACAGAAAATGACACCAGAGGGAATTCAAACCATGATGAGATCCTTGCTCAACCCCAAATGACTGCTTTTAGCATTGTAATTACTTGAAATAGCAGTAGTTCTGTTTGAAAAATATTATTTCAAACTCCATGCAATTGGACATAAGAGCAATATTTAGGCTAATAGAATCAGATTTTTTTTCATCCTAAATTAAAACCAGCAGTGGATAATTTTTTTCCTGTCTCCACAAAGCAAGGCTCCTTTTTCCCTAAAGCCATTAGTTCACTTAGCCAGATGTTTCCCCGACCCCAGTCTTTACCGTGACTCCCTGAAAAACATGTTTCTCAAGTCGCTCACAGTTTGAATTTCAGACTTGCTTCTCAGCACTGTTTTCCTGATGAAGAGAGTCATCTTAGCCCGGTTTGTCAGAAAAGGTGTTTTGTTGACCAGCTCACACTTTCCCATGAACACTTATTGGGCGCCTCCTCTGTGCCTGGCTTTGGGCTTGGCAGGCAGGGGCACGGAGCTGGGATGAGGGACTTGGGCTGACTTGTGGCTGTGTGTCCGGAGTGGCATGGGGCACTGTGCTCACATTCTCATTCAGTCCTCCCAGCACCCGCCGGCAGAAGCCGTCAGTGTCCCCTCCTTACAGATGAGAGCCAAGCTCAGAGCGGGGAAGGGAACTGCGTAAGGTCATGCGGCCAGCAGCAGCGGGGCTGGGACCAGAGCCCAGGTCTGTGCGTTTGCTGGTTCAAGGCCATGCACCGCTGCTCACCCCCGCCCCATGGTGCCCGGGACAGCACCGGCTCTGGGAGGCTGGCCAGGTTCCGGGAGCGACTTCCTTCCGTGGGGTGTTAGCTCTGAGCCCTTGCGAGTTTGAAAGTCATGGGGGGTATCCAGAAATGCCAGTGTCTGTCAAGCCAGGCCGGTGGGAGGCATGGTAAAAGGCAACAGGGCACCCCTCATCCAGAGAGTTCTCCCCAGGGTGGGCACCTCCTCCCCAAAGCCAGGACAGGAACTTGCCGCCCGTGCCGAGTCTGGTGTCACCCTTCAGGACGTTGTCTTAGCCCCAGGGACTGCACGGAGAGCTCTGTTCTTCCAGAACCTCCTCTCACGGCTTCTTCACTTTCGCAGTAGCACCCAGGTCGCTGCTCATTGGCTGACAGGGCCCCTCAAGCCAGCTTCTCCCTCACCTCTCACAAGGGCACCCTCTGCCCCAGCCTTCTGGAAACTTGTGATCCTATGGGTCCCTGTCACTTACAACTGCTCCCCTGTGACTCCTGTGACCCGGCGAGGTCCTACTCCCTCATCATTTGAGACACAGCCGCATGTTCCTCTGCTCCAAAGTCCTCTGTGCCCACGTGGTGTGCCCCTCTGCTGCGGTCCTGGGCTGCGGCCCTCTTCTGCCCCTGAACGCAGGCGTGGTCTTATTTATGTCCCTGTCCTCCTCCTTGGGCCCAGAGCGGTGTCAGGCATGTTGTCTAGGCGTGCGGTACTTCAGAATGAATGAACGAATGAATAAACAGATTTGTAAAAGTGCCTCATAACCTGGGCCCTTGCGCTCGGCACAGCTCCATGCTGGGCACACGGCAGAGGTGAAAGTGGATTAGAGGGGCGCCAGTGCAGGGCCCCCAGGTTTGCCAGAGACAGAGAGAGTCCCGGCCCAAAGGGCAGGCAGCCGGGCTGCGTCACAGAGACACTGAAGTCTCCGCCCAGCATTCCCCCGTTTGCAGATTGCTCTGAGCATCTGCTGTGTGCGGGACCCTTCTTACATGTGGGCAGAGTGAGTGGCGAGCAAAGGCAGCACCTCCCCACATGCGAGCTTCCACAGTGGGGGCGGGGACAAGAAAGTCAAGGTAGCTCAGTAAAGGGAGTTCAGTCAGGCCAACCTCAGTGAAAAGCAAGAAGACAAAACAATGAGACAGAAAGTGGGGGACAAGGGTGGCAGCGTTGGGAGGGCAGTGCTCTAATTCTGCTGCTGCAGGAACGCCCCCCACCCTGGTCACAGAAGCACTGTTTTATTCTGCTGCGCAGTCTGCAGGTCAGGAATGGAGACGGGGCTCAGCGGGGACGGCTTGTCTGTGCTCCCCAGTGTCCGGGGTGCCTGCTGGGAGAGCGTGAAGGCTGGGGTTGTCCTGGCGCAGGCCCTGGAATTATCTGGAGGCTTCATTACTGATGTCTGCTGGCTGCTGTGGGCTTCCTCACAGCATGGCCGCTGGGTCCCCAGAGGACAAGACACGGCATGTAGAAGTGTCACAGTCTAGCCTCAGAAGTCACTTCCACCACACTGTGCCCTTCAAGGCCAGGGAACAAGGTGAAGGGGCCTCAGTGAGGAGCAGGAAGCCCACCATTGGAAAACCTAGGGAAGCTCTTCACTCCAGGCAGAAGAGAGAGGACAGGTGCAGAGTCCCAAGACGGGGGGGACAAGCTGGGGGAGTTTAGGGACAGGTCAGTGTGCCTGGAGAGCCAGGAGTAAGGGAGAGGGACCAGAGAGGACGCCAGGGGCAGGCAGGGCCAGGTCACACAGGGTGTTGTGTGTCCTAGAAGGGCACACAAGCTGGGAAGCCGTGGGACATTGTTACCAGGGATTGAGACAACTGGTTGACATTTTAATTAAAAGGGATTTGGGTTTTGACTGCCAAGTAGGGAATGTGTTACAGGGAGTAAGAGAGAAACCGCTGTGGGGGCCAGGTCTGAGATGCTGGTGGCCCCGGGCCAGGGTGATAGCGGTGTGGAGAGGAGTGGTCGGATTCAGAGTGCACTTTGCAGGCAGAGCCGACAAGCACTGCTGACGGGTGAGGCGGGCGAGAGGTAAGGGAAAAGAGGGGTCACGGCTGCTGATGGCTTTTTGCCTAGAGTTTCTGCACAGCTGGGACGTGACGGCCGAGACGGGGAGTACTGGACTAGGGCAAAGTTTTGAGTGAGGAGAGTGGACTCCAAGTCCACAGTCTGGCCAAGTTCAGTTTAAGATGCCCCACAGCCCTCCAAATGGACATGCTGCGCCCGCTCAGACCTCTGTGGGGTGGGTGGGGTGGGTGTGGGAGGTGAGAGTCCAGAGCTTCTGGATGGCATCGGAAGCCAGAGGTCCGGATGTGCACTCACTTCGTGTGTGAGCGCCAGTCCTGTGCCGTGTCCTGGGCGTGAAGCCTGCCATCAGGAGACGGGTGGCCCACTCCCCGCCCTGGAGAAGCACGGGGAGTCGGCCTGCCCGATGCTGACTCCTGGCTTTGTCGCTCTCTCACCCTGGGGCCTGCAGGGAGGGAGCTCCCTTCCCCGGGTCCTCAGCACCCTCCCCTGTTGGCTGGGGTTAGTAGCGGTGCCCACTTGGCAGCGGCGAGGCAGAGACCGGATGAGATAAGCTTCAAAAAGCAGACCACAGTGCCTGGAGTATGACAAGGGCTCAACAGATGTGAACTAGCTAATTATCACTTAGTCCTAGTGTGCAAAGTGGAACACGTTTTAAGTAAAATGGGTGAATTTTCCGAGCTGGCAGAGGTGCAGGGGATGAGCATAGGCCCTGGGCCGTGAGTGAAGCCCCTTGGCTGGGGACTCAGGTCCCACACAGAGCTCCAGCCTTGAGTCACTGTCCCCGCCCCGACCCCACCCAAGTCGGAAAGCTCCCCATTCTCTTGCACTGGTCCTTCTGCTTCTTCATTGACACAGGGTCGTCTGGCTGCCAATGCCAGCTCTGCCGCATCCTGTCTTGTGCCTGTGGACACAGGTCACCTCCCCTCAGTCTTTGTTCTCACAGAGTGGGCGTGGTCCCTCTCGGGTAGCATGGGAGAAGGAGGTGAGCGGGCAGGTGGCACCAGAGGCTGCTGAGCAGAGGGAGAGCAGAGAAGGGGCGGGTTGGGAGGCTCCGACTGGCCAGAGCCCAGCTGCACGTGTGGGAGGAAGTCCTGTGGACACCCCTGTGCTCCCTGGCACAGGGTCACAGCTCTCCCCGCGCCGGCTGGCTGGTCCCTGTAGGATGAAAGGGCTGGCCGCCTCAGCCCCATGGAGGCACCCCGCTCGTCCCGAAGGACAGCTGGTGACAACGTGTTGCTCCCTGAACCCGAGATGGAGGCTCGAGCTGCCTCTGTTTATTTGTCTTCACACTTCGACAGCCCGGACGCATTTCTCGCTTGGAGAAAAAAATGCTGACCATTTTAATGTAAAACTAAACAGCTTCGGACAGTCACATAGTTACTCCATAAACACCAGTATTTTTTAAGGTACACTTGAGAGGTTTCTTCCTGTTCTCTTTCTTTACGCCCCCCTCTCTTTTCCGCATTCTTGGCCCACGTTCAGGTGATCCGAACATGCTGATTTTCTGTCGAAGGACAAGCTGGATTCAGGACCACTTCTCCTCTGGTTGTGACAACTTGAATCTGATGGGAATTCTTTGGCCTGAGAAGGGAAACACAGGGTGCTGTGTTCGTCTTTACGGACACGCACCCTTCCCTCCAAATCACCAGCGAACCCGGGCACTCCCGGGGCAGGGCGGTGGGCTGAGGGTGGCCGGCATGTCAGCGGCGCAGTGGTCGTCCACGCCTCGTGCAGCAGCTCAGACCTGGGGCGCGGGCGCGGAGCAGCGGGAGCTCCTTACCACCGGGGGCCGGAGGGCTGCTGGGGGCAAGGTCCCTGGGCCAAGAGCTCCGACTTGCTGGAGACCTTGGGAAATGCCCTGCTTCTGTGTGCCTCAGTCTCCCCATCATATGTGAAATAAAGGGGTGGGGCTCCAGCAGTGGTTCCCAGTCTTGTGGGGTTGTGTTACCACGGCAAATCCCTTTCCTTCTGGGGGATCATGAGGGGGCGGCGCTGCTCTGCTGAGCTGGGAGGGCAGGCCGGCAGGGCCCAGAGCCCTGCTCTCCATGGCGCCGGCCCCACCCGCACGGCCCCCGGGGCACCGAGAGCACTGTTCAGGACCCCTGGCCCGGCTGCCATGTCAGAGCCTTTCCCTCCAGCGTCCTGTGATCTGTTGGCTTGGCAGCATGGCACGTCCTCAATGACAGTGGCCAACCTCTTGGTCGTGCCCTCCTGGTCCCTGCTAGACGCGCTCCCTGTCTGTCTCTCTCCTCATCTCTCAGAACTGGAATCTCCAACATGATGAACAGCTTTCATGTCATACCACCTTTCCTGCTCTGCAGTGTCCTTGCACCTGCTGTCCCTTTTGCCTGAATTGCCCTTCCCCACGCTCCTCGTCAGCACTGTGTCTAGCTGGCCCTGCTGGCCCTCAGGACCCAGCTCAGGCCACGGCCCTCTCAGAAAGCCTTCCTGAGTTGCACACCTGTCTCGGGGCCCCCACAGCCCCTGGGCTTCCATCTGCCTCAGTCCTGGACTTCCCAGCTTGTCACTGGCTGTCTAGGAGTGGGTCTCCTGTACTACCTGGAGAGCCCCTGGAGGGCTGAGCTCCAGAGTGACTTAGCTCTCTGTCTCGGGCCCAATGCAGGCTCATTTGTGTGATGGAGGGATGGGCAGGTGGCCAGAGGAGGCTGACACGACAGAGGTGCATGCACAAGCCTGCCTCGAGGGTGGGGCATTGGCACTGGGGAAGTCACCTAGCAGCCCACCAGACTGTAGCCCCTAGGCTGCTGAGGCCTGGGACGCCCCATCCTCATCTCCATGCCCAGCTCCTTCTAGTCTCTGTTCCAGGTGAAGGGAGGTGGGGCTACATGCAGCCTGGCTCCCAGCTCTCTTCCTGGCAGTTGTTTGAGGCCAGCTCTCCGTTCTCAGGATGCTCCTGGGAGGGGTGGGGGAGGACAGCACG